>JALAZF010000712.1:1872500-1875000 GCA_022829125.1 Lathyrus tuberosus
GATTACCAATGTATTTTTAGATAAAATATATCATTAGAAACGTATTTCCGAAAATATGTTAGGATTGAACAATCATCTAACTTGCACTTGAAATTGGAGTTCTTGGACTAGGCAATCCCATATACACAAGCCTAGGAGACATCCTAACTTTTGGGCTAGGTCTAGGAGAAGGAATTGGGCCATATTTGTTGAGTCTTATGGAACTAGGCCTTGGTGACAAGTTAACTTGTTCCAATGCCTTTGATTGCAAGTGTTCGGGATAGTCACGAACACAACCAATACGTGGACCAGCCCCTGTTGACCACTTGCATGACAACCTCCTTGTTGCATTGAATGCTGCAACAACATCCATTTTATGGATTGATGTCACATTGTTGTTATCACTAACATTGATTTTGGGCGTTGGAGGAACCTTCGTTTGTTGTGGTTCATTCATGTCATTGAATGAATCTGTTCCCATAACTGAATATGTATCATCATCCATGGCACATCTCTAAAGAAAAAAAAAATGTAAGACAATCATTAGTAACTTTGTGTTATATGAAATAAAACAAGCAATCTTAGTGCTCTTTAGAATCAAAACAAAATATTTACCTTAACATTTGTTAGGTCTACTTTGTGCTCTCCAAGAAAACTTATGAATTCTTTGAAGTTCTCTTCGGTTGGATGGTAGTGTCCACTATATGGCCAAATAGCCTGCATAAGTTAATAATAATATTTTTATCAGTCGGAACGTGTGATCAGTTGACAATGTAAAACTATTTATTTCGGTGTATCTAATTATTAATGAAACTAATTTTTATGTTATATAAAACTGAGAAATGTAATTGAAATGATTGAAATTAGTACCTCGAGAACACCTTGACGTGCTACTAATCTACCGGCCGCTGTGGTTGCACCACCGGCGAGGAAGCTTGAGTGTTGAAATTTACCCTTTTGCTTTTTCCCAACATACAATGATCTTGTAGTGCTTAGAACAAATATCCATTTTGATTTCTCATCAGTATTCACAAGCCTCCCATCTTGTCTATACACTAACATTCCCTTTTCAACAATTACTTCATATTCTTCTCTTTCTTTTGGTCCAAGATACTTAATGCATTGGCGTTGTAGAGTACTGTTTCTTGGACATTTCTCAAGATTTATTTCTTTACCATCTCCAACATCCAACCTACAAATTATTCATCACAAAACACGGTTAATCGCCATATACAACATCGACGATGTTATGTTCTGTTTACTTTGTGAAAACATTTTCAAATAGACTAGAACATGAGCTTACCAGTAAAAAAATGGTTGTGTACTTTGGCTTTCAAACCAGATATCATAATACATGTGAAGATTGTGTCCATATCGATGACGCGGGTCGATCTATAACAAACAAGAAAATTCATTCAGTTAATACAATATCACAAGCTAAAAAGTTAAACGTCATCACCAGAATTTGAACTCTGATACTCAATTTCAAAGTAAATTGAACTTGAATGAAGAAATTAAGGCACTTACAGCTTCAAGCCAATGTTGCAATGCTAACTTTTGCGCCTTTTCATCTTTCGATAAACCTTTTCCAACCTTAGCCGCTCTGGTTCTTGCTCGAGCCCAACGCGACGTAGCGGTTTCAGGTTTCTGAACATCGAAAAACGAAACAGAACTTCTTCTAAGAGCAGCAAAATCCAAAGCCTTCCACCACAACTCTTCAACTATAACCGCACAATCCGCAAGGTTTCTTCTCGTCCGATAACTCTTATAAACCTTTTGAACCTTAGTCGCCGCAGTATCAAGCTCCGCGGCCGGTCTCGGAGAAAAGAAAACCACTGCTTCCGGCAGAGAAATCACCGGAACTTGCCTTCCTTTCGTCGAATCCATTTTTTCTTGGTTGGTTTCGACAAATGAATGGTTTCTTTCAAGAATCATTTGTTGAGGTCTGCAATCACTCAACCTGCTTGAACTACTCATTTTATTGGACCCATTTGATAAATCAGTAACAGACACCCCCATAAATATATTACCCTACAAATCTGCACAAAATTATGTATCATTTATTAGCCTCCAATAATTGTACTCAATTCAATTTCGAAACTATTCTTATTCTTATCAGAACCAAAAGTTAGTTACACCAGCTATAAAGTTAGTTACAAAAGTTAGTTACACCGATGTAACTAACAAGATAATTAACTCGTTGGTGTAACTAACTTATATTATATATGTATATATTTTTTAAAAGCATAAGCATAGAAGAATTGAATTACCGTATTTGTTTGTTGAATGAATAATTTGAATTTGAATTGAAGTCTGAGGTGAGAAGAGAGAATGGAATTAAGAATGGTTTATGACAGTGGGTATTGTTTGCTTATATATAGATTTTTACTCATGAAGTGCCTTCAAAGACGTGTGAAAGAATGAAAAATGAGAAAATTAAGGAGCAGACTTTGAATTCCAATTTAGATTTTATAATCAACGAGTGTAGTTTTGAATAAGAAGAAAATCAATAAAGGTATGT
>JALAZF010000712.1:1877500-2281597 GCA_022829125.1 Lathyrus tuberosus
ATTTATGTCATTGTTGTGAGATGCTAGGGTAAGTTTGGCACTTATCTTCAATCTCGCCGAGTGCATGACAACTGACAACATCACACGATTGTTGAATCTTGTGTATGCGTGCACACGTATTCACCTTGCACGCCTCTCTGTTAAATGTGATTTACATTTATTTGTCTAAACTACAGCCACTGTGATAAGCACGAATGCCTCTGATAGAATAGAACTGGTTCATTGTCAATTGAGCTTATAAGTTACAGCAGAGACATCTAGGATACCTCTGATAGAACTGGTTCAGATTGTAATTGGAAAGAGTTTAGTTTATTGGCAAACCTTAATCACAATCCTGCCTGAATATGTCCATCACCAAAATCTGGAAGCTACACGGAAATTATAATTCCTCGAAGTTTGAGAGATGTAAGGTTCCCCTGTCTATTTAACGATTTACAATTTTGGTGTTGTCCTAAACTTCTTATTTATTCCTTCAGCCTAACTAGCTTTAACAATAGTTAGTCAAACTCTCTTATATACGCAACAACCCTTTCACTACTTTGGAGATTACTATCCTCTGTCTTTCTCTTGTTTTTCCTTCTGTAGGAGATAAAAAAAGGTTTGTTTTTTGGTTATTCACGCAGTTGTGACATATACTATAAGCCTTAGATGGGGTTTGGGTCTTAGTAGTTATAGGTCTAAATTCAGTTCTCTGATGTGTGATATGGATATGGTTATGGGAATGTTAACAAACAAGTGTGGGGCGGTGTAGTGGTTTGATATGTTGTCTAGCAACCAATTGTACCTGTGTTCGAATCCTAGCTGAAACAATTATTTTAGAAATTACCTCACATGCCACGCTTATGACCAAGTGCCACGTCAGATGTCACCCAAGCAAAAGTTGACGCCGTGTGAAAAAAATGGACGGAAAGGACAAACGTGGATCTTTTTGAACAATTAAAGGACTACTTTGGAACTTTTTAAAGATAAGGGACCAGAATGAACCCCGAGGTAAACTTAAGGGACCAAAAAGGGTATTTTGCCCTAGAAAATTTATTGTTAACATAATTTTTATAAGCTAATAATATTTTTAATATCTTTGTTTTCTGTTATAGATTATCTTCAGGTTTATCCTCTAGACTCTATTTTGTGGTCAATATATTTGTAAAGTTCTCGTTGTCTGAGAAAAGAGTGATGTACTGAGTCCATTTAGCCCGGGTTCGAGTTTTCCTTGGGAGAGATTTTATGTGTTTTGGGTGATTTTAATTTAATTTTTAGTTTTTCTAAAAGAAACAAGGTTGGAGTTGGTCGCCAGGTTTTTAGTTTGAGTGAAAATATTGAGCTTGTCTTGTTTATTGAATATGAGGTTAGTGGATATCCATATGTTGGGCATAAGATTTATCTAGTTTTACTCTTTTGGAGTCTCTATGAGTAGGTTGAAACGGTCTTAATTTTGGCTGACTTGGAAGAGGAGTGGGGATATGGATCCTTGCGGGCCCTCCCTATAGATATATCTTACTATTTTCCTTTGGTGCATAGTTATTCCTATAAGCTCTAGAGGCCGAAGGCGTTTCGATTTTATATTTTCTTGTTGGGGTAAAGCTTCTTTTCCTGAGGTGGTTTGGGATTCCAAAAGCTCGTCTTCTTTAGAGGTTGGGTGGATAACTTGCTCTCTTAGGTATAAGTTGAAAGTTATTAAAGTTTTCCTTATGGTTTGGAATAAAGAGATGTTTGGTAATTTGGAGTTTAAACTTAAGAGTTGTGTGGATAAGCCTAATTCTTACGAGAAAAGGGCTGAGTTGGAGGATTTACCCTCAGGTGAGTTGTTGGATAGGTCGCGAGTTACGTAGAAGCTTAGAGAGCTTCTTAGGTGTTGTGACTCTCAACTTTTCTTGCGCTCCAGGCCCACGTAGCTCAAAGAGAGAGATGTTAATATGAGTTGGGTCTCATCGTGAATGTGAAAAGGACTGTCTTGATTGGAGCATATTTGTGTTAATGTTAAGGGGTCTTTTTTTTGGAGTTTCTTGAGTTTTTTGCACCGTAAAGTGAGCTTACTTCTTTTTATGTATTTAGGGCTCTCGGTTGGGGCTAACCTGATAAGAGAAGGCACTTGGGAGCCCCTGGTGAGTTTGTTCACTAAGAGGTTAGCCTATTAGAAAAATAGATTTGTGAGTTGGGGGGTAGAGAAAGAGGTCTTAGGAGATTTTCTCACTGGTGGAGAAATGTGTGGTTTTATGTAATATCGTCAAAAGATGTTGGTTTTGATGATGATTACTTCCATAGGATTCTAATGGTGACAAATATCAAATGACATTAAACAAAGATTTTTGATAATGGCATTTGAATAAGAAAAAAAGATCATAAGCCTCATCAATCAAATTTATCAAAAGTCTAAAGTGATAGATAAAGTTGAATATAGCAAATAATCTTGAAAATGCTATTTTAAAGATGTGAAAGTTATATGAGATTGTGATCATGAAGAAGTGAAAGTGTGAAAGCTCGTCTGTTTCTAGACTTAGGATTTTTCATAGTTCTGATCAATTTAATTGTAAAAGGAGAAACATGAGTAAATCTTGTGGTACTAAAGCAATGTATGTGCCCACACACAAAAAGTTTTTTCAAAACTCTTTTCTTTTGATAAAATCTCTTAAACCCAATCAAAGCAAACACTTTATTGATAGCTTGTTTAATCAATTAAGAGGTCATTCTAATCTATTATTAGAATTAAAGTGTATTGTGTCCTAATTAATTAATGAGATTGATAATCAATTAAGTAGCGTAAAAAAATCACATTATCCTATTTTAAATTAGTTAATTGATTAACTCATTAATTTTAAAAAAATTAAAAACTTATAATTTAAGATAAAGACTAATATATATCCTGGAAATGTTAGTGTAATAAACATAAAAACTTAATATTATTTTATTAATACAATTTCTATTTGTTGATTTCTGAATTAACATGCACAATCCTTAAGAATGAGTGTAGTTTTATCTATCTACTTAATCTAAATTCAAGGTTGTCATGATGACAACTTTGGTCACAACCCTAACCCTAATTGTCTACGTGGCAATTTTCCTATCTCTAATGGTCTATGTGGCATTTTCTTAGATTATTTCATATTATTTCTAACCCTAATTGCTTACGTCAAATAATATTAATAATAAACCCTAATTGCTTGCCTCAAATAATAATAATAATAATTATTATTATTATTATTATTATTATTATTATTATTATTATTATTATTATTATTATAATAATCATTTAGCATTTAGTTTATAAAAATTATAAGAAAATTTTATCATTTAGCACTTAGTTTATAAAAATTATAAGAAAATTTTGTCTCTATTTTATTCAATGACTAAATCATATATTTAATTTTATATACAATTAAGAAATATAATAAAAATATTTTTCATTAAATTAATTTTGTACAATAATTTTAAAATTCAAATTAAAAATATTATTTTTAACTTTAAAACTATTTTTGAAAATTAGTCTATCAAATGAGTTTTTGTATGTATCTGTAGACATATATTTTCGACACCATGTCTTGGTAGGCAAAATGATGTTCTTCAACTAAAGAAAATGGCTACAGATGAAGAAGAAAGAAAATGAAGGTATTCAAAAGAAGTTTTCGACACTTCGACAAGAACAGAGTTTCGACACTTCGACAAGAACAGAGTTTCGACATTTCGACAGAAACGTAAGGAAGTTTTCGTCAGACAAGGTTTAAGGGACATTTGTTACTTTTCGACAATTCAACAAAGTGAAGAGGCGCAACGTTTCGACACAAAGGGAAAATTCAAATTCAAGAGTTATAACGTTTGGCAGAAGACGCGTGGAAGCTTTAGAAGAAAAGAAGACATGCAGAAGGCCAAGTGTCAAAGATTTAGATTTTTTCCGTTATTAGGCAGTTATTGTATTTGTATATAAATAGGATAGTTGTTGTCGAATTTTAGTGTGTGAAAACTTGTACTAAATTCCTGTAAATACTCAAAGTACCCATGCGAGAGAAAAGAGTTTATTATCTGGAAATGTACGTGTAAAACACCATCTTTTTAAGTTTATAAAAATTCAAAGTCTTTTATAATTGCTTTTACTTTTCCCAGTCATTTATCCTTTGTCATTTACTTTATGCAAGTTTTAATTTCATTCAACTTATCTTTCGCCAGAAGTTGTTATTTAGTTCTTTAACCAAACTATTCATACATAAAAGATATAACAAAACAAACCATCAAAACACCATTATCCTAAGAGTTAGATAATTTTGCACATGTATCCCAGGATTTGTGTGGTTGATCCTGCAAGTAACCCAGTTTTATAAGAGATTGGTAAACCAGAGGTTGTTCGCCAAAATCAACAGCGAACAAATTGGCACGCCCAGTGGGACCAGTGCAAAATTTTAGAATTTTTACAGAATAACTCTTAGCCAAATAGTTTCTACTTCGTTGTATGATTTTGAGAAGTGGTAAATTAGCTGTAACCGACGTAGAAAGACCTAAAAGAACAAGAGTAAGAAGAATGGCAAATCAGCCAAATAATCCAAATCCAAATGAAACTATTCCAGTTTCCAACCCTATCCCTTCGACAGGGGGATATGTGGATTCAAACCCTGTTCTAGAAGAGGCTAGGCCTTCATCAACAGGATCTATACCAGCGGTTTCGCTCTCCCAAAATATGCCTAGTTCTTCCACAATGGGACATTCGATGCCCATGGGGACGCCTCCTCCTGGAGGACATAATTATAGGCCATTTCAGACAAATTTTTCCATGCCTATGTTTGGTAGAGAACAACCATATGGAATGCCAACTTCAGTAATGGCAAACTTGCAAAATGCACCATCCTTGTATTCTAATGCCATGGTCCACGTGTCTTCACCACTACAAGGATCGGGATATGGTGGAAGTATGAGTAGATTGAACCAACCCCTACCAAATTTCCAAATGCCAGCAATTACAAATAATTCTGCGCAAGTAATTCGACAACAAATGGACGAAAGTAATCATGATATGGTCCAAATGTTGACACAACAAATGGGAGCAGTGTTTAATCCTTTAATACAAAACACTACCCAAACCAACCAGTTGTTGGCTGCGCAAATGACACGTATTGCTGACTTTTTTGGTGTTCCTCAAACGCGACAAAGAGAACAAGTAATTCAAAACCCGGTAGTAAATGTCGAAGAGGAACCCACAATAAATCAAAGGCCTTTAGAGAATCCTCAGGCAAACCCTAGAAACCAAGAGGCAGTGGTCGAACAGCCTCGTGTCGAAATCCCCGTTCAACAAGAACCTAGAAGGGTAATCGTCCAGAGAGGTGAAGATGCTGATGATGTGTTACGACAGCGAATACGATATAATAACCTGCCTGCTGAAAACAATTTAGCAGCCATGGTCGAAAGGATAATGGCGCAAAATGGGGTAAATGTAGGATTACAAAGGCCTAGTTATGCTTCCCCATTATCTGAATATGTTCTACAACAGGAATTACCCCCAAGGTGGAAAGTCCCCAAATTTACCAAATTTTCAGGGGACACTAGCGAATCCACCATAGAACATATAGCGCGTTATTTGATCGAAGCGGGAGAAATAGCCCATAATGAAAATTTGAAGATGAAATACTTCCCAAGTTCTTTGACAAAAAATGCGTTTACCTGGTTTACATCTTTGCCTGCGAAATCTATATTCACATGGGCCCAATTAGAAAGATTGTTCCATGAACAATTTTATATGGGTCAGACTAAGATAAGTTTGAAGGAATTAGCCAGTGTTAAGAGGAAATTTTCAGAGCCTATAGATGATTACCTAAATAGGTTCAGGTTGTTTAAGGCAAGATGTTTCACACAAGTGCCAGAACAAGAGTTAGTCGAAATGGCTGCAGGGGGTCTAGATTATTCTATAAGAAAGAAATTAGACACTCAATATTTGAGAGATATGGCACAATTAGAAGATAGGATAAGACAAATTGAAAGGCTAAAAGCTGAGAAATTTAGATCAAATAAAAATAAAAAGGAAAAAGTGGCCTATGTAGGAGTATGCCAGGATGATGATGGTGACGAAAATGAACTAATTTTGTTCGACGAACAAGAAATTGATCTGGCAGAACTAAAGTCAGGCCCACCATACGCATGTAAAGTACTAACTCCGTCGAATGGGAAAAATCCAGTCGAACCTGAAAAGAATGATAGGTTTCCTAAAAGAACTTATACGTTCGACGTCACCAAGTGTGACGAAATTTTCGACTTATTAGTCAAAGATGGTCAATTAATAAAACCAGCAGGCACTAAAGAGCCTCCTGTGGACCAACAGAAAAAGAGAGGTTTTTGCAAATACCATAACTTTTTGGGTCATAAAACTTCTCAATGTTTCCTTTTCAGGGATCTTGTTCAGAATGCAATCCGTGATGGAAGACTGAAGTTTGGAGACAAATCGAAACAACAGATGAGGATTGACTCAAACCCCATGCAGGTGGTCGAAGCCAATTATGCTGAGCCTTCCACTGTGAATATGGTGGAAGTCGAAGTAGCCTCTGATTGTAGTTTTGAAATGGTGGAAGCTGCTGAGGGCTTCGACAATAATATCAACATGGTGGAGGTTGCTGATGATCTCTTAGACAAGCCTGAGATGGAAGAAGTGCCCAAAAACTTTGGAGACCAGCCAGTGTTGATCAAGATCACTGAAAATCTTGATGTAGGAAATTTGAATGAGACCAACGAAGTTGAGACTACTGAAGGTTTCGACAGTAAGAACAAAGCTGGAGATACTGAAGTCTTCGACAGTCAGAAGAAGGAGGAAACTACTGAAGGTTTCAACAACCAGGACACAGTTGGAGTTACTGAAGGTCTCGACGAAGAAAATAACAACAAAATTGCTGAAGATGGAGTAATTTAGGATACTTTAGGAGAGCCCAGTGGAAAATTCGACTATCTCGTGAAATACTCTGCACCCCCGAGTTCTCGTATTGACATCAACAAAATCCAGCCAACTGGATGGGGAGATGTCTTTGAAGATACTGATGAAGGAGAAAATGATAATGTCCCTATCATCAAAGAGGAGGCTACTGAAGGCCTTAATCATGACAAAATAGAGACAATGAGAGTTGCTGACAAGTTCAACATCATGAAACCAGTCAATAAGAACGTTACCAGAATCAAGGCAGAGGCTGCTGAAGGCCTTGTGAAACCCGCTCCTTATGGGATTTTGCGTAGAACAATGGAAGACCCTAAAGGAAACTCAGTCGAGCAATGCTGCAAATTTATCTCCAGGAACATACCCTCAGGGGGAAGCTTCGACCAGGCGAAAGGGAATGCTGAAGAAGAGGCAAGACTTATTGAAAGAATGAATAAATTAAGTCTCACTGATGACCAGAATTTGGATATCAACATGGTGGAAATTTCTCAGAAGAAACAAACAGAAACTGACGAAGAACGCCGTCGAGAAGAGTATCAGAAGTTGGCTTACCCTAAGGAGGAGGAGAGCTTAGTCGAATTCATCCAAAGGTGCCAGAGAAAGAAGGCTGAAGTCATGTTGTGCCCACGTTGTAGTGCGGTGTTCGACAAGAAAGCAGCAAGCAATCTGGAGGGGGTGGAGAAAGCCAAAAGAAGAGGAAACTGGGGGGCAATCCCAGCAGCCAGAAATGGAAGGTTCGATCCAAGGAGGAGTGAGCATCACAACCAAAGGTTTGGCAAAGAACGTCATAGGACTTACAAGCCATCTGTCAAAGCTGAGGATGACAAGTGGGTCCAACCAATCAGAGGTGCTCAAGGGCAGAAAAGATGGAAGAATTTTGAAATACAGAGAGGTTCCTCCATGGAAGGAAAAAGGGAGGTTGAAAAACAGAAACCAAGACCATACCCATCAGAGAACTATAAAGGAAAGAATCCAATGTCAAGGTCTCAGTGGAGAAGGTTCCAAAGACAGAAAATAGCAGAAAAGGAGGCTGCAGAAAAGAACAAAATCAAAGAAAACACTGTTGATGAAAATAAGGCTGAGTCAAGCAAGAACATACAGACGATGAACCAAGAGTCTGCTCTAAAAAACGAGCCCTCTCAAAAGGACAAACCAAGCAACATGGTGGGGATGTCGAAGCCTAGCAACAAGGTGCCAGAAGACGATGAAGTGACTGATGATTTTAGGTCAGACTCAGAAGCATCTTTCGATGTCACATGCAATGTGGTTTCAGTGCTGCCTAGAGACTATGATAGAGTGATGGAAATCGAAGACGAAGAAGATGATGTCGAAGATGATAGCATGGGGCTCAGGCCTGTGTGTTATTATATAATGAACAATGGTTGTGTCGAAGAGCAGAACGCTTTCTTTGAGAGACCAGATGATGCAATGAAGGCACACTTGAAGCCTTTGTTCATAAAAGGAAAAGTGGAGAACGTTGGTGTCAACAAGATATTAGTAGATGGTGGTGCTGCTGTGAATTTGATGCCCCATTTCATGGTAAAAAAGATTGGAAAGGATGACTCAGACACAAAGCCCCACAACATGGTTTTATCAAATTATGAGGGAAAAGTAGGAAGTACCATGGGAGTGATCCAGGTGAACCTAACTGTTGGAACCATAACAAGACCAACGATGTTTATAGTGATAGCTTCAAGGGCGAATTATAACTTGCTGCTTGGAAGAGAGTGGATTCATGGGATAGGAGCTGTACCATCATCCATGCACCAACGAATAGCCATCTGGAGGCCAAATGGGATTGTTGAGAATATTGAAGCAGATCAAAGCTATTTTATGACTGAAGTAAATAATGTGAATAGTCGAAGTTTCGACAAGAATTTGGCTCACATACCCCCCTGCAACCCAGCAGAATTCGACTTGAAGGCAACTGACAACGCCTATTGTTCCATGTACCTTCACCCAACACGTGGTTTTCAATGGGACAAAGAAGTAATTGGCGAACCAAGTCTCGTATGGGGAACTTCTCAGATTGAGCCAACAGGTTGGGGAAGTGAATTTGATGATTATGATGAGTGAAGCCTCAGCGATCGAAAGAATTATGGCTTATATAGCCGAAAATAAACTTAAAGCGGCCCTAGAGGCCGAAGTAAAATACATGGTTGTCGAAGCCAACAAAGAAGGTTTTGAAGAGCAATGTCCCCAAAGGGATATTGAAAAAGGTTATGACAACAATCAGACTGGCGAATGGCAGAATCAAAAGCTTGACGCCATCTATGACGACGAACCCTTGGGGTTCGAAAAGGATCCAACATCGACTAACACGAAGATGGTGGCACAAGATCCATTAGAAGAAATCAATTTAGGGCTGGGGGCAGAAAGAAGGCCAACTTACATCAGCGCCAAGATGGATCCTCAGTTCAAAGTCGAAATAGTCCAATTGCTAAATAAGTACAATGACTGTTTTGCATAGGACTATGACGATATGCCAGGATTAGACAGGAGTTTGGTCGAATTGAAGCTGCCAATAATGGAGGGAAAGAAGCTAGTAAAGCAGACTCCCAGACGCTTCGCACCAGAAATCTTGTCGAAAATAAAAGAAGAGGTCGAAAGACTTCTAAAATGCAGATTCATCTGCACCACTAGGTATGTCGAATGGATTGCAAACATAGTTCCTGTAATTAAGAAAAATGGCAAGCTAAGGGTATGCATTGATTTTAGAGATTTAAATTCAGCTACCCCTAAGGATGAATATCCTATGCCAGTGGCAGAAATGCTCATTGATTCTGCAGCAAGCCATGAGTATTTGAGTATGCTTGATGGATACTCTGGCTATAATCAAATTTTTATTGCTAAAGAAGATGTTCCTAAAACAACTTTTCGTTGCCCTGGAGCAATAGGAACCTATGAATGGGTAGTAATGCCCTTTGGTTTAAAAAATGCTGGAGTAACTTATCAAAGAGCCATGAATTCAATTTTTTATGACTTTATCGACACTTTTATGCAAGTATACATTGATGATATTGTGGTTAAGTCCGTTTCAGGAACAAGTCATATAGACCATCTTCGACAGTCCTTTGAAAGGATGAGAAAGTTTGGTTTAAAAATGAATCCCCTTAAATGTGCTTTTGGTGTGCAGGCGGGTGATTTCCTAGGTTTTGTGGTCCACAAGAAAGGGATCGAAATAAATGAAAACAAAGCCAAAGCCATAATGGAAGCGAAAACGCCATCGACAAAGAAGGGATTGCAGTCTCTACTAGGGAAAATCAACTTTCTCAGAAGGCTCATATCCAACCTTAGTGGGAAGACACAAGCCTTCTCACCTCTACTTCGACTAAAGAAGGAAGATTTCACATGAGGGCAAGAACAACAAGATGCCTTCGACAAGATCAAAGAGTATCTGGCTAGTCCTCCAGTTTTGATGTCTCCTTATAGAAAAAGAAGTATGAGGTTATACATTTCGGCATCAGACAAAACTTTGGGAAGCATGCTGTGTCAAGAAGATGAAAATGGCGTCGAAAGGGCCATCTATTATCTCAGCAGAGTCCTAAATGATGCTGAAACTAGATATAGTGTGATAGAAAAATTATGTTTGTGTGTATATTTCTCTTGTACAAAGTTAAAGCACTATATAAAACCCGTTGATGTATATGTTTCTTCTCATTTCGACGAAATAAAGTATATGTTATCTAAATCCATTTTACATAGTCGAATTGGGAAATGGGCTTTGGCATTGACAGAATATTCCTTAAAATATCTGCCTTTAAAGGCTGTTAAGGGACAAGTGGTTGCTGATTTCATAGCTGACCATTCTATAAATGAAAATGAAGTAAAATATGTCGAATTAGAGCCATGGAAGTTATATTTCGACGGTTCCAGTCATAAGAATGTAAATGGTGTTGGAATACTAATTATTTCTCCTGACAAAATTCCAACAAAATTCAAGTACAAAGTCGAAGGCTTATGTTCAAATAATGAAGCAGAATATGAAGCTTTGATTGCCGGACTTGAAATATTGTTGGAATTGGGGGCAACAAGGGTCGAAATAATGGGTGACTCTGAGTTGGTGATAAAACAATTGACAAAAGAATATAAATGTGTCAAAGAGAATCTGATTATCTACTTCGTAATAGCTAATAGACTTCTCAAAAAATTCGACAATGTGGCCATCAGACACATTCCTAGATTGGAGAATCAAGAAGCAAATGATATGGCTCAACTTGCGTCAGGCTACAAAGTGTCGAAAGAAAATTTGGAGAAAGCTATTAAAGTAAGGGGAAGAGTTATATCCACCAAGTTGGCTCCTTCAGTTTTGGAAACAATAAAATTAGGTTATGGGGATGAGGAAAATTTTGAAATTTTCAATATAGATGATTCAGAAATTGAAGATTGGAGAAAACCTATCAAGGATTATCTACAAGACCCAAATCAGAAAGTCGAAAGAAAAGTAAAGTACAGAGCTTTAAGTTATGTACTTTTTGGAAATGAATTATTTAAAAAGACTGCAGAAGGAGTCTTGCTGAAATGTTTAGGCGAAGATGAAGCTTACATAGCTTTGTCGAACGTGCACAGTGGTGCATGTGGCGCACACCAAGCAGGCCACAAAATGAAATGGTTATTATTTCGACAAGGAATGTACTGGCCAACAATGTTGAAAGACTGTGTCGAATTTGCAAAAGGTTGTCAGGAATGCCAAGTGCATACAGGTATACCACATGTTCCTGCAAATGAGTTGCATTCAATTATAAAACCTTGGCCATTCAGAGGTTGGGCGTTGGATTTAATTGGTGAAATTCGACCAGCTTCTTCAAAAGGGCAGAAGTACATTTTAGTTGGAATAGATTATTTCACTAAGTGGATCGAAGCTATACCACTGGTAAATGTGGATCAAGAGGCAGTTATAGAGTTTATCCAGAAACATATAATTTACAGATTTGGGATACCAGAAACGATAACTACTAACCAGGGATCCGTGTTTACTGGGAAAAACATGCAAATGTTTGCAAAAGACACAGGTTTTAAGCTCTTAACTTCGACACCTTATTACGCCCAGGCAAATGGACAAGTCGAAGCAGCAAATAAGGTTGTGATAAATTAGATCAAAAAGCACGTGGGTAGAAAACCTAAAAACTGGCATAAGACTTTGGATCAGATTTTATGGGCTTGTCGAACGTCTCCTAAAGAAGCAACAAATTCTACTCGATTCAAATTGACTTATGGACACGATGCAGTGCTACCAGTCAAAATTTATTTACAGTCAATACGAGTTCAAAGGCATCATGAAATTCCATCAGAAATGTATTGGAGCATGATGATGGATGAACTAGTTGATTTGGATGAAGAGAGATTGCGTGCGTTAGACCTGATAAAGAGACAAAAAGAAAGAGTCGAAAAGTTTTACAATAAGAAAGTGAAATTTAAGACCCTTTCAGTGGGGGATCTTGTTTGGAAAGTAATTCTTCCTATGGATCGAAAAGATAGGTTAATGGGAAAATGGTCTCCTAAGTGGGAAGGACCTTTCCAAATTTTAAAAGTTTTTTCAAATGGCGCATATGAGGTCGAAGAGATAGATAAAGATAAAAGAATACTGAAGATAAATGGCAAGTATTTGAAAAAATATAAGCCAACATTGCAAGAAATTAAAATAGCAGTCGAATAATTGTAAAAAGAAAAGCAATATGGCGGACTAAAAAATCTTTTCGCCAAATAATACAGATCCATTGTCATTACAAAAAGGGCTTTAAAAGCCAAACAAAAATTACAAGTGTTCAAACGGGAAAAATGCTTTCAGCTTCTCAAACTTCGACTTCTAAATTTGAAGGCGTCGCTCACAAAGTGTCTTGTTCTTAGAAATCTCCTCAATCTCCTCGCCAAGCTTACGGGCCCTGTCGACATGGTGCACACCAACTTCTAGCTCTTTGCGGATTTCTTCCTGGTCATTCTTCTGCAGTTCTGCTTGACGTTTTTTCGCCTGTGAAACTTTGCCTTGGAGGACAACAATTTGTTTTTCCCATTTTAGAATGTTTTCGCCACACAAAGCTGCTTCCCGCTTATTTTGCTCAGACACTTGCTCCATTTCAGTTACCTTGTTGGACGAATTCGACGCAGCTTCCCACTCAGCAAGTTGGGTCTCTGTTTTGTTTTCAAGCTTCTTGAAGCACTCTCGAAGTCAATTAAAGTCAGTTACCACAAGATCTATCAAAGTAGTGAGGTCCAGCACCACATCAGTGACTTCAGGTGGAGCCTCCAAGACATTGACTTGCTTCAGGATTTTCTTCAGGTCGAAGTGAGCAGAGGAGTCATTCTCCAGAAGTTGAAACAAGTCAATATCAAGGACCTTCTGTCGAATGTTTGCCAGCGATTCGTCCATTGATTTGGCATCAGAAGTAGTTCCTGAGATGGTTGAACTACTGATGGTAGTATCAGCAAAGTTGTAGCGGGAACTGAGCATGGTCTTCAGGTATTCGAAAGGTCTTTGTACCTTCATACTTTCTAGCTCCTCATGAGAGAACTGGGTTGAAGTTGTCCCGGTCGAAGCAGCTTTAGTTGTTTTACCAAGACTTTCTTCGACGTTTTCTGTCTCTTCGTCAGTATCAGCAGCAGGAGTTGGTGGACTTTCATGTTCTTTTTCTTCTTCTTTTTCGACATCACTTGTAGCCTCCTTGTCTCTCTCTTCGTCAGCAAATTCTGAATGGGGGGAGGGATTGATCTTCAGCTTCATTTCTAGTGGCAGCCATCACGGTATCCCCATCAGTTTCGACGAAGTCTTCAGTATCGGGACCAGTCTTTTCTTCCACTACTTTTGGAATTCGTATAGAAATGGCAATGGGTTGATCTACTTCAGTGGCTGATTCCTTCGCTGAACTCTTAGGGGAGGATTTGGAGGCGCTGGCTGGGTTATAAGTAGGATCACTACTGGTCTTGGGAAGAACTTGGATCATAGGGTGTCCATGAATATCGGCAGGTACCTGAAGGATAAGTAGGTCAAAGAAGCGAATACAAGTAAAGCAGCTTGTTAGCATCGAGAGGAAAAGAAAAAATCATACCTTTAGAATTTTGGTCTTTAGACTAGAACTTTCACTTTCCGCTGGAGCAGGGGTGATTTCCTCACTTGGTTCCTTTGATGGAATTTTCTCTAAAACTTTGGGAGTAGGAGGTTTCTGTGAGAGAGGTTTGGTTGCCTTCTTCCTCTTTTTGGTGGGTTTTGCCTGATCTGGTGACTCATCACCATCCTTTTCAGTATTTAATGTTGGACGAACAGGAGAATTATCAAAGTGCTCTTCCATGTCAGTGTCGAATTCATCATTGGTTTGCCTTTCATAGCTACCAGCATCAGGGTTGACTCCATCTTGGAGTCTCTCAGCTAAAGTCTTTTCAGAATCAAGATCAATTGTGTCCTGCTCTTTTTCCTTTGTTGAGTTCTTTGTCGAAGCTTTGGAAGAGGTAGGCATTGAGCTAGCTGCTTTAAAGGTAGGACCACCTGTCAATGTTGGCATTTCTTTTGCTATGGGGTGTCCTTCGACATCAACTTGGATCTAAGAACAAGCAAAAAGTCAAGGAAAAGAAAATGCAAGTAAAAGTGAATATCATCAGTCGAAATAAAGGTTTACCTGAGGGATCTCAGTATTAACGCTAGAATTCCCACTCTCTGTATCTTTGATAAGAACTTTTGTAACTGGACTGGTGGGGGGAGTTTTCTTGATCGAGCGGACAATGGACCTTTGGGAGGCAACTGTCTTGATCTTCAGGACCTTCTTTTTCTTGAGAGGTTGTTGGTCTGGAGATTCATCCCCAGATTCTTCATCGATTATCTTTACCTCCGCCTCTTGTTTCCTTTTCTTGGGGGGTGGCGGGTCTTGACTCACCTAAAAACACAGGAGAAAATTGTTTTAGTTCGAGTTAAACAGAATTTATTACATGGAAGAAAGTTGACATTCCCTGATGAAACCTTTTCGACTGTAGAGGTTGGTTGTTCGACCACCTTTCCAGAACTACTTCCGACAGGAGCCTTTTTAGCAGTAATCTTGACAGCTGAAAGAAAGAAAGAAAAATAAAGAAATGAATAGAAAAGAAAAAAACATAAGAAGGAAGTTAGAATAAAGTAAAGAAAAATTGTGTTTCTTTAAACACCTTCAATAATGGGAGATTCCACGCGAACGTGTTCTATTCCAATATGAAGGTGTCCTGGGAAATTGTCCAAATGATACTTAGTCGGAACCACACGCTCAGCAGGTTTTTTGTAAGATTCACGGAGCAGTTTCAGGTGTGATCCACAAATAAACCAATCTGGGAATGGAGGGCTTAATGCCACACCAAATTCAGCAGATGGTAGAGGGGGAAACTTTGGTGGATAATAGCCGTATGCCAAATCATAACGTGTTTCTGGACGAACATATGGAGGCAACTCCAGCTTATCCAATTTTGCTGTAAATTTGTGTTTCAAAGTCACTGCTGGTTCGCTTATGGTTCGACTAAGATCATTGGGCATGTAAATAGTTTCAAAATACTTTTGAAACTTTTGGATTTCTTTAATATGTTTTTCAGTACCTTTCTTTATTCGATCCTGCACAAAAGTGAAAGCATTCGTCAGATGAGTCGTAAAGGCCGTCACGTCGAAGAATCTAGTGAGGTAGTAGTCTTTCCACCAAACATCGAATTCTTGAGTGCAGAGGAAAGATGGTCGAAAGACCACCGGTTGAATCTCCAGAGTCTCATCAAAGTATTTTTCTGATAACTCTATGCTTTTCTCCAGATTATGAAAAGAATTGTAAAAGATAATACAACCTTTCTTTGGATAAACGGGTTTTGTTTTTATTTGGATTAACCCAAATTGTCGAGCCACTAGGTTGGGTTGATAAACAATAAGGGAAATTTTTGTGTTATTCGTGTTGTGATGGGAGAAAAGGTGTCTTGGTGTTAGGAACGATTCCCAGATAACCAAAAATGTGTCTTCTTCTTTCTGCATCTCAAAAGGAAGTTGTTTGGTAAACCATTTGGGACCAATGGTTCTGTTGGCAAAGGGTGCCATGGACGGAGTGAAGTTGTAGCGTTTGGCAAACATCATTACATAACTGGTGAAAGCTTGTCGAAGGCTAATTCCTTTGTCAGATGGAGTTAGTTTTACCAACCTAGGCCATTCGACGTTTCTGTCCTTCACTTCTTCCTCATTTACTTTATTCTTGATAGGGAGAGAAGCCTCGAAGGTGGCATTTAGCCATAACTGTAGAAGCCAGAAAGGCCCTGCCAAGCTTAGTTTTCCTTTCTCTTTGACAGTCTTCAAAAACTCCACACTCTCGCTAATGGATTCATAAAGGTTCGCCAAAACCATTTCGCTTAAACAAAGTTTTTTCCCAGCATGGAGTTGGTTGGCTATGGTAAGGTATTTTTTGGCAACCTGAAGAGAACGAGAGCAAAAGACAAATTTCGACAACCAGAGGGTTAAAAAGGCTATGTGCTCTACATCAGAGACTTCTGTAGTTGTTTTATCATAATAACGAGAAATAAACAAAGAATAGGAGGCATGTTTGGTGTTGAAACCTATAGTATCTTCATCCAAATTAGTAGGGTCGAAGTCTATTCCTATAGGGCTAAGGCCAACTATGGCAGCTATGTCGAAGAAGGTTAGAGTGACCATTCCACAAGGAAGATGGAAGTTGTTGTAGGTGCTATCCCAAAAGTAAAGGGAAGCCAGGAGCATGTTTGGGAAATAACTAGGGCCCACCTTCGACAGTTGGATCAAGTCGAAGATGCCAGTTTGCTTCCAGAAATCCCCTTTAGTTTTTTCGACCTTAGTCAGCCAGGCCAAATAGTCTGAACGATCTTTTGTCAAAGGGTAACTTCTAAAGATCCTAGCTTGGTTCAAATATGCTAAATCTATTTCTTCAGAAGCTGAGGGGCTCTCAGGATTTTTTGAGGACGTTTCACTAGGTTTGGGTTTTATTCCAACACCTATGGGTTTTGAATAAGAATACGTAGGGAAAAAATCCTTTAAACGATCAGCGTCAGCATTGGGGTCAGGGAGTGGACCCAACATTGCATGGCAAGTGCCAGAAATAAGAACCGGAATGAGTACCTGGGATTGATAAATGCTTGCTTTCTCTCTTTCATTTGGAGGCTCTGGAATGTACTGTTGATTACTCACAATCACTGGTCCAGGCAACTCGTGCGCATAAGGGAAAACAGTGGTGTTCTTGGTCTTCTTGGTTGTCTTGTCAGTAGGAGCTTTGCGGGGAGCCATTGATGAGGGAAGCAAAGAAATTTCAGAAGAAAGTATGAAGGTTTGAAATGGGTTTGTGAAGAAGAAGAAGGTCAGGAACATAAAAGTATTAAAAGATTTGGAAATGAGTATTTATAGAGGGAAAAATGAGAAAACGTTCCAGTTTTTTATATTGATCATGGGACATGTGTCAAGATTTCAACGGTGATGATCAAAAAGTATGGAAAGTTGAGAAAAGCATAGCTAACTAGTTTTTAGGGTTATGCAGATCATGTCTAAACGTGGGATTAGATGGGACGTTTAAAGAAAAGTGTAATGATGGATTTTCTTGGGACTTAACAAAACGTCACGTCTTGAAAACCAGCATCATTAATGTAGGTAACATGGCGTCGAAATATTTTCGACAGCAAATGATGGTTTCTCTAGAAATAAGTCGAAACATCTTTGCTGGGGGGCAATTTGTAGACATATATTTTCGACACCATGTCTTGGTAGGCAAAATGATGTTCTTCAACTAAAGAAAATGGCTACAGATGAAGAAGAAAGAAAATGAAGGTATTCAAAAGAAGTTTTCGACACTTCGACAAGAACAGAGTTTCGACACTTCGACAAGAACAGAGTTTCGACACTTCGACAAGAACAGAGTTTCGACATTTCGACAGAAACGTAAGGAAGTTTTCGTCAGACAAGGTTTAAGGGACATTTGTTACTTTTCGACAATTCAACAAAGTGAAGAGGCGCAACGTTTCGACACAAAGGGAAAATTCAAATTCAAGAGTTATAACGTTTGGCAGAAGACGCGTGGAAGCTTTAGAAGAAAAGAAGACATGCAGAAGGCCAAGTGTCAAAGATTTAGATTTTTTCCGTTATTAGGCAGTTATTGTATTTGTATATAAATAGGATAGTTGTTGTAGAATTTTAGTGTGTGAAAACTTGTACTAAATTCCTGTAAATACTCAAAGTACCCATGCGAGAGAAAAGAGTTTATTATCTGGAAATGTACGTGTAAAACACCATCTTTTTAAGTTTATAAAAATTCAAAGTCTTTTATAATTGCTTTTACTTTTCCCAGTCATTTATCCTTTGTCATTTACTTTATGCAAGTTTTAATTTCATTCAACTTATCTTTCGCCAGAAGTTGTTATTTAGTTCTTTAACCAAAATATTCATACATAAAAGATATAACAAAACAAACCATCAAAACACCATTATCCTAAGAGTTAGATAATTTTGCACATGTATCCCAGGATTTGTGTGGTTGATCCTGCAAGTAACCCAGTTTTATAAGAGATTGGTAAACCAGAGGTTATTCGCCAAAATCAACAACGAACAATATCATGATAAATAATAACTAAATAAATCAACTTAATCTAAATTCAAGGTTGTCATGATGACAACTTTGGTCACAACCCTAACTCTAATTGTCTACGTGGCAATTTCCCCATCTCTAATGGTCTATGTGGCATTTTCTTAGATTATTTCATATTATTTCTAACCCTAATTGCTTAGTCAAATAATATTAATAATAAACCCTAATTGCTTACGTCAAATAATAATAATAATAATAATAATAATAATAATAATAATAATAATAATAATAATAATAATAATAATAATGATAATAATCATTTAGCACTTAGTTTATAAAAATTATAAGAAAATTTTATCATTTAGCACTTAGTTTATAAAAATTATAAGAAAATTTTGTCTCTATTTTATTTAATGACTAAATCATATATTTAATTTTATATACAATTAAGAAATATAATAAAAATATTTTTCATTAAATTAATTTTGTACAATAATTTTAAAATTCAAATTAAAAATATTATTTTTAACTTTAAAACTGTTTTTGAAAATTAGTCTATCAAATGAGTTTTTGTATGTATCATGCTAAATAATAACTAAATAAATAGTAATAAGGTAATCAACAAAATAAAAATAACACTTATAAAAATCAAATTTTAATATATAATTTTAGAATATATTTATTTCTTTTTCATAAATTTATAGTGGATTAATTTTGAGTTTTTCACAATAAAAATAATGGAAAACTTAAGACTATAAATTCATTAAAAGACTCTTAAATTTTTAATTTTTTGCACTAAAAGTTCTTTTTTTTAAAAATGAATAAATATTATTACCAAAAAACAGTGAATACACGCCGAAAAATTTCCAGGCAACCAAAAGGCTAAAAAACTAATACAAAAGTCAATTATAAGCTACTAAGATACTCATGAATCTTTTTGTATGCATTGGCTCTATGAAGCACAATCTCCTTAATTGTTTCAACATTTAATTCTCCCCTTGCCTTGTCTTGGAAGTTGATCATGTTTCTAGTAATCCAGATGTGGTAAACTGTCTCTGCCATCACGCCTTTTAGTAGACGAGCTTTCGACTTTTACCTTTTGAAATATTAACAAACCATGTCGTGTTGATATCTCTCGGAATTTGAATTTTAACATATTGGGCTATTTGATTCCATAACTGTCTTGTAGCTTTGCATTGAAAAAGCATATGCTCATTGGTTTCTTGATGAGTACAGAATGCACATTGGCCATCAGTGGGAATGCCAAAGCGATTAATCGGTCCTTAGTCATAAGACGGTTTTGGCAAGCCATCCAAAGAATGAAGCAAGCTCTTGGTCTTGCAAAGTTTCCAAACATCAAGTTTTTCCACGCAACTTTAGGTTTCTCTCTTCTTAAGTAATCATACATATTTCTGGTTTTGTAGGATCCGGTTGCAACTGCTAGGTTCCACGGTTCAGACTGTAGCATTTGATCCCGATGCTTAAAAATCGCTTTGAAAATCCATGAACTATTAGAAGCTGGTGTATAGTGGGTTAGATCATGGGTTTTAATGTAATAAGCATTCAACCATTTAATCCAAAGGATATCTTTCTTCATCCACACATTCCATAGCAGCTTTCCTATCGTGGCTAGATTCCAACAATGTAAGTCTATGACATTTTGTCCTCCTGCTCCTATGGGGTTGCACATCTGGTCCCAAGAAATCGGTGCTTTTCTGCTATTCTTATCCTTGCTTGTCCAAAGGAACGTTCTACATAGCATCTCTATGTGACGAGTAATCTTCTTAGGTAAAGGAAAAATTTGTAACCAGTAGTTTGACACAACGAAGATGACACTTTTAATAAGCTGCAGTCTACCTGCATAGGAGAGGAAACGAGTGCTCCAGTGATTAATCCTCTTCAGGATCCTATCAATCAGAGGTTGACAATTGTTAACTGTTAGTTTCCTGCTGTTCAATGGAATTCCTAGGTATTTGAATGGCATTTGTTCCATTTCCAGACCTACTTCTTGTTGGATGTGGCTCTTCTCAATATCATTAGCACCACCGATGTAGATTTTGTTTTTCATGGCACTCATGCAAAGACCAGTTACAGCAGAGAATTGTTTAACTTTTTCCATCATCAGCTGAATGGACACATTGTCTCCTCTAGTGAATAAAAGTGTATCATCTGCAAAGAATAGGCTTATGATATGAAGCTTCTCACACTTTGGATGAAAGTTGAAATCAGGTGTGTTCTTCAATGATTGTAGAAGTCTGTGGAGGTATTCCATAATGATTACAAAGAGTGGGGGTGAGATAGGGTCACCCTGTCTCAGCCCCCTTCTAGCTCTTAGAATTTCAGATAGGCTACCATTGATTGAGAATTTATAGGACACAGAGTTTACACATGACATGATCCAAGTAGTGAACACATTTGGAAAACCTAGCTCAAGAAGAATGTTGTTGAGGGTTGTCCAATCGACCGTATCATACGCTTTTTGGATATCTAATTGAACCATACACCTTGGAGATACATGTTTCCTACCATAGCCTCTCACTAGCTCTTGAGCAAGCATAATATTGTCGTGAATCACCCTGCCAGGAATAAAAGATGACTGGGATTGTGACACCAGCTGCTCAATCACAGAGGCAAGTCTTTTGGTAAGAATTTTTTATATGATCTTATAAACTATAGTGCAGAAAGCAATAGGTCTAAGATCCTTTACAGTTTTTGCTTCAGTGCTTTTGGGAATCAGAGAAATAAGGGAGCAATTGAAGGCTTTATATAGTGGTAAAGAATTCTTTGACTGAATTATTGACATCATGTTTGACTATGCTCCAAGTTGCTTTGAAAAAATGAGATGTAAACTCATCCACACCAGGTGCTTTGTTCTCACCAATGCTATTCAGAGCCTCTCAAATTTCATTGTCTTGGATTGATGTTATGAGCCTCTGAGCCTTCTCAGGTTGTAAGGTTGTACCAGCCCTAATGACATTGATGTGTATGCCTTTGAGCAATTGAGAATCAGTACCAACCAGTTGGTTATAGAATTTCAACACTTCCTGTCCAATCATATCAAGGGTAGTAAGAGTTTCACCAGTTAGGCTAGTCAGTTTATACATACCTTTTTGCTTGTTCTTTTCCTTGAGTGAAGCATGGAAATAGGCATTGTTACTATCCCCTAGCTTAAGCCAGTTTATCTTTGACTTTTGTTTTAGTATTTCCTCCTCAAGGTTGTTAAGTTGTATCACATACTCAGTGCCATTTTTCACCTGTTGCATTATATGATGATTGAGAGGGTCTTGTAGCAGACTGGCTTGGGACTGGTGCAATTCTTGTCTAGCTTGCACTAAAAATTCATTAAAACAATTTTGATTTTCTAACACTATTGAGTGTGATATACCTTAATTTTTATATAAACAAATACAATTAATGCCTAATTTTAATCTCTCTCACTTTTATTTGTTAATTTATAGTGGAATAATTGATTTTTTCTCAATAAAAATAATAGAAAATTTAAGATTAAAAATTATGATATTCAAGACTATTATAAATTTATAATAATTTGATATTATAATTTTCATAGTTAAATTTTGATATTAAAATATAAAATTTATATCTAAATATATATCATGTAAAAAGTACATCTCATGCAAAAAGAATAAGATAAAAAATATAATATGAAAAACGATATCTTTATTATTTCTTAATTAACACTTTACTATCTTCATAAATTATATATTGAATTGTCCGTTTCACAAAACTCTTAATTAACAGTTTACTATCTTCATAAATTATATATTGAATTGTCCGTTTCACAAAACTCTTTATTTTTGTAACTTAAATTCTCATAAATTTTAATTTTATTTATTTAATTATTATTTTAATGGTTATTAAAACTATAATTGATATACACAATAAAATAATGGTTTGTAAACTAATAATTCATTCAAACATTCTTCAATTTTTAACCTTTGTGCACTTAAAATGATTTTTCAGAATTTCTCTATTTATAACTACGATTCATTCATTTTACACTCATTAAAATAATTAGAATCACTTTTCACTCTTTATAAATTAGAATCACTTTTCACTCCTTATAGCAACAATATTTTATAATCAATATTTTATGTATTGATTAAACATATTTATTTTGAAGTAGTGCATATGAAATGGTGGTTGCAATCATATAATATTGAAAATAAAGGCAAGATCAAAAGTATCATTTAAGATGTGAAACAACTATCTTATTTTGGTTTGTGGAACTATAAAATTTAGTTTGGCTTCCTGCAATCAACTCTTGAGAGGTATATTTCAAGACATTCTAATATATAGTTTGGCAGAATATTTGAACCCTATTTTTATTGATATCAAGCATTTGTTCATCTTCTTTTCTAATTTTATTTATTATTTAATTTATTTAAGTTAGTTAATTTTTTATACGTGTCATTTTTTTACTTTTTTAATGATATTTTTATATATTTTATAATAAATATTTTATGTATTGATTAAACATATTTTTTTGAATGAGTATGGATGGAATGATGGTTCTAGGGATGGCAATTTGGCCCATCCCTAGTGGGTACCCACAAAATTACCCACAATGGGTAGGATAAAAACCCGCAAAAGTGGGTACGGGTACGGGCTCGGGTAGTTACCCACTTAAATAAACGGGGATGGGTGCGGGTATGAGCACCTTAGTACCCAGCCCGCCCCATACCCGCACAATATATATTTATATATTTTAATTTATATTATTATATAAAAATAAATGTTTATAAAATTTATAAAAAAAAACTACTACATATTTAATATAAGTGATCATTTATTTCATAATTCAACAATAAAAAATTTTAAAAACTTTTTAATATTTTAAAAAACTTAAAATATTATGATATTTTATACTTGATATATTTAATTTTATTAAAAATGCGGGTAACGGGTACGGACACATATATACCCATAGGGTACGGGGACAGGTGCCAATTTTGGTACCCAAGCGGGTACGGGCTCGGGTATGGGGATTTTTTTCAACTGCGGGTATGGGGACGGATACTATAGTACCCTACCCATACCCTGCCCATTGCCATCCCTAGATGGTTCAAATCGTATAATATTCAATAAGCGTATTGGAAAGAAAAAAATTAGAAAAGAAGGAAATCAAAAGTTCCCTTTAAGATATGAAGTAACTATCATAAATTTAAAAGTATTATATGGTAGTTACATAAAAATTAAAAATATTGTATGTTTAACCTTTAAGAAATTGTCTGTTACGATTTTAATTACAAATTTTTTATGGGTTGAACTAAAATGGTGATAATTATTTATGATATTATTTTCTTTATTTGTAAAATGGTATAAATTTTGTTAAGTGTTGATAATAAAAATCTCTTTTTTATATTACATTGACATATATTTTAACTAAGATCATTCAATTTTTAAAAAATATAACATATACTCATCAATTTATTAATTATATTAATAAAAATTTGAATATTAAAATAATCAATAATAGATTATATTGAGGTTAATTCTACCAAAAGAAATATTGTTTGTAAATTTGTCTTATAAACTTTTAATTTGGATTTTCTCCACTTTTTCCGATCAACTCTTCAAATGTTATTATTTAATGTCGAAGTCAGGAAATAACTGATCTTATATATTTAATTTTTATATTAAATATAATTTTAAAATAATCTATAATTTCATATTTAGTTATGTTATATTTTTTTATAATTCTTATTTACACACAATTTTATATAAAAAATTATATATATATATATATATATATATATATATATATATATATATATATATATATATATATATATATATATATATATATATATATTTGTAAAAATCGAATATCCTCTATACAATTGCAGAGACTAATTCCTCAAGCCGTGTAGGACCATAATAAATGGAAAAGCTTTTCCTCAAGATAATTAAATGCTAGGGCGTGCCTATGACCGGGTTTGAAAACACAACCTCCGGGTTTGAAAACACAACCTCCGATTAATCTGGAAGAAATTAGTATCCTTAATCTAAATATATTTAAATATAATAGTATGCCTAAGAATTTTATTGTAAGAAAAAATATTATTTTTTTCATAAATTTAATCTTATATTAGTACTTATTCAAATATTTTTTATTGGATTTAAATAATATGGTCATATAAATATATGTAATAATAATTTATATTTGTAAAAAGAAATATATTCATGACAATTAAATTGACAATTATACCTAATTTTAGTTTAGGTGAAAGTTAAAATTTTAACTTTTGCTATTATATTATTTAATCAGTATAAGTCTGAGAAATTATATATCATTTATTATACAAATGAGTTATTATTATGGGTTCCAATAAATATAAATATATAAAATACATAATGCTACAATAATATATGAAATACGTTAAAAGTTCTTACATAAATAATTTTATAAACAACTATAATATATTATTCAATTGTATTGAACTTAATATATTATTCAATTGTATTGAACTTTATGAAATTAATAAAAACATTATATTAATTGTTTTTGTGAAATTTACAATTTTAGTTCATCAAATACTATCATTTTAAAAAGAAAAATATTTTATTTTTAATATAAATTATTATTAAATAGAATTATAATTAAATATATATTTATTTATTGAATTATACTTTTCAAAATTATCTAAAGTTGTCATGATGACAACTTTGGTCATAACCCTAACCCTAATTGGTGATTTAATATTAATATTATTATTATTATTATTATTATTATTATTATTACACGTAGGCAATTAAGGTTAGAAATAACATTGAATATTCTAAGAAAATGCCACATAGACAATTAGAGTTAGGGAAATTGCCACGTAGACAATTAGGGAACAAAAGGTCAAGGAAATGGCAGGGAGGGGAAAAGGGAGAGGAAGGGGACGGGGGAGACCCCCTCGATTCATGGGGCCACCGTCACCGGAAACTCCACCGGAACAACCGCAAAATGTACCGGAAGTATCGTCTGAGCACTGGGAGCCATCTAATTCGGAGGATACTAGCAGAGTAGCGAGTAATCAAGAAGAGGAAAATGTCAATGTTGAGCAACATGAAGGAAATCGGAAAACCCTAGATCAAGCAGAAACAACGAAGGAGCACAAGAAACTCTGGGTTGATGTCATCAGCAATAATCGCAAGGCGTCCAATGGTATGAATCTTGATTTTGTAGCTCCTAAGGTAGTTAATGGAGAAATTGTTGGAGAAATTGACGAATTGGATATAGAATTTGAAGTAAAATACTGGGAGAGTGCTTTAATCATGTATGTTCTAGGAGGTGAATTGAGCATGAATATGGTGAAACAGTTCATGATGAGGAATTGGAATACAGTGCAGCTACCTGATTTACTCTATCATGATGAAGGTTATTGCATAATGAGATTCAAGTCCTTTAGAGAGAAGGAGGAAATATTGATGAATGGACCCTATACAATTAGGAATATGCCAATGTTGTTGAGAGATTGGAAACCTGATTTTAACATGAAAGATGATATGCTAAGAACAATTCCATTATGGGTGAAACTGCCTCAGTCGCCATTGGAATTATGGGGGGCTAGAAGCTTGAACAAAATAGGGAGTGCTATAGGCACACCAGTGGTGACAGATGAATGCACTGCTCAAAAATTGAGAGTTTCCTATGCAAGGATGTTAGTTGAAGTGGATGCTACACAACAGGTTCCTAAAGAGATCTGTATCAGAAATCATGAAGGGAAGCTTGTGAAACAGAGTATAGAATATGAATGGCTGCCTAAATTTTGTGGAAGGTGTCAAAAGTTTGGGCACAATTGTGCAGGGCAGAAGATTAGCCAGAAGTGGATACCCAAACAGACTGAAGAGGTTCAGAAGGAAAAGAATAAAGAAGAGATAGTTCAAGAGAAGGAACATGAGATGAGAATTCAGGAGGGTCGGACTAGTGGTAGCCACATAGAAGAAGGTTCACAAGTTAATGACAATTACACTGTGGAAGAGGATACATTGTGGAAAACACCAAGGGCAAAAGGTAGTGAAAGGGGGAGAAAACCATTAAGCCAGCCTGAGACATCTAGAGTCAATTGTAGCAATGGATTTGGCACTTTAGAGGAATTGATAGATCCTCTAGGGCAGCACACCAATGGATTATGATTGTGTCGTGGAATGTTAGGGGGCTAAATAAAGGTGGTAAGTTGAGAGAGATTAGCTCCCATCTCTTAAACTTACAACCAGACATTTGTATCCTAATTGAAACTAGGGTGAAATAAGCTAGAGCTAGTATTATTAGAGGCAAAATAAATCTTCATGATAAGTATGTGGACAACTACAGTCAACATGATAATGGGAGGATTTGGGTCAGCTGGAACACTAGAATGGTTGATATCAGAGTTGTTAGGTGCTCTAGTCAATATCTGCACTGCAATGTTTATGATACTGCATGGAAGCTGAAATTTATTATGACTGTGGTTTATGCCTTCAATACTTTAAAGCAGAGGAAGCAGCTTTGGCATGATATTGCAATACTGCCTATTAATAATGTTGAGCCTTGGTGCATCATTGGTGATTTCAACAATGTGTTGAGGAGCAAAGATATAATTGGTGGTAGAATGGTTCTTGAGAGTGAATTCAAAGACTTGCAACATTTGATGGATTCTTGTAACCTGGCTGAGATGGACAATAGTGGGGATTATTTTACTTGGCACAATAAACATATTGAGGATCCTATCTACTCTAGGATTGACATAGTTCTTAGGAATACAGCTTGGTTCCAAGACATGGACTATCATTTGAAGCACTTTCCCCCCAATGTTTCAGACCATGCTATCTTACAATTGTGCAATGCGCAGCAGACCAGATCTAAGAAAGGTAGCTTCAAATTCATAAACTGTACTACTGAGATGGTGGGTTTCTAAGAGGCTTTAGCTAGGAGTTGGGCTGAACCTATAACTGGATCATCCCCTTATGTACTGTGGCAGAAACTTAAGAGACTGATTCCTGTGATTAGGCAATTGAGTAAGCCTTTAAATGATGTCAAAAGGAGGATTTTAGATACTAGAGAGGAGCTTGAAAAGTGGAAAACTGAGCAATTCAAGGATCTCATGAATAGCACTATCCTAATGAAGGTTAGGGAGAAAACATAGGAGATTCTTAAGTGGCAGGAGTTAGAGGAAAAAATCCTTCATCAGAAATCCAAGGTAGATTGGATAAGACTTGGGGATGGCAATAACCATTACTTCCATGCTACTTTGAAAGCTAAAGGCCATTCCAAGAGTATGATGCAGTTATGTAGGGCTGATGGGACTATGCTCCATACTCAACAAGATATTGAAGAGGAGGTTTTAACCTACTATGAGACTTTTGTGGGTAGTGAGGATAGAGGCCTACAGCAAGTGGATCTTAGAGCTATGAGGAAGGGTGTCTCTCTTAGTCATGACCAAAGGCAATCTCTTATTGCTCCTGTCATAGAAAAGGAGATTCACAACGCCCTCCATGACATAGGGGACTCCAAAGCTCCAGGAGTGGATGGATATAGTGCCAAGTTCTTCAAGCATTGTTGGAGCATAGTGAAGGCTGATCTTATTAATACTGTTAGCTACTGGATGAGGACTCAGACTATGTTTAAAGCCTTCAATAACACAATTGTGACTTTGATTCCCAAGAAGGAGGAGGCTTCCCAGCTGAAGGATTATAGGCCTATAGCCTGTTGCTCCATTGTGTATAAGGTCTATTCTAAAGTCTTAACAGCTAGACTTGCAGGTGTTATAGGTAGCATTGTGAGCAAGAATAAAGCTGCCTTTATTCCTGGCCAGCAGATCCATCATCATATTTTGCTAGCTTTTGAGCTTCTTAAGGGGTATTCTAGGCAAAATGGCACACCTAGATGTCTTATGCAGTTGAATTTGCATAAAGCATATGATATGCTGAACTGGAGGGCCCTTGAAACCATTATGCTTGAACTAGGGATTCCCAATCAGTTTGTCAACTGGGTAATGAAAGGAGTTACTTCTGTTTCCTTCATGTACAACATAAATGGGGAGAATTCTAGGCTGCTTCAAGCTAAGAGAGGCATAAGACAGGGAGATCCCATCTCTCCCTTCTTATTTGTCATGGTTATGGAGTATCTTAGTAGGCTTATAGCTCAGATGCAAGAGAATCCTGATTTTAACTTCCATGCCAAGTGTGAGAAGATGAGATTAACACACTTAACTTTTGCAGATGATATACTCTTATTTTGCAGGGGAGATAAAGGATCTGTGGATTTAATGAATACCACTATGCAGCAGTTCTCTACATCAACTGGTTTGGTGATGAATCCAGCCAAATGTCATGCTTACTTTAGAGCTGTTGGGGAGGATGAAAAACATCACATTCTCAGGCTGACAGGTTTCAGTGAGGGTACCTTACCCTTCAGATATCTGGGTGTGCCATTAACTAGTAAGAAACTGTCTGTGAATCATTATCTTCCTTTGAGTGATAGAATTCTATAGAGGATCCACCATTGGAGTGCCAGGTTACTTAGTTATGTAGGTAGGGTCCAATTGGTGAATGCAATTGTCTTCTCCATAGCCAACTACTGGCTGCAGTGCTTTCCCATCCCTAAAATTGTGTTAGACAAGATTCAAGTAGCTTGTAGGAGGTTTATTTGGTCTGGTGGAATGGCTGCTAGCAGGAAAAGCCCAGTTGCCTGGAAGAAGATGTGCAGACCAAAAACCAAAGGTGGATTGAATATTCTTGACTTGGATGAGTGGAATAAGGTGACTCTCTTGAAGTTGCTCTGGAATTTGTGCAACAAAAGGGATTGTTTATGGGTGAAATGGCTGCATATGTATTTTATGAAGGGAAAGGATGTCATGAGTGTGGATGATGATAGTAAAGCCTCTTGGGTTGTGAAAGGTATTCTAAGGATGAGGCAAAACATCCCTAGTATTCAGGCATATTGGGAGCAGAGCTTATTGGAAAACAAGTTCAAAATGAATAAGTGTTATGCTCAGTTGCTGAATCAGGATCCTTGTGTGAATTGGCAGAAGCTGATTGTCAGAAATTGTGCTCGGCCCAGAGCAGTTATGAGCCTATGGTTGACTTGCCATAAGAAGATGGCTACAAAGGATAGATTGGCTAAGTGGGGAATTATCACAGAAACAACATGCTACTGTGGTCGTGAGGCTGAAAACATTGACCATTTGCTTTTTAAGTGTGAGGTCATGAACTCTATTTGGAGAAAGGTTCTTAGTTGGCTGCAGGTGTCTCACCTCCCCCTGCAGTGGGTGGATGAGATGGATTGGATGAGGACTTATTGCAAAGGAAAGGGTAGTAAGGTTGGTGTCATGAAGATAGCTTTGGCGGAAACGGTATACCATTGCTGGAATCTTAGAAATAACATATGTTTTAAGAAGGACTTTATAGTTGATACAAATAGAGTTGTAAATAGCATTATAGAAATAGTTACTCAAAGGGGGTGGCATATTAAAAAGTATAGGAATCATATAGCTTTACTCATGTTATCTTAGGTTGGGTGGGATATCCAGCTTGTATTATTCCCTTTCTGATTTAATTCATATTATCTTTCAAAAAAAAAAAATTTAAATCACCAATAATAATAATAATATAAATAATAAATTATTTCTAATCCTAATAATAAATTATTTCTATAAAAATTATTCTCTTTTAATTATTTTTGTAACTTTTAAAAATACACAATTTAAATAATATTTCTATAAAAAGTTATATGATATTAAAGTAATATAAAATATAAAATATAACCTATAAAAATATTTTTATATATTAAACTAATAAGAGGTTAAATAAATAAAAATATATCCTATAAAAAATCCCTCTACAATATTAATAAATTACTCTCTTTTAATAATTTTATATCTAAATGTTTTTTAAATAATTAGTAACACAAATATTTAATTGATGCAAATAATAACATAGGGATATCAAAGAACATGGACATTGAAATAAAGAATTATATTTAATTGCATTGTAACGAAGAATTAATTTAGATTAAATATGTTTTAACCACTCATTTACTTACAATCAATATGTTAAAATGGAATAATCTATAATTATCAAAGCTTTTAGTTCCTTTTACGTTATGATTGAATTAAAAAATAGAAAAAAAAGAAAATTTTTATAATATTAATCAATATTCTCCACCTTTATGATCACCATTAATCTTTAACATATTATTTTCTCACCTATATATATATGTAAGTTCCTGGATTGGCTGGAATTTTGGTAAAACAACAAGGTGTTCAATGCTGATGTCATGGTGTTGATGTTGCAGCATTGAGTCTTAGTACTGGGCTGTACTAAGTTGTGAAGGTTAACTATGTTTGATGTCATGGGCTTGATGTCATAACATTGCACTTAACACTGGGCTGTGTTAAGGTTGCTAGTTGCTGAAGTGGATGTCTGATGTCACATAGGTGATGTTGTAACATCAGACCTGCAGAACTGAAGCTAATGACATCATGGGCTTGTTGTTATTAGGGTCGCGTATTAGCTGGAATTGTGGAGAGTGTTGACTCGTTGGATGAGAATATCTTGGGCTAGATATTTTCTGTTACATGGGAGATTTGATTGCAGGTTTGTTGGATAATTAAAAGGTGGAAGATTTAAAAAGATTTTGGGGATAAAATCTGTTTTAAAAGATTCAGTTTTTAATTAACAAATCTGATCAAATATTGTGACAAATCCAATCCAAATTCAAGGAGCTATATAAAGCGCACAAGACCAAGGAAGAAGGTACAGAAAACATATTGAAGATCAAGAGCTGGAGGCTTAGAGTCTAGGGTTTGTTTAGAGTACTTGTAATCACACTATTCTAGGTTGAATAGGTGTTGAATTTTCTGTCCTCTCTAGAAGCTGTGAAGTAATAAAGAGTTGTTGATTGATTGAAGCTAGGAAGCAAGATCAAGGGATCTCAAAGAGGTTGTTCTTTGAGTGTTTTAGGGGATTGAGTAGTGTTCTCATATCTAAGTGGTTTCTTAGGTAGAAAGTCACTAGTAGAGTATAAGTTTAGGAGATTGTCAACTGGTGTGTTGAGTCTGTAAATTATATCTACAAGTAGTGAATTTCATCCCTGGCTTGGTAGCCCCCAGACGTAGGTAGTTAGACCGAACTGGGTGAACAATTCCTTGTGTTTTCCTGTTGCTTATTCTGTCCATTATTGCAGAGTGTGTTGTTGTGACATCGCACCTTAACATCACACGTCTGGTACCAGAATTTCAATTGGTATCAGAGCAGGCATCCTGTCTGTCTCTGGGTGAGATCTAGGGAAGTACTTTCTGGTGAAAGATGGACAAAGAGGTTGGAGGATTTGTCAACAGACCCCCTATATTGGATGGCTCAAACTATGAGTATTGGAAGCCTAGAATGACTACCTTTTTAAAGTCATTAGACAGCAGAGCTTGGAAGGCTGTCATTAAATAGTGGAAAGCTCCAGAGGTATGTGAGAAAGATGAGGCTGGCAAGGATAAAGAAGGCACCTCAAAGCCAAAACCTGAAGAAGAGTGGACCAAGGAGGAAGATGAGCTTGCCCTTGGAAATTCCAAAGCTCTAAATGCCATATTCAATGGAGTGGATAAAAATATCTTCAGGTTGATCAATACCTGTGAAGTTGCTAAGGAAGCTTGGGGTATTTTGCAGGCAACACATGAAGGAACATCGAGAGTCAAGATGTCAAGACTTCAGATTTTAACATCAAAATTTGAAAGTCTGAAGATGAAGGATGAGGAGACCATTCATGACTTCCACATGAATGTTCTAGAGCTGGCAAATGCTTCCAGTGCTCTAGGTGAGAAAATGTCTGATGAAAAGCTGGTGAGGAAGATTCTTAGATCCCTCCCCAAAAAATACAAGATGAAGGTTACTGCTATTGAAGAGTCACAAGACATCAGCAAGATGAGAGTAGATGAGCTCATTGGATCTCTTCAAACCTTTGAGCTTGGGTTGAATGAGGAAGAACCAGAAAAGAAGCCAAAGAATATAGCTCTGGTGTCAAATGATCAAGAGGAAGAAGGGAAGAGTTCTGAATCCCATGATGACTTATCTCAGGCCATAGCAATGAGGGGAAGACAATTCAACAAAGTGTTAAAAAGGTGGAACAATAACTACAAGCCTAGGGTCAAGAACAGTTCTTCTGACATCAGTAAGCCTAAAGAGAAAGATGAAAAAAAGCCTGCCCAGGATAAAGGTGTTCAATGCGTGGAATGTGAAGGGTATGGACATATTAAGAAAGAATGTCCCACATTCTTGAAGAAACTGAAGAAGGGGATGTCAGTCTCCTGGTCTGAATCTGATAGGGAAAATGAAGATAAGTCAGCAAGGCATGCTAGAGCCTTAACAGGAACAGTTGTGTCAGATGATGACAGTGATGAAGAAATAACCTATGAGGAACTAGCATCTACTTATCGAGAGCTGTGTTTGAAAAGTGCTGAAATTTGTCAAGAAAACAAGTGTCACAAACAACAGATTGCTCAGCTTGAAAGTGAAAAAGCTGATCGAGAGAACGAAGTTGTACTTGTTAAGTCTCAATTGGAGCAGATGACAAAATTTGTTAGGATGATGAACAGTGGTACTACTAATCTGGATAAAAATCTTCAGTCTGAGAAAGCAGCTGGAGATAAATCAGGAATAGGATATGTGGCCAGCACTTCAGGAACAACAAGAGAGATGTCTCAACCTGTGTCTCAACATCAACCCAAGAGACAAAATCCTACATCAAAGAAGAATAGTCCTCAGTCTCAAGGAGTTAGTCAGCATACGCCTCCCCAATTTCACAAGAACTTGGAGACTGCAGGGTGCAATCAGAACAGGGTTCATCATCATAAGAACAGGAATGGAAACAAATTCAACAAAGCTGTTCCTCATTGCTATGGAAGAAGGAAGCCACATCACCATAGTAGACAGCCTAAGAGACAGCATCATCAGTACATGAAAAGACAACTCAACTATGGTATAAGAAGACAAAAGTATGAGTGGCAGTCACAGCCCTATCAAAGTAGAAGAAGATGCTTCTACTGTGGTAGGATCAGGCATATCCAGTCCTCATGCTTCAAGCTACATGGTTATCCTAATCCTGCTCCTCAACCCAAAGAGGTAAGAACTAAAGTGGTGAAGAAATGGATACCTAAAGTTATCAGCTTGATAGCTCACACCTCCTTAAGGGTTTCTACCAAAGATGACTGGTATTTTGACAGTGGGTGTTTAAGACACATGACTGGAGTAAAGAATCTGCTCGTTGATGTGAAACCTCAGACTTCTGGCTACGTGACATTCGGTGATGGAGTCAAAGGGGAGATAAAGGGGATTGGTAAACTAAATTGTGCCAATGCTCCCAGACTGGAGAATGTCCTACTTGTTAAAGGACTAGCAGCAAATTTGATTAGTATCAGTCAACTATGTGATCAAGGATTCAAAGTAGACTTCACTAAGTCTGAATGTGTGGTCAAAGATGACAAAGGAGAAGTAATCATGAAGGGAGACAGGTCATAGGACAATTGCTATCTGTGGGCACCTCAAAACTCTGAGTCATCCACGTGTGTGCTTGCTAGAGAAGATGAAGTCAAAATCTGGCATCAGAAGTTGGTACATCTTCACCTAAAGGGAATGAAAAGAATTATCTCCTCAGAGGCAGTCAGAGGGATTCCCAAACTGAGCATTGAGGAAAGAAAAGTGTGTGGAGACTGTCAAAAAGGAAAGCAGACAAAGATGTCTCATCCGAAGCTTTAACATGACACCACCTCCAAGGTGTTGGAGCTTCTTCATATGGATCTGATGGGACCCATGCAGGTTGAAAGTCTAGGTGGAAAGAGATATGCTTATGTTGTCGTGGATGACTACTCAAGATACACTTGGGTAAATTTCACCAAAGACAAATCTGAAGTGTTTGATGTCTTCAAAGAGCTCTGCCAAAGACTCCAAAGGGAAAAGGAGAGTAAGGTCATCAGAATAAGAAGTGATCATGGAAGAGAGTTTGAGAATAGCAAGTTTGAAGAATTTTGCTCAACTGAAGGAATAAGTCATGAGTTTTCATCACCTATCACACCTTAGCAAAATGGAGTTGTTGAAAGGAAGAACAGAACTATACAAGAATCGGCAAGAGCAATGATTCATGCCAAGAAACTTCCTTATCACTTCTGGGCAGAAGCCATGAACACTGCCTGCTATATTCACAACAGAGTTACCCTAAGAAGAGGGACTTCATCTACTCTGTATGAGCTGTGGAAGGGGAGGAAACCAAATGTCAAATACTTTCATGTATTTGGAAGTAAATGTTATATTCTGACTGATAGGGAGCAAAGAAGAAAACTAGATTCCAAGAGTGATGAAGGAATCTTTTTGGGATACTCTACTAATAGCAGAGCTTATAGAGTCTTCAACTCCAGAACCAAAGTTATGATAGAGTCTATCAATGTTGTGATAGATGATGAAGATAAGCAGGAAGTTGAGGATGTTATAGAAGATGTTGAAACACCTGCTGGTGAAGCATTTCTTGATGTTGAAGAAAGAAATACCTCTCCTGGTACCACTAATGCTGAGCCTGAACAACCTCAGAAAGATCCTTCAATCAGAATCCAGAAGGACCATCCCAAGGAACTAATTATAGGCGATCCAAATTCTGGAGTAAGAACTAGATCTAGAGAAGTCATTGCTAGCTCATGCTTTGTTTCCAAAATTGAGCCAAAGAATGTCAAGGAAGCTTTGACAGATGAATTTTGGATAAGTGCCATGCAAGAAGAACTGGAGCAGTTCAGAAGAAATGATGTCTGGGATCTAGTGCCAAGACCAGAAGGGGTGAATGTTATTGGAACAAAATGGATCTTCAAAAACAAGTCAGACGAGCTTGGAGTAGTTACAAGAAACAAAGCCAGACTTGTTGCACATGGCTATACTCAAGTAGAGGGAGTTGATTTTGATGAGACTTTTGCTCCAGTGGCTAGATTAGAATCCATCAGGCTTCTCTTAGGTGTGGCCTGTAACCTAAGATTCAAGCTGTTCCAAATGGATGTGAAGAGTGCCTTTCTGAATGGCTATCTGAATGAAGAAGTCTATGTTGATCAACCGAAAGGATTCACTGATCCAAACTTCCCCAATCATGTGTTCAAACTGAGGAAAGCTCTATATGGCTTAAAACAAGCTCCAAGGGCATGGTATGAAAGGCTAACAGAATTCTTAACAGCTAGTGGATATAGAAAGGGAGGGGTAGACAAAACCCTGTTTGTCAAAGAAGAAGGCGAAAAGTTGATGGTAGCCCAAATCTATGTGGATGACATAGTATTTGGGGGAATGTCAGAAGCTATGGTCAAACAGTTTGTTCAACAAATGCAATCTGAATTTGAAATGAGTTTGGTGGGAGAACTCAGCTACTTTCTTGGACTACAAGTCAGACAAATGGAGGACTCTATCTTTATTTCTCAGAGCAAGTATGCTAAGAGTACAGTAAAGAAATTTGGCCTGGATAAAGCAAATCACAAAAGAACTCCTGCTCCTACACATTTGAAGTTATCCAAAGATGAGAATGGAGTGAGTGTGGACCAAAGCTTGTACAGAAGTATGATTGGGAGTTTGCTATACCTCACAGCAAGCAGGCCTGACATTTCATTTGCTGTTGGAGTGTGTGCAAGATATCAGTCTGATCCTAAGGTAAGTCACTTAAACCAAGTAAAGAGGATTATGAAATATGTGAATGGGACAAGTGACTATGGGATGCTGTACAGTCATAATACTGGAACTGAGTTAAAAGGATACTGTGATGCTGATTGGGCTGAAAGTGCAGATGATAGGAAAAGCACTTCAGGAGGCTGTTTCTTTCTAGGGAATAATCTGATTTCCTGGTTCAGCAAGAAACAGAACTGTGTGTCTCTCTCAACTGCAGAAGCTGAGTATATAGCAGCAGGAAGTAGTTGCTCTCAGCTAGTGTGGATGAAGCAGATGTTGAGTGAATACAATGTCGAGCAAGATGTTATGACTTTATACTGTGATAATTTGAGTGCCATTAACATCTCTAAAAATCCTATACAGCACAGTAGGACTAAGCACATAGATATAAGACATCACTTTATAAGAGATCTGGTTGAAGATAAAATCGTTACCTTAGAACATGTAGCCACAGAGAATCAACTGGATGACATATTCACTAAAGCCTTAGATGCAAACCAATTTGAAAGATTAAGAAGCAAATTGGGAATCTGCATTCATGAAGACTAAATTTGCAAAAGGGGTTATGGGCAGTTGGAGGTTCTGGGCTTGTGTGTAGCCAACTGCCAGGAGATAATTGTCTAATTATGGCTAAAAAGGGGGAGAGTTAATAAATGCCATAAAGAGAAGAGTAGTAAAAATAAAAGGTGTCTAGTTGAAAAGTGGAAAGTGTGCTGATGCTGTGGAGGGGGAGTATAGACAGCATAGTTATGGAGCTGCTAGTGAAGAATTCATAGCAATGAAGAGTGCAGAGTGCAGCAAAGCAGACATCAAGGGGGAGATGTGCTGCACATTGTGAGCTACTGAACAGCTGTGATGCTGGTTCAAGTTTTTGAGGGGGAGCACCAATTGGCTGTTGTCAATAATGAAGATGGTGCTGCAGCAGATCAAGTAATGAAGACTATATGAAGATTGTCAAACTGCTGCAAGTTGAAGTTTCAAAATATTGAAGATATTCCGCTGCTGAAGTCTCTGAAGATGCAGAGATTGTTTTAGCCAAAATTAGCCAAAGGGGGAGATTGTAAGTTCCTGGATTGGCTGGAATTTTGGTAAAACAACAAGGTGTTCAATGCTGATGTCATGGTGTTGATGTTGCAGCATTGAGTCTTAGTACTGGGCTGTACTAAGTTGTGAAGGTTAACTATGTTTGATGTCATGGGCTTGATGTCATAACATTGCACTTAACACTGGGTTGTGTTAAGGTTGCTAGTTGCTGAAGTGGATGTCTGATGTCACATAGGTGATGTTGTAACATCAGACCTGCAGAACTGAAGCTAATGACAGCATGGGCTTGTTGTTATTAGGGTCGCGTATTAGCTGGAATTGTGGAGAGTGTTGACTCGTTGGATGAGAATATCTTGGGCTAGATATTTTCTGTTACATGGGAGATTTGATTGCAGGTTTGTTGGAGAATTAAAAGGTGGAAGATTTAAAAAGATTTTGGGGATAAAATCTGTTTTAAAAGATTCAGTTTTTAATTAACAAATCTGATCAAATATTGTGACAAATCCAATCCAAATTCAAGGAGCTATATAAAGCGCACAAGACCAAGGAAGAAGGTACAGAAAACAGATTGAAGATCAAGAGCTGGAGGCTTAGAGTCTAGGGTTTGTTTAGAGTACTTGTAATCACACTATTCTAGGTTGAATAGGTGTTGAATTTTCTGTCCTCTCTAGAAGCTGTGAAGTAATAGAGAGTTGTTGATTGATCGAAGCTAGGAAGCAAGATCAAGGGATCTCAAAGAGGTTGTTCTTTGAGTGTTTTAGGGGATTGAGTAGTGTTCTCATATCTAAGTGGTTTCTTAGGTAGAAAGTCACTAGTAGAGTATAAGTTTAGGAGATTGTCAACTGGTGTGTTAAGTCTGTAAATTATATCTACAAGTAGTGAATTTCATCCCTGGCTTGGTAGCCCCCAGACGTAGGTAGTTAGACCGAACTGGGTGAACAATTCCTTGTGTTTTCCTGTTGCTTATTCTGTCCATTATTGCAGAGTGTGTTGGTGTGACATCGCACCTTAACATCACACATCTGGTACCAGAATTTCAATATATATTTCAAAAGTTCATATTTCTCTACAGATTTGCACAAATTTGTATGTTTCTACAGATTTGTATAATATCGCCCAAGTAAGAATTTTTATGCTCTTTTTTTATATCTTTTTATTCAGCCGATTTTTTTTCCTTATATAGCCTTATTCATGAAATCTAACTTTTTTCTTGTTTGTTTTTTCTTTTTATATATTCGAAAGATAAAAAGAATACTTATCTAAAATATAAAAATGGCAGTGTCAAAATTATTGTAGTGCTATTATTTTGATTTTGAGAACAAATATCTACTCTTTTCTATAATAGTTATTGAATTTAATAATCTTATACATATATCTCCATGACACCTTATTTCTCTCCTAAATTCTATTTTTTTTATTATTTAATTACTTTTTCTTATTATTTTATCTCTAATAACAAAGTAATTAAATTTACTAAAAATACTACTATTCATATTGTTACATTTAATAATTAAAACGCTATTATTTTAATTATTTTACTACTTCTACACTATCACCATCCTACTCTATTTTCTCAACCATCTCACTACACCCACATATATAAAGCAATATTCAATTTAAATCAATGTATAAAATCATATAACCATACTAAATCAATCTAATACATAAATTAACTTAATTAAATAATTAAACGAAAAAACCAAGGTATTACATATATACCATAAAACAAATTGTCAAATGGGATGCTAACATGAGAGTATCCATATTCCAATCTTCGGACAAATCCTATGTTATGTGTATATATGATGCTAACAAGGAAAAGTTTAAATTTTAATATTTAGACAAATCCTATATTTCTTGAATATTAATGTCAAAATATTATATAATCGCCAGGTTTTTAGTTTGAGTGAAAATATTGAGTTTGTCTTGTTTATTGAATATGAGGTTAGTGGATATCCATATGTTGGGCATAAGGTTTATCTAGTTTTACTCTTTTGGAGTCTCTATGAGTAGGTTGGAACGGTCTTGATTTTGGCTCACTTGGAAGAGGAATGGGGACATGGATCCTTGCGGGCCCTCCCTATGGATATATCTTACTATTTTCCTTTGGTGCTTAGTTATTCCTATAAGCTCTAGCGGCCAAAGGCGTTTCGATTTTATATTTTCTTGTTGGGTAATGCTTCTTTTCCTGAGGTGGTTTGGGATTCCCAAAGCTCGTCTTCTTTAGAGGTTGGGTGGATAACTTGCTCTCTTAGGTATAAGTTGAAAGCTATTAAAGTTTTCCTTATGGTTTGGAATAAAGAGATGTTTGGTAATTTGGAGTTTAAACTTAAAAGTTGTGTGGATAAGCCTAATTCTTACGAGCAAAGGGCTGAGTTGGAGGATTTGCCCTCAAGTGAGTTTTTGGATAGGTCGCGAGTTACGTAGAAGCTTAGAGAGCTTCTTAGGTGTCGTGACTCTCAACTCTTCTTGCGCTCCAGGCCCACGTAGCTCAAAGAGAGAGATGTTAATATGAGTTGGGTCTCATCGTAAATGTGAAAATGATTGTCTTGATTGGAGCATATTTGTGTTAATGTTAAGGGGTCTTTTTTTTTGGAGTTTCTTGAGTTTTTTGCACCGTAAAGTGAGCTTACTTCTTTTTATGTATTTAGGGTTCTCGGTTGGGGCTAACCTGATAAGAGAAGGCACTTGGGAGCCCCTGGTGAGTTTGTTCACTAAGAGGTTAGCCTATTAGAAAAATAGGTTTGTGAGTTGGGGGTAGAGAAAGGGGTCTTAGGAGATTTTCTCACTGGTGGAGAAATGTGTGGTTTTATGTAATATCGTCAAAAGATGTTGGTTTTGATGATGATTACTTCCATAGGATTCTAACGGTGACAAATATCAAATGACATTAATCAAAGGTTCTTGATAATGGCATTTGAATAAGAAAAAAATATCATAAGTCACGCCAATCAAATTTATCAAAACTCTAAAGTGATAGATAAAGTTGAATAAAGCAAATAATCTTGAAAATGCGATTTTAAAGATGTGAAAGTTGTATGAGATTGTGATCATGAAGAAGTGAAAGTGTTAAAGCTCGTCTGTTTCTAGACTTAGGATTTTTCATAGTTCTGATCAATTTTATTGTAAAAGGAGAAACATGAGTAAATCTTATGGTACTAAAGCAATGTATGTTCCCACACACAAAAAGTTTTTTCAAAACTCTTTTCTTTTGATAAAATCTCTTAAACCCAATCAAAACAAACACTTTATTGATAGCTTGGTTAATCAATTAAGAGGTCCTTCTAATCTATTATTAGAATTAAAGTGTACTGTGTCCTAATTAATTAAGGAGATTGATAATCAATTAAGTAGCGTAAAAAAAATCACATTATCCTATTTTAAATTAGTTAATTGATTAACTCATTAATTTTAAAAAAATTAAAAACTTATAATTTAAGATAAAAACTAATATATATCCTGGAAATAGATGTTAGTGTAATAAACATAAAAACTTAATATTATTTTATTAATACAATTTCTATTTGTTGATTTCTTAAGTAACATGCACAATCCTTAAGAATGAGTGTAGTTTTATTGATTTAATTTATAACATCATTCCTAAAAAGTTATACATACACGTCTTGAACACGCTTCATAGGTTCTTTATTACAGGATAATAATTAGCTTATTCCATTATTAAAATTTATTCTTATTTTGAAAAACAATTTTGAATAAACAAGTAAGTCTGAATTCAAATGGTATTAAGCCATTGATGGTTTGCTTCTGATGGTCAGCGAGCTCATTCTTTTCTGCGTGTGATGGTCTGATCGCCGCCTCCCTTCTAATGTTTACTACTATTTAGCTTAAGTCAAAATAATATATATATATATATATATATAGAAAAATATTAACATACATCCAAAATTAGTGGGTCCCACACAAAAATACATTACATCTATTTTTTTTCTATTTTATTTCTTCATCTTTTTAATGTAGGTCCCACCCAAAATTGATGGATCCCACACAAAAATACACTAAAGTGTAAGTTGCTAATGCACACCTACATGAGTGTGCATTAGCATAACCCATATATATATATCAAAATAATCCATCTGTTAGTTTTTATAATTAAAAATTATTTAATCTGTTTTAATTATATGATTTTTTTTTATTTTGTATAAATTAGAAAAATAGTTAATTATGTATAAATTTTTTTTTATGTAAATTCATTTAATTATTCTTTATCAATAATATAAATAAAAGAAATTGAGAGAATTATGAGAAAAATAATGAATAATATTAAATGGAATATAAACTTTTTTTTTTAAATTTCTTTGATAGTATTAAACAATTTATGAATCAGGACAAATTATTTTGATAAACTGACTATTAATTTAAGACAAAAAGAAATAAAATATAACACATTAATAGAATATGATTAATATATGAAGTCCATCACATTGATTTGATTATAAACTGTTCTGGACCGGGCAGGGCTTCCTGCCCTTAAGGATCATGCCCAATCCATTATAGTTGGCGAATAGGCCCAATAGGCACAATATAGCCGTTGGGCACGTCCCCCCACTCGCTTGTCAGTTCACGCGACCAACTACCTCCCCGGATCTTGCAGGGATAGTTGGACCAAGTCAGAGGACCACGCGCTGTGTCCTCCACTTGGTAGTCTCTCATTCGCCGAGCAGGCATCCTACTCGCGAGGAGAGATCTTGGCCCCGCGCTGGGGGTATATTATAAATACCCTCTCACTTGAGAGGGTCAGGTATCTAATCTCTTACATTCTTACTTTGTACTTGCTTTTCTCCTCTTGTCCAAACTCTCACTTTGGCATCGGAGTACCTTGCAGGTACACCCCCCATTCTCCTCTCCTACGAGCATCAATTTCTGCCCTACACGAAGGCCGCGACGATCTCCTTCTGGTCCTCTCCGATCAGTGGCGCCGTCTGTGGGAATCCCAGCTTCCCCGTCTTTAACCAAGATTCTCTCTTGCACAACAAATACCAAAGCTTCATCCTTTCAAACCTTAGATCGACATGGCTTTCATCAAGAACGATGTTCACCATGACTATGTGGCCTCTGCGGCCAACAACAACGAGCATGCTTTCGTCGGGCATATCCCGCAGGAAAGTGACCGAAGAGATGGAAGACCTGCTTCCCCGAAACCCGACGAACCAAAGCCACGAGCACCAGCTGTGGAGCTCACCTTCGAGCCCATCCCGGTTCCCCAGGATGCTGATCCGAGCACTGCAGCGCTCATCGCATCTCTTAACAACTCGAACCTCTTAATCCTCCAGCAGGGGGAGAAGATCAATGCTCTCGAGTATATCATTCAGGAACGCCTTGCTTCAGAAAAACTGATGAGTCTTTCCCCGCGTCCACGTACTCCCTCGAAGTGAAGACACGACAGCCTCTCCCCGAAGAGGAAACGTTCAAGATCGAGGAACCCTACACCCGATCTAGCACGACGACGCCATCAGTCTCCCCCACGGAGATCCAGGAACTCCCCGGTATCCAAGAAGTCTCGACACTCAGATAAGTACGAGCACCGACACACCCGCGAACGTTCTCCTCGCCGAAGTCGGAGCCGCGGTCACAGCCGTTCCCTTTCGCTCTCTCCTAGTTCCAGCAGTGACGACGACGTTCACGGCCCGTTCACAAGAGACATCCTGGACACTCGAATCCCCCGCGGATTGGAGAAACCACCCACGTTGACAACCTATGACGGGACGTCTGATCCCCGCGAGCATATCGAAAATATAGAAGCTATGCTCCAATATCACGGTGTCTCCGGGGCTATCAGATGCAAAATGTTCCCCATCACCTTGAGAAAGGGAGCGATGACATGGTTTAAACGACTTCCTCGCGGATCCATCTCTTCATGGAGAGAGTTAAAGAGCCAGTTTGCCCGCCATTTCACAGCTTGCCCAACGACATCCTAAGTCGGAGGCTACACTGGAGGCCATTATACAAGGCAGGGATGAATCCCTGCGGGCATACATTGAAAGATTTAACAAAGAAGCGGTGTAAGTCCGAACAACGGATCACATGAAAAAGTACCTCCTCGAAAAGGGACTCCGGCCCAAAAGCGATTTCCGTAAGGCAGTGGGGATCGAAGCTCCCCGGACACTGACAGAACTCTTTCGTAAAGCTGAGGACTACATCCGTTATGAGGAAAAAGAAGCTGCATTCCATGCCCGGGACTTAAGAGATCGCGAGCACCCCGCGCATAAAAAAAAGACGAGCCGGAATCATCCCGGCAAGGGAAAGAGAAAAGGCGCGACGAGCGTCCTCGCGAAAGCAAAGGGCCAGCTGGCCGGTTTACGGAGTACACCATGCTCACGACCTCGCGCGAGCGCATTCTCTCCGAATGCATCAACACAGAATTTAAACAAGGGGGTGTCAGGTTCCCTAAACCGATCACATCCAAAGGGAACGTCGACAAAAGCAAATACTGTCGTTTCCACCATAGTCACGACCACGTGACAGAAGATTGCGTGCATCTTAAAGACGCAATAGAGATCCTCATCAAAGAGGGTCACCTAAAGCAGTACGTGAAGAAGGGAGAGTCCTCTCGACGAGACACATTTGATTTGAAGAAAGAGGCAGAATCAGCCTAATCCAGTCCTCCCCCGCAGGTCGCAATGGCCATCATCCGATCAGAGGACTTCTTTATTCCTGACCACCTCGACACGACTTCTCAGGTATTCATACACAGCACCTGGGAAGCCTTTCCTACGGCCATGATCATCTCATGTGGGGGGTACCATGAGCTTACAATAGGGTCCATCAAACGAAAGTTTGAGCAGCTGATAGATAGTAGCCCCGATCAGTTGTCCGCGATCGGAAAAAGTAAAGGGCGTTCGCAGCCGATCACGTTTTACCAAGAAGAACTGCTCGGGGGATCCCCAAATTCCCATATCCCTCTGCTGATCAGGGCCAAATTGTCCTCTACCGATGTTCGGAGAATCCTGGTCGACCAGGGCAGTTCCGTGGACATCATGTATACCAACCTGTTCCGCGCATTGAAACTGAATAAGTCCAACCTCTCACCATACGTGGGATCGGACCTCCAAGGATTCAATGTGGCCACAGCCCGACCTTGGGGTTACGTGGAGATACCAGTCACTTTTGGCAAGGAAGAAGCATCTCGGACAATCAAAACGCAGTTCTTAGTCATTGATTGCCCGTCACTTTATCAGTGCATCCTCGGCAGGCCAGCTCTTGCAGAACTCATTGTTGTCCCCTCTACGGTCCACCTCAAACTCAAGTACTATACTGAGAAAGGGCACGTCGCAACTCTGCATGGCGACATCGAGGCTGCTCGCAGATGCTTTGAGGCCGCAACAAAAGGGCAGAACCAGATCGCGATGACGGCAAAATCAACAAAGCGCCCAAGAGAGGATGAGGTTCCAGCTGAAGGTAGCCATCTAGACAAAAAGCCCACGCTTCCCGTGCATATCATCGACCTCGACAGCAGGCTTCCTGAATAGGGTAAAGAGGATCATGACGAAGACAAACAGTCAGGAGCAACAAGCTTCCTGGCTTCTGCACTTTTGCGACCAGTCCAAGATGGGGAATTTAAGATCATCACCTTCAACAATAACCCCAACAGGGGAGTGAAGATAGGTGCTGGTCTCCCCGAAGAGATCAAGAAGGAACTGAAGAAATGTCTTGACGACAACGTCGATCTGTTCGCCTGGAGTGCGGCGGATTGTTCGCAGTTGATTTTGGCGAACAACCTCTGGTTTACCAATCTCTTATGAAACTGGGTTACTTGCAGGACCAACCACACAAATCCTGGGATACATGTGCAAAATTGTCTAACTCTTAGGAGAATGGTGTTTTAATGGTTTGTGTTGTTGTATCTTTTATATATGAATAGTTTGGTCAAAGAACTAACTAACAACTTCTGGCGAAAAATAAGTTAAAAGGAAGTAAAACTTGCATGAAGTAAATAACAAAGGATAAATTACTGGGAAAAGTAAAGGTAATTATAAAAGACTTTGAATTTTTATAAACTTAAAAGATGGTGTTTACACGTACATTTCCAGATAATCAAACTCTTTTCTCTCACACGGGTACTTTGAGTATTTACAGGAATTTTGTACAAGTTTTCACACACTAAAATTCTACAACAACTATCCTATTTATAGAAAAATACAATAACTGTTTAGTAACGGAAAAACTCTAAATCTTTGACACTTGGTCTTCTGCATGTCTTCGCTTCTTCTAAAGCTTCCACGCGTCTCCTGCCAAGCGTCATATCTTTTGAATTTGAATTTCCCTTTTGTGTCGAAGCGTTACGCCTCTCCACTTTGTCGAATTATCGAAAAGTAACAGATGTCCCTTGAACTTTGTCTGACGAAACTTCCTTACGTTTCTGTCGAAATGTCGAAACTCTGCTTTTTGTCGAAGTGTCGAAACTCCTTTTAAATACCTTCATTTTCTTTCTTCTTCACCTGTAGCCATTTTCTTTAGTTGAAGAACGTCATTTCGCCTACCAAAACATGGTGTCGAAAATCTGTGTCTACAAATTGCCCCCCAGCAAAGATGTTTCGACTTATTTCTGGAGAAACCATCATTTGCTGTCGAAAAGACTTCGACGCCATGTTACCCGCATTAATGATGTTGGTTTTCAAGACGTGACCTTTTGTTAAGTCCCAAGAAAAATCCATCATTACACTTTCTTAAAACGTCCCATCTAATCCCACGTTCAGACATGATCTCCATAACCCTAAAACCTAGCTAGCCATGCCTTTCTCAACTTTCCATACTCTTTGATCATTGCCGTTGAAATTTTAACACGTGTCCCACGATCAGTATATAAACTGGAACGTTTCCTCACCTTTCCTTCTATAAATATTCATTTCCAAATATTTTAAACACTTTTACGTTCCTGACCCTCTTCTTCTTCACTAACCCATTTCAAACCTTCACACTTTCTTTTGAAATTTCTTTGCTTTCTTCATCAATGGCTCCTCGCAAAGCTCCTATTAACAAGAAAACCAAGAAGGCCAAGAACACTACCGTTCTCCCTTATGCGCACGAGTTGCCTGAACCAGTGATTGTGAGCAATCAACAGTACATTCTAGAGCCTCCAAATGAAAGAGAGAAAGCAAGCATTTATCAATCCCAGGTACTTATTCCGGTTCTTATTTCTGGTACTTGCCATGCAATGTTGGGTCCACTCCCTGACCCCAATGCAAACGCTGATCGTTTGAAGGATTTTTTCCCTACGTATTCTTATTCAAAACCCATAGGTGCTGGAGTAAAACCCAAACCTAGTGAAACGTCCCCAAAAAATCCTGATAGCTCCTCAGCTTCTGAAGAAATAGATTTAGCATATTTGAACCAAGCTAGGATCTTTAGAAGTTGCCCTTTGACAAAAGATCCTTCAGACTATCTGGCCTGGCTGACTAAGGTCGAAAAAATTAAAGGGGATTTCTGGAAGCAAACTGGAATTTTCGACTTGATCCAACTGTCGAAGGTGGGCCCTAGTTATTGCCCAAACATGCTCCTGGCTTCCCTTTACTTTTGGGACAGCACCTATAACAACTTCCATCTTCCCTGTGGAATGGTCACTCCAACCTTCTTCGACATAGCTGCCATAGTTGGCCTCAGCCCCATAGGATTAGACTTCGACCCTACTGTCTTAGATGAAGATACTATAGGTTTCAACACCAAACATGCCTCCTATTCCTTGTTTATTGCTCATTATTATGACAAAACAACTACAGAAGTCTCTGATGTAGAGCACATAGCCTTTTTGACCCTCTGGTTGTCGAAATTTGTCTTTTGCTCCCGTTCTCTTCAGGTTGCCAAAAAATACCTTACCATAGCCAACCAACTTCATGCTGGGAAAAAACTTTGTTTAAGCGAAATGGTTTTGGCGAACCTTTATGAATCCATTAGCGAGAGTGTGGAATTTTTGAAGACTGACAAAGAGAAAGGAAAACTAAGCTTGGCAGGGCCTTTCTGGCTTCTACAGTTATGGCTAAATGCCACCTTTGAGGCTTCTCTCCCTATCAAGAATAAAGTAAATGAGGAAGAAGTGAAGGGCAGAAACGTCGAATGACCTAGGTTGGTAAAGCTAACTCCATCTGATGAAGGGATTAGCCTTCGACAAGCCTTCACTAGTTATGTAATGATGTTTGCCAAACGATACAACTTTACTCCGTCCATGGCACCCTTTGCCAACAGAACTATTGGTCCCAAATGGTTTACCAAACAACTTCCTTTTGAGATGCAGAAAGACGAAGACACATTTTTGGTTATCTAGGAATCGTTCCTAACACCAAGACACCTTTTCTCCCATCACAACACGAATAACACAAAAATTTCCCTTATTGTTTATCAACCCAATCTAGTGGCTCGACAATTTGGGTTAATCCAAATGAAAACAAAACCCGTTTATCCAAAGAAAGGTTGTATTATTTTTCACAATTCTTTTCATAATCTGGAGAAAAGCATAGAGTTGTCAGAAAAATACTTTGATGAGACTCTGGAGATTCAACCGGTGGTCTTTCGACCATCCTTCCTCTGCACTCAAGAATTTGATGTTTGGTGGAAAGACTACTACCTCACTAGATTCTTCGACGTGACGGCCTTTACGACTCATCTGACGAATGCTTTTACTTTTGTGCAGGATCGAACAAAGAAAGGTACTGAAAGACATATTAAAGAAATCCAAAAGTTTCAGCATTATTTTGAAACTATTTACCGGCCAAATGATCTTAGTCGAACCATTGGCGAAGCAGCAGTGATTTTGAAACACAAATTTACAGCAAAATTGGAGAAACTGGTGTTGCCTTCATATGTTCGTCCAGAAATATGTTATGATTTGGCATACAGCTATTATCCACCAAAGTTTCCCCCTCTACCTTCTGCTGAATTTGGTGTAGCATTAAGCCCTCCATTCCCAGATTGGTTTATTTGTGGATCTCACCTAAAACTGCTTCGTGAATCTTGTAAAAAACCTGCTGAGCGTGTGGTTCCGACTAAGTATCATTTGGACAATTTCCCAGGACACCTTCATATTGGAATATAACACGTTCGCGTGGAATCTCCCATTCTTGAAGGTGTTTAAAGAAACACAATTTTTCTTTACTTTATTCTAACTCCCTTCTTTTGTTTTTTTTTTCTTTCGTATTTATTTCTTTATTTTTCTTTCTTTCTTTCAGCTGTCAAGATTACTCCTAAAAAGGCTTCTGTAGGAAGCAATTCTGGGAAGGTAGTCGAACAACCAGCCTCTACAGTCGAAAAGGTTTTACCGGAAAATATCAACTTTCTTCCATGTAATAAATTCTGTTTAACTCGAACTAAAACAATTTTTTCCTGTGTTTTTTAGGTGAGTCAAAACCCACCACCTTCCAAGAAAAGAAAGCAAGAGGAGGAGGTAAAGGTGGTCGATGAAGAGTCTGGGGATGAATCTCCAGACCAACAACCCCTCAAGAGAAAGAAGGTCCCCAAGATCAAGACAGTTGCCTCCCAAAGGTCCATTGTCCGCTTGCCCAAGAAAACTCCCCCCACCAGTCCAGTTACAAAAGTTCTTATCAAAGATACAGAAAGTGGGAATTCCAGCTTTAATACTGAGATCCCTCAGGTAAACCTTTATTTCGACTGATGATATTCACTTTTACCTGCATTTTCTTTTTCTTGACTTTTGCTTGTTTTCAGATCCAAGTTGATGTCAAAGGACAACCCATAGGAAAAGAAATGCCAACATTAACAGGTGGTCCTATTTTTAAAGCAGCTAGCTCAATGCCTACCTCTTCCAAAGCTTCGACAAAGAAATCAACAAAGGGAAAAGAGCAGGACGCAGTTGATCTTGATTCTGAAAAGACTTTAGCTGAGAGACTCCAAGATGCTGTCGATCCTGATGCTGGTAGCTATGAAAGGCAAACCATTGATGAATTCGACATTGACCTGGAAGAGCATTCTGATGATTCTCCTGTTCGTCCAGCATTAAATGCTAAAAAGGATGGTGATGATTCCCCGGATCAGGCAAAACCCACTAGAAAAAGGAAGAAAGCAATCAAACCTCTCCCCCAGAAACCACCTACTCCCAAAGTTTTAGAGAGAATACTATCAAAGGAACCAGGTGAGGGAATCACCCCTGCTCCGGCGGAAAGTGAAAATTCTAGTCTAAGGACCAAAATTCTAAAGGTATGATTTTTTCTTTTCCCCTTGATGCTAACAAGCTGCTTTACTTGTATTTGCTCCTTTAACCTACTTATCCTTCAGGTACCTGTCGACATTCACGGACAACCTATGATCCAAGTTCTCCCCAAGACCAGCAGTGACCCTACTTACAATCCAGCCAGCGCCTCCAAATCCTCTGCTAAGAGTTCAGCGAAGGAATCAGCAACTGAAGTAGATCAGCCCATTGCTCTTGGGGATACCATAATGGCTGTCACTAGAAATGAAGCTGAAGACCAATCTCCCCCCATTCAGAATCTGCTGACGAAGAGAGAGACAAGGAGGCTGGAAGTGATGCTGAAGAAGAAGAAGAAGAACATGAAAGGCCACCAACTCCTGCTGCTGATACTAGCGAAAAGACTGAAAACGTGGAAGAAAATCTTGGTAAAACGGCTACAGCTGCTTCGACAGGGACGACTTCGACCCAGTTCTCTCATGAGGAGCTAGAAAGTATGAAGGTGCAAAGACCTTTTGAGTACCTGAAGACCATGCTCAGTTCCTGCTACAATTTTGCTGACACTACTATCAGTAGCTCGACTACCTCAGGGACCACTTCTGATGCCAAATCAATGGATGAAACGCTGGCAAACATTTGACAGAAGGTCCTTGATATTGACTTGTTTCAACTTCTGGAGAATGACTCCTCTGCTCACTTCGACCTGAAGAAAATCTTGAAGCAAGTCAATGTCTTGGAGGCTCCTCCTGAAGTTACTGATGTGGTGCTGGACCTCACTACTTTGATAGATCTTGTGGTAACTGACTTTAATCGACTTCGAGAGTGCTCCAAGAAGCTTGAAAACAAAACAGAGACCCAACTTGCTGAGTGGGAAGCTGCGTCGAATTCGTCCAATAGGGTAACTAAAATGGAGCAAGTGTTTCAGCAAAATCAGTGGGAAGCAGCTTTGTGTGGCGACAACATTCTAGAATGGGAGAAACAAATTTCTGTCCTCCAAGGCAAAATTTCACAGGCGAAAAAACGTCAATCAGAGCTGCAGAAGAATGACCAGGAAGAAATCCGTAAAGAGCTGGAAGTTAGTGTGCACCATGTCGACAGGGCCTGTAAGCTTGGCGAGGAGATTGGGGAGATTACTAAGAACAAGACACTTTGTGAGCGACGCCTTCAAATTCAGAAGTCAAAGTTTGAGAAGCTGAAAGCATCTTTTCCCGTTTGAACACTTGTAATTTTTGTTTGGCTTTTAAAGCCCCTTTTGTAATGACAATGGATTTGTACTGTCTGGCGAAAAGATTTTTTGTCCACCATATTGCTTTTCTTTTTACAATTATTCGACTGCTATTTTAATTTCTTGCAATGTTGGCTTATATTTTTTCAAATACTTGCCATTTATCTTCAGTATTCTTTTATCTTTATCTATCTCTTCGACCTCATATGCGCCATTTGAAAAAACTTTTAAAATTTGGAAAGGCCCTTCCCACTTAGGAGACCATTTTCCCATTAACCTATCTTTTCGATCCATAGGAAGAATTACTTTCCAAACAAGATCCCCCACTGAAAGGGTCTTAAATTTCACTTTCTTATTGTAAAACTTTTCGACTCTTTCTTTTTGTCTCTTTATTAGGTCTAACGCACGCAATCCTTCTTCATCCAAATCAACTAGTTCATCCATCATCATGCTCCAATATATTTCTGATGGAATTTCATGATGTCTTTGAACTCGTATTGATTGTAAATAGATTTCGACCGGTAGTACTGCATCGTGTCCATAAGTCAATTTGAATGGAGTAGAATTTGTTGCTTCTTTAGGAGACATTCAACAAGCCCATAAAATCTGATCCAACGTCTTATGCCAGTTTTTAGGTTTTCTACCCACGTGCTTTTTGATTAAATTTATCACAACCTTATTTGCTGCTTCGACTTGTCCATTTGCCTGGGCGTAACAAGGTGTCGAAGTTAGGAGCTTAAAACCTGTGTCTTTTGCAAACATTTGCATGTTTTTTCCAGTAAACACAGATCCCTGGTCAGTAGTTATTGTTTCTGGTATCCCAAATCTGTACATTATATGTTTCTGGATAAACTCTATAACTGCCTCTTGATCTACATTTACCAGTGGTATAGCTTCAATCCACTTTGTGAAATAATCTATTCCAACTAAACTGTACTTCTGCCCTTTTGAAGAAGCTGGTCGAATTTCACCAATTAAATCCAACGCCCAACCTCTGAATGGCCAAGGTTTTATAATTGAATGCAACTCATTTGCAGGAACATGTGGTATACCTGCATGCACTTGGCATTCCTGACAACCTTTTGCAAATTCAACACAGTCTTTCAACATTGTTGGCCAGTACATTCCTTGTCGAAATAATAACCATTTCATTTTGTGGCCTGCTTGGTGTGCGCCACATGCACCACTGTGCACGTTCGACAAAGCTATGTAAGCTTCATCTTCGCCCAAACATTTCAGCAAGACTCCTTCTGCAGTCTTTTTGAATAATTCATTTCCAAAAAGCACATAACTTAAAGCTCTGTACTTTACTTTTCTTTTGACTTTCTGATTAGGGTCTTGTAGATAACCCTTGATAGGTTTTCTCCAATCTTCAATTTCTGAATCATCTATATTAAAAATTTCAAAGTTTTCCTCATCCCCATAACCTAATCTTATTGTCTCCAAATCTGAAGGAGCCAATTTGGTGGATATGACTCTTCCTCTTACTTCAATAGCTTTCTCTAAGTTTTCCTTCGACACTTTGTAGCCTGACGCAAGTTGAGCCAAATCATTTGCTTCTTGATTCTTCAATCTAGGAATGTGTCTGACGGCCACATTGTCGAATTTTTTGAGAAGTCTGTTAGCTATTATGAAGTACATAATCAGATTCTCTTTGACACATTTATATTCTCTTGTCAATTGTTTTATCACCAACTCAGAGTCACCCATTATTTCGACTCTTGTTGCCCCCAATTCCAACAATATTTCAAGTCCGGTAATCAAAGCCTCATATTCTGCTTCATTATTTGAACATAAGCCTTCGACTTTGTACTTGAATTTTGTTGGAATTTTGTCAGGAGAAATAATTAGCATTCCAATACCAGTTCCATTCTTATGACTGGAACCGTCGAAATATAACTTCCATGGCTCTAATTCGACATATTTTACTTCATTTTCATTTATAGAATGGTCAACTATGAAATCAGCAACCACTTGTCCCTTAACAGCCTTCAAAGGCAAATACTTTAAGGAATATTCTGTCAATGCCAAAGCCCATTTCCCAATTCGACTATGTAAAATGGATTTAGATAACATATATTTTATTACGTCGAAATGAGAAGAAACAAATACATCAACAGGTTTTATATAGTGCTTTAACTTTGTACAAGAGAAATATACACACAAACATAATTTTTCTATCACACTATATCTAGTTTCAGCATCATTTAGGACTCTGCTGAGATAATAGATGGCCCTTTCGACGCCATTTTCATCTTCTTGACACAGCATGCTTCCTAGAGTTTTGTCTGACGCTGAAATGTATAATCTCATACTTCTTTTTCTACAAGGAGACATCAAAACTGGAGGACTAGCCAGATACTCTTTGATCTTGTCGAAGGCATCTTGTTGTTCTTGCCCCCATGTGAAATCTTCCTTTTTTAGTCGAAGTAGAGGTGAGAAGGCTTGTGTCTTCCCACTAAGGTTAGAAATGAACCTTCTGAGAAAGTTGATTTTCCCTAGTAGAGACTGCAATCCCTTCTTTGTCGATGGCGCTTTTGCTTCCATTATGGCTTTGGCTTTGTTTTCATTTATTTCGATTCCTTTCTTGTGGACCACAAAACCTAAGAAATCACCCGCCTGCACACCAAAAGCACATTTAAGGGGATTCATTTTTAAACCAAACTTTCTCATCCTTTCAAAGGACTGTCGAAGATGGTCTATATGACTTGTTCCTAAAACAGACTTGACCACAATATCATCAATGTATATTTGCATAAAAGTGTCGATAAAGTCATGAAAAATCGAATTCATGGCTCTTTGATAAGTTGCTCCAGCATTTTTTAAACCAAAGGGCATTACTACCCATTCATAGGTTCCTATTGCTCCAGGGCAACGAAAAGCTGTTTTAGGAACATCTTCTTCAGCTATAAAAATTTGATTATAGCCAGAGTATCCATCAAGCATACTCAAATACTCATGGCCTGCTGTAGAATCTATGAGCATTTCTGCTACTGGCATAGGATATTCATCCTTAGGGGTAGCTGAATTTAAATCTCTAAAATCAATGCATACCCTCAGCTTGCCATTTTTCTTAATTACAGGGACTATGTTCGCAATCCATTCGACATACCTGGTTGTGCGGATGAATCTGCATCTTAGAAGTCTTTCGACCTCTTCTTTTATTTTCGACAAGATTTCTGGTGCGAAGCGTCTGGGAGTTTGCTTTACTGGCTTCTTTCCCTCCATTATTGGCAGCTTCAATTCGACCAGACTCCTGTCTAATCCTGGCATCTCGTCATAATCCCATGCGAAACAGTCTTTGTACTTATTTAGCAATTGGACTATTTCGACTTTGAACTGAGGATCTATCTTGGCGCTGATGTAAGTTGGCCTTCTTTCTGCCCCCAGTCCTAAATTGATTTCTTCTAATGGATCTTGTGCCACCATCTTTATGTTAGTCGATGCTGGATCCTTTTCGAACCCCAAAGGTTTGTCATCATAGATGGCGTCAAGCTTCTGATTCTGCCATTCGCCAGTTTGATTGTTGTCATCACCCTTTTCAATATCCCTTTGGGGACATTGTTCTTCAAAATCTTCTTTGTTGGCTTTGACAGCCATGTATTTCACTTCGGCCTCTAGGGCCGCTTTGAGTTTATTTTCGGCTATATAAGCCGTAATTCTTTCGATTGCTGAGGCTTCACTCATCATAATCATCAAATTCACTTCCCCAACCCGTTGGCTCAATAGGCGAAGTTCCCCATACGTGATTTGGTTCGCCAATTACTTCTTTGTCCCATTGAAATCCACGTGTTGGGTGAAGGTACATGGAACAATAGGCGTTGTCAGTTGCCTTTAGGTCGAATCCTGCTGGGTTGCAGGGTGGTATGTGAGCCAAATTCTTGTCGAAACTTCGACTATTCACATTGTTCACTTCAGTCATAAAATAGCTTTGATCTGCTTCAATATTCTCGACAATCCCATCTGGCCTCCAGATAGCTATTCGTTGGTGCATGGATGATGGTACAGCCCCTATCCCATGAATCCACTCTCTTCCAAGCAGCAAGTTATAATTTGCCCTCGAAGCTATCACTATGAACATTGTTGGTCTTGTTATTGTTCCAACAGTCAGGTTCACCTGGATTACTCCCATGGTATTTCCTACTTTTCCCTCGTAATTTGACAACACCATGTTGTGGGGCTTTGTGTCTGAGTCATCCTTTCCAATCTTTTTTACCATGAAATGAGGCATCAAATTCACAGCAGCGCCACCATCTACTAATATCTTATTGACACCAACATTCTCCACTTTTCCTTTTATGAACAAAGGCTTCAAGTGTGCCTTCATTGCGTCATCTGGTCTTTCAAAGAAAGCGTTTTGCTCTTCGACACAACCATTATTCATTATATAATAACATACAGGCCTGAACCCCATGCTATCATCTTCAACGTTATCTTCTTCGTCTTCCACTTCCATCACTCTGTCATAGTCTCTAGGCAGCACTGAAACCACATTGCACGTGACATCGAAAGATGCTTCTGAGTCCGACCTAAAGTCATCAGTCACTTCATCGTCTTCTGGCACCTTGTTGTTAGGCTTCGACATCTCCACCATGTTGCTTTTTTTATCCTTTTGAGATGGCTCGTTTTTGAGAGCAGACTCTTGGTTCATTGTTTGCACGTTTTTGCTTGACTCAGCTTTATTTTCGTCAAGAGTGTTTTCTTTGATTTGGTTCTTTTCTGCAGCCTCCTTTTCTGCTCTTTTCTGCCTTTGGAACCTTCTCCACTGAGACCTTGACATTGGGTTCTTTCCTTTATAGTTTTCTGATGGGTATGTTCTTGGTTTCTGTTTTTCGACCTCCCTTTTTCCTTCCATGGAGGAACCTCTCTGTATTTCAAAATGCTTCCATCTTTTCTGCCCTTGAGCACCTCTGATTGGTTGGATCCACTTATCATTCTCAGCTTTGACAGATGGCTTGTAAGTCCCATGATGTCCTTCGCCAAACTTTTGGGTGTGATGCTCACTCCTCCTTGGATCGAACCTTCCGTTTCTGGCTACTGGGATTGCCCCCCAGTTTCCTCTTCTTTTGGCCTTCTCCACCCCCTCCAGATTGCTTGCTGCTTTCTTGTCGAACACCGCACTACAACGTGGGCACAACATGACCTCAGCCTTCTTTCTCTGGCACCTCTGGATGAATTCGACTAAGCTTTCCTCCTCCTTAGGGTAAGCCAACTTCTGATATTCTTCTCGACGGTGTTCTTCGTCAGTTCCTGTTTGTTCCTTCTGAGAAATTTCCACCATGTTGATATCCACATTCTGGTCATCAGTGATACTTAGTTTATTCATTCTTTCAATAAGTCTTGCCTCTTCTTCAGCATTCCCTTTCGCCGGGTCGAAGCTTCCCCCTAAGGGTAGGTCCTTGGAGATGAGTTTGCAGCATTGCCTGACTGAATTTTCTTTAGGGTCTTCCATTGTTCTACGCAAAATCCCATAAGGAGCAGGCTTTACAAGGCCTTCAGCAGCCTCTGCCTTTATTCTGGTAACGTTCTTATTGACTGGTTCCATAGTGGTGATCTTGCCAGCAACTCCAATTGTCTCTGTTTTGTCATGATTAAGGCCTTCAGTAGCCTCCTCTTTGATGATAGGGGCATTATCATTTGCTTCTTCGTCAATATCTTCAAAGACACCCCCCCATCCAGTTGGCTGGATTTTGTTGATGTCAATACGAGAACTTGGGGGTGCAGAATATTTTACGAGATAGTCGAATTTTCCACTGGGCTCCCCCAAAGTATCCCAAATTACTCCATCTTCAGCAATTTTGTTGTTATTCTTTTCGTCGAAACCTTCAGCAATTCCAACTGCATTTTGGTTGTTGAAACCTTCAGTAGTTCCAACTGCATTTTGGTTGTTGAAACCTTCAGTAGTTCCAACTGCATTTTGGTTGTTGAAACCTTCAGTAGTTCCAACTGCATTTTGGTTGTTGAAACCTTCAGTAGTTTCCTCCTTCTTCTGACTGTCGAAGATTTCAGTATCTCCAACTTTGTTTTTACTGTCGAAACCCTCAGTAGTTTCAACTCTGTTGTTATAGTCATTCAAATTTCCTACATCAAGATTTTCAGTAATCTTGATCGACACTGGCTGGTCTACAAAGTCCTCGGCTACTTTTTCCTCCTCAGGCTTGTCTAGGAGATCATCAGCAACCTCCACCATGTTGACATTATTGTTGAAGCCCTCAGCAGCTTCCACCATTTCAAAACTACAATCAAAGGCTACTTCGACCTCCACCATATTCACGGTGGAAGGTTCAGCATAATTGGCTTCGACCACCTGCATGGGGTTTGAGTCAATCTTCATCTGTTGTTTTGATTTGTCTCCAAACTTCAGTCTTCCATCACGAATTGCATTCTGAACAAGATCCCTGAAAAGGAAACATTGAGAAGTTTTATGACCCAAAAAGTTATGGTATTTGCAAAAACCTCTCTTTTTCTGTTGGTCTACAGGAGGCTCTTTAGTGCCTGCTGGTTTTATTAATTGACCATCTTTGACTAATAAGTCGAAAATTTCGTCACACTTGGTAACATCGAACGTATAAGTTCTTTTAGGAAACCTATCATTCTTTTCAGGTTCGACTGGATTTTTCCCATTCGACGGAGCTAGTACTTTACAGGCGTATGGTGGGCCTGACTTTAGTTCTGCCAGATCAATTTCTTGTTCGTCGAACAGAATTAGTTCATTTTCGTCACTATCATTATCCTGGCATACTCCTACATAGGCCACTCTTTCCTTTTTATTCTTATTTGATCTAAATTTCTCAGCTTTTAGCCTTTCAATTTGTCTTACCCTATCCGCTAATTGTGCCATATCTCTTAAATATTGAGTGTCTAATTTCTTCCTTATAGAATAATCTAGACCCCCTGCAGCCATTTCGACTAACTCTTGTTCTGGCACTTGTGTGAAACATCTTGCCTTAAGCAACCTGAACCTATTTAGGTAATCATCTATAGGCTCTGAAAATTTCCTCTTAACACTGGCTAATTCCTTCAAACTTATCTTAGTCAGACCCATATAGAATTGTTCATGGAACAATCTTTCTAATTGGGTCCTTGTGAATATAGAGTTCGCAGGCAAGGATGTAAACCAGGTAAATGCATTTTTTGTCAAAGAACTTGGGAAGTACTTCATCTTCAAATTTTCATTATTGGCTATTTCTCCTGCTTCGATCAAATAACGCATTATATGTTCTATGGTGGATTCGCTAGTGTCCCCTGAGAACTTGGTAAACTTGGGGACTTTCCACCTTGGGGGCAATTCTTGTTGTAGAATATATTCAGATAGTGGGGAAGCATAACTAGGCCTTTGTAATCCTACATTTACCCCATTTTGCGCCATTATCCTTTCGGCCATGGCTGCTAGATTATTTTCGGCAGGCAGATGGTTATATCGTATTCGCTGTCGCAAGACATCATTAGCATCTTCGCCTCTCTGGACGATTACCCTCCTAGGCTCTTGTTGAACGGGGATTTCGACACGAGGATGTTCGACCACTGCCTCTTGGTTTCTAGGGTTTGCCTGAGGATTCTCTAAAGGCCTTTGATTTATCGTGGGTTCCTCTTCGAAATTTACTACTGGGTTTTGAATCACTTGTTCTCTTTGTCGTGTTTGAGGAACACCAAAAAAGTCAGCAATGCGCGTCATTTGCGCAGCCAACAATTGGTTGGTTTGGGTAGTGTTTTGTATTAAAGGGTTAAACACTGCTCCCATTTGTTGTGTCAACATTTGGACCATATCATGATTACTTTCGTCCATCTGTTGTCGAATTACTTGCGCAGAATTATTTGTAATTGCTGGCATTTGGAAATTTGGTAGGGGTTGGTTCAATCTACTTGTATTTCCACCATATCCCGACCCTTGTAGTGGTGAAGATACGTGGACCATGGCATCAGAATACAAGGATGGTGCATTTTGTAAGTTTGCCATCATAGAAGTTGGCATTCCATATGGTTGTTCTCTACTAAACATAGGCATGGAAAAATTTGTCTGAAATGGCCTATAATTATGTCCTCCAGGAGGAGGCGTCCCCATGGGCATTGAATGTCCCATTGTGGAAGAACTAGGCATGTTTTGGGAAAGCGAAACCGCTGGTATAGATCCTGTTGACGAAGGCATAGCCTCCTCCAAAACAGGGTTTGAATCCACATTTCCCCCTGTCGAAGGTATAGGGTTGGAAACTAGAATGTTTTCATTTGGATTTGGATTATTTGGCCGATTCGCCAGTTTTCTTACTCTTGTCCTTTTAGGTCTTTCTACGTCGGTTATGGCTAATTTACCGCTTCTCAAAAGCATACGACGAAGTAGAAACTATTTGGCTAAGAGTTATTTGTAAAAATTTTAAAATTTCGCACTGGTCCCACTGGGCGTGCCAATTTGTTCGCAGTTGATTTTGGCGAACAACCTCTGGTTTACCAATCTCTTATGAAACTGGGTTACTTGCAGGACCAACCACACAAATCCTGGGATACATGTGCAAAATTGTCTAACTCTTAGGAGAATGGTGTTTTAATGGTTTGTGTTGTTGTATATTTTATATATGAATAGTTTGGTCAAAGAACTAACTAACAACTTCTGGCGAAAAATAAGTTAAAAGGAAGTAAAACTTGCATGAAGTAAATAACAAAGGATAAATTACTGGGAAAAGTAAAGGTAATTATAAAAGACTTTGAATTTTTATAAATTTAAAAGATGGTGTTTACACATACATTTCCAGATAATCAAACTCTTTTCTCTCACACGGGTACTTTGAGTATTTACAGGAATTTTGTACAAGTTTTCACACACTAAAATTCTACAACAACTATCCTATTTATAGAAAAATACAATAACTGTTTAGTAACGGAAAAACTCTAAATCTTTGACACTTGGTCTTCTGCATGTCTTCACTTCTTCTAAAGCTTCCACGCGTCTCCTGCCAAGCGTCATATATTTTGAATTTGAATTTCCCTTTTGTGTCGAAGCGTTGCGCCTCTCCACTTTGTCGAATTATCGAAAAGTAACAGATGTCCCTTGAACTTTGTCTGACGAAACTTCCTTACGTTTCTGTCGAAATGTCGAAACTCTACTTTTTGTCGAAGTGTCGAAACTCCTTTTAAATACCTTCATTTTCTTTCTTCTTCACCTGTAGCCATTTTCTTTAGTTGAAGAACGTCATTTCGCCTACCAAAACATGGTGTCGAAAATATGTGTCTACACGGATATGCCCGGCCTTGATCCAGAAACTGCATGTCACCACTTGAAAATCAATCAAGTTGCTCGCGCCATTGCCCAAGGAAGAAGAAAGCAATCTGAGGAAAAGGCACAAGCTGCCGAGAAACTAGTACAAGACCTCTTAGAGGAAAAATTTATTTCCGAGGCCAGGTATACGACCTGGCTCTCAAACATTGTACTTGTAAAGAAAAGTAATGGAAAATGGCGCATGTGCATTGATTACACTGATCTCAATCGGGCTTGCCCGAAAGACGCTTATCCGCTACCGAGTATAGATAAACTCGTAGATAATTCTGCAGGTTTCAAACTCTTGTCCTTCATGGACGCTTATTCGGGATACAACCAAATCCCAATGGAAGACGAGGACAAGAGGTATACGGCGTTTATGACCTCCTCGGGGAACTATTACTACAACGTAATGCCCTTTGGACTAAAGAATGTCGGGGCCACGTACCAGCGCATGATGAATAAAGTCTTTCGATCAGAAATCGGGGACATGCTCGAAGTATATATGGATGATATGATCGTGAAATCCCAAGAGGAATCCGACCATACCACCCACTTACAAAAGGTGTTCGACCAAGCTCGAAAGTGTAAAATGCGTTTCAATCCAGAAAAATGCACCTTTGGTGTACGAGCAGGGAAATTCCTCGGGTTTTACCTCACTGAAAGAGGAATAGAAGCAAACCCAGAAAAAGGCGATACAATCCCTCAACGGGGATGCTCGCGCCCCTTGCTCGCTTCGTGAGCAAATCCGCCCAGCACGCTCTGCCCTTCTTCAAATTACTCAGGAAGGAAGCCAATTTCGAGTAGACGGACGAATGTGAGCGAGCCCTTGCCCATTTCAAACAAGCTTTGTCTGAGCCACCAGTATTGTCCCGACCAGACCGCGGGGAAACCATATACCTGTACCTCTCCGTGGCCAACGAAGCAGTAAGTGCAGCACTTATTCGCGAGACGACTGACGGGCAGAAACCCACCTATTTCACCAGCAAAGCCCTGCAGGGACCCAAATTCAGGTACACACAAATAGAACGAGTGGTCCTTACTCTCATAGTTGTCGCGAGGAGACTCAGATATTACTTCCTGGCGCACACTATCGTCGTCAGAACCGACCAGCCTATTAGGCAGCTGTTAAGCCGACCAGATATGGCGGACATGATGCTAAAATGGTCCCTTGAATTGTCCGAGTTCGACATTCACTACGAGGGGAGGAAAGCCCTCAAGGCACAGGTCCTGGCCGACTTCATAGCAGAAATGACTCCGGAACTATCCCCTCCAGGAGGGACGCGGAGGTGGATCATTTACGTGGATGGCGCATCAAGCCCCTCAGGCAGCGGAGCAGGAATTATCGTCGAGAATGAGGAAGGGACCCTGATCGAAGTATCTCTGGTCCAGTCCTTCAAAACATCCAACAATCAAGCTGGGTATGAAGCCTTCCTCACAGGATTACGATTGTCCAAAGACGTGGGCGCGAAAGAAATAAAAATTTACACTGATTCCCAGCTCGTAGCGTCCCAAGTACGGGGGGAATTCCAAGCAAAGAACGACCAACTAGCCGAATATTTGGCAATGGTGAAAGAAAAAATAGTGGAGTTTGAAGCATGGGAAGTTCAGCACGTCCCGCGCGAGCAAAACACCCGAGCAGACATCCTCTCTAAACTAGCCAGCACCAGAAAAAAAGGGGGGAACAAATCCATCATACAAGAAATGTTGGCCCGCCCGAGCATTGTAAAACCCGACCTGCTAGATGTTAACGTCATCAGAGATCCCCTTTGTTGGATGACCCCTGTGTACAATTATCTCACCAAGGGGGAACTCCCTGAGGACAGTAAGGAGGCCAGCGTAACTAAACGACGAGCCTGTTCGTACGTACTGGTCGAGGACAAATTATATCGACGAGGATTTTCCATCCCCCTGTTGAAATGTGTCGACGAGGCCCAGGTCCCCGAAATCTTACAAGAGATTCACGAGGGCATCAACGTACAACACTTAGGGGGGAGATCCTTGGCTCGAAAAGCTTTGCGAGCAGGATATTACTGGCCAACCATGCAACACGACGCCAAAGAGCACATACAAAAGTGCGACCGTTGCCAATGCCACGGGGACATGCACTTAGCACCCCCCAACGAGTTAAAGACTCTCTCCTCGTCGTGGCCCTTCGCCTGGTGGGGGATGGACATTCTAGGCCCCTTTACAATGGGATCTTATCAAAACAAATTCCTAATTATGGGCGTCGATTATTTTACTAAATGGATTGAAGCCGAAGCGCTCGCCAAGATCACAGCCTTCAACATACTGCGTTTCTACAAAAGGAACGTCCTCGCAAGATTTAGGGTACCACAGGCCCTTGTGACCAACAACGGAACCCAATTCACGGACAAAAACTTCCAAGATTTCGTCGCCAAACTAGGGACAAAACAACATTTCACCTCCGTCGAGCACCCCCAGACTAACGGGCAAGCGGAGGCCGCGAACAGGGTGATCCTCCGCGGGCTAAAGTGTAGGCTAGGCGAGGCCAAGAAAAGATGGGTCGAGGAGCTACACAGCGTCCTTTGGGCGTACAGAACAACACCACACTCCACCACCGGTGAAACTCCCTTCTGACAAGCGTATGGAATAGAGGCGGTAATACCGGTGGAGATAAGGGAACCCTCCAGAAGGACAGAAGCTCCCCTCGACGAAGAAATGAATGACGAGCCTCTACGCGAGGAGCTCGACCTGGTCGAAGAAATAAGATCAGGAGCTGCGCTCCGCGAGGCCACATTAAAAAAACAGATAATGTTGTGACATGACGTCAGGGTCATAAAACGTGACTTCCCCGTGGGCAGTCTGGTCCTGCGTAGAAACCAGAAGGATTCGCGCGAAGGGAAACTGGTAGCAAACTGGGAAGGACCTTATAGGGTCAAGTCCAAAACGGGAACAAGAACATATTACTTGGAAACATTGGACGAAAAACCACTTGCTCGACCATGGAATGCTGAAAAACTCAAGCAGTACTACAGCTAAGTCCTTAACCATAAGGCTAGACAAATTGCCGACGTAGTCACCCAAAATGGGGAGATTTGTGCGGCCATCGTATCATGCCCTGGTGAAGCATGACACGCATTACAATGCCGGCTAGCTTCTGCTCATTGTACGAGCATATCCTGTGCACAACAGGGATACCTCGACCGAGCTCCGCCGTTGCCGCACCATTCAGGCAGGACACCTAGCTCGCGATGGGAATAGTCCAAGCCTATGAGATTAGTACCTCAAACGAAGTCCTAGCCTCATCATGGGAAAAACCACTTTGCCCTCCTCGGTAGGTTTCATAACTCGCCGAGCACACACATATGAATAAACAGAGCAAACGTCCAAGATAAAACATTTTTACACAAAATCCAAGTATATTAAACACCGGTCATGACCGGGTAATGTTATAAGTACAAAAGGGGCAACACCCATATAAAATGGTAAGGGTATGCAGGCCCACAAAACATGTTAAAAAACAACCAAGTCCTAAACTTCGCTTCCATCCTCGGGAGGAACAACCTGACCATTAATAACCCTGTTGAACAGACCCATTCCGTCGGTCAGAAGCTACACGTCCGAGTTAAGGGCCTTCATCTGCTCTAAAGCAGCATTGAAACCGAACTCAGCCGCCTTCAAGTTATCCTCGCCAAGGATCCGAATCCTTCCGATCAGCTCAGCTCTGGTCCTCAGGGATTTCTCATCATCATTCTCACCCTCGACGACCGCTGACAAACCCTCCAGTTCAGCTATTCTGGCCTGCAAGCGTGCCTTCTCCTTGTCGGTCACGGTCATCTGCAACTTCAGCTGGGTAACTTCCTGCTGAAGCAATACTTTGGCCTCCTCGTGACCTTCGAATTGCTTCAGATCATTGTACAGTCTATTGTTATCAATTTCCAACTCAGCAATTCTCGCCTTGGTCGTGCGAAGGTTAACACGAGAAGCCACCTCATCGTCCCCTAGGGCAAGAGCCGCTTCGAGCACCCTGAACATGCCCGCATCGTCCTGGCAGAGTTGTTTCCTCCTCGCCTGAGGATTAGCGCTCACAATGGCCTCGACTTCAGAATCCTGAACGGCAATTGAGTTCCCTTCATTAAACATATTTACACGCAAATAACACGGGGGCAAAACATATTGGTCGGCGCCAGAACCTCCCGGGCCAGCGGCCGCAGAAATTCCTGCGACATCACTCTTCCTCTTATGGGTGGTATCCGGGGTCAGCGGCGTCGAGGCTCTCTCCGGGACAGGGGTAGGACCAGCTGCAAAATTTTCCAGAACAGTCTGCTTAGGCACCCCGACCTTGGCACCTGTGGTTGACTTCTTGTGAACTTTCGCCGCTTGAGATCTCATCAGGCGTTCCCTCATGTCTGCCATCATACCTGCGAACACACAAAACAAGTCAGAACTCAGAAATTCGAACAAATAAAAACAAACAGCGGACAATACCAAGTAGTTAGATCACATCATCATCATTATCACATTTGAGGATAGCTTTGATGTTAATATATCTATCTGCTTGGACGGGCTCCCCATCATCCTCGATCAGCTTATTCCCGTCCCGATAAACTACGAAGGCCGGGGAAAAACTCTCCACATAAGCATGGAGGATCCTGTACGACTCCTTGTCGGCCTCACAGAGTTGTACGTGTTTCACCAAGAATTGGTCGGTCCTACGCTTAAAATGGGAGTAAACCCATTCCAGAGGAAACATGGATACAAATCCATCCACCTCCCGACCATCAACCATCACCTTTTTAATAGTCGAGATAGATCTTTTCGCCTCCTCGGAAATAGGCTTCACGATCAGAAACCTATCTTTGAAGTGGCGAATCGAGTCAGAGTACGGCCAGAATAGCCTGCTCTGCTGTTTGAACGAAACCCAACTTTGTTTCGTCCCCGTGGTACTCCTTTGAAGTTGGAAGAGACAAAAGAAGAGATCCACGGTCGCCCCGACATTGAGATGACGGCAGACTAATTCATATGCCCGGATAAAGGCCAAAGCATTAGGGTGAAGCTGCGACGGGCACAACGCCAAATGGGTGAAGAGAGCCACTTGAAAATCAATAAACGGGAGACGCAGCTTGGCCTTCGTAAAGGCAAACTCGTACATTGGGAAACGCAATCCCAGATACCCAGAGCAAATTCTATCATTCTCCCCGGGAGGAAATGCTTTCCATTCCCGAGGAGCTTCCCCTACCCGGTTCTCCAACAGAGAGAACTCTCGAATCTCCTCTTCGGTGAAAGTCGATCGAAACGACAGAGGTTCATGCGCTATCCAGTCCAGGTCCTCCTCTGCGACCTTGATGTTGGAATAATCGGTGGGCCCATCCGGCTCCTCTTGTGTCTCTTGAAGGTCGGGCACAACTTCATCCTGAGGATCAACCATTTTCACCTGAAAAGCAGAGGAAGATAAGTAAATTCGACATCTAAGATCAAATCCACCCTTCCACCACTAATCAAGTGAAAGGGCGAGGATAAAGCCGAGGCAAACCTCGAGCCCGTTCTAACTCATCTGTCTAACGACCAGCAAGGCAAGTCCCCGCGACTTAATATAGCAAGGATCAAAACGAGGACACAGGCTCGTCGTGTCCCAAAATCACGACAAGGAACCGAACAGACCTAGTGCCTGACTACAAACCTAAACTATACGCCTAACCAGAATCTACAAAGATCTACATCAAAACATTCTCTACAATTATCCTAGGAATCTTCATGTTCTTCATGGATTTTCCAGAAACTCATATGTTCATCAAAGAATACATGAAGTTCAATCGGAAAATTCATGAACCCACCGGAGAAACCATGAACAACACCCAGAAAACTCGAAGGTTCATAAAAAATACGGAAAAGGAAGAACGAACTTACAGGAAGAAGGAGAAGTTGATGGAGAAGAGGAGGATCAACGGTGGCGAAGAGGAACTCCGGCGGGAGGACTAGTTGCAGAGCAAATAAGAGCAAGGAGTGAGAACTTGTGAGAATGTGAAAATAAAACCTTCCTCCACCTTTTATAACCATTTGATCGTGGGGGATCGTGAAGGTCATCATAGCCTACACGACCCTAGGACTGGCAAAAGTCATGCATGCTCACCACGTGTCACAAAAATTCTTCGCCTGGCTTATTACAGAAAATACACCAAGTCCTTGGCTCCCACACGAGCAAATCTCCTCGTAAAAAATGAACGCATTAGTTGCAGGGTTGCTCGGCGAAAAACGCCAATTTCTGCGAGCACGTAACGAAACGCCAATTTCTGCGAGCACGTAACGAATCTTGGCCGACACTCAACGTAATCATCTAACGACCACATCTGGTCGGGACATGAATGGGACACTCCATGCGAGCAAACACGTCCCCGACAGTACGGTCGTAGTCACAACTGTCTTAAGTCATTACTCTCCAGCAGAGCAACGACTTGGGGGGCTCCTGTTCTGGACCGGGCAGGGTTTCCTGCCCTTAAGGATCAGGCCCAATCCATTATAGTTGGCGAATAGGCCCAATAGGTACAATATAGCCGTTGGGCACAATATAGCCGTTGGGCACAATATAGCCGTTGGGCACGTCCCCCCCACTCGCTTGTCAGTTCACGCGACCAACTACCTCCCCAGATCTTGCGGGGATAGTTGGACCAAATCAGAGGACCACGCGTTGTGTCCTCCACTTGGCAGTCTCTCATTCGCCGAGCAGGCATCCTACTCGCGAGGAGAGATCTTGGCCCCGTGCTGGGAGTATATTATAAATACCCTATCACTTGAGAGGGTCAGGTATCTAATCTCTTACATTCTTACTTTGTACTTGCTTTTCTCCTCTTGTCCAAACTCTCACTTTGGCATCGGAGTACCTTGCAGGTACATCCCACATTCTCCTCTCCTACGAGCATCAATTTCTGCCCTACACGAAGGCCGCAACGATCTCCTTCTGGTCCTCTCCGATCATAAACCATTAATGAACAATGAAGAATATGAAATCATGATCTCACACTTTGCATGAGATCTAAGTGTATTGTCCATTCTGACATCTATTCAGAGGTGCATTACTAATTGTCATCTTCTCTTCGAAAGTCAGCCGGATACGAGATATTGGAAACACTCCTCTCATGGTGAATTCTCCCTCAAGTTGGCTTACGAGTTTAAGAGAAGTAAAGGGATTTCTAAAGATTGTTGGAAGCGGATTTGTAGCAAATATATTCCTCCATCTAAGTCTTTCACGGTGTGGCAGCTTCTTCATAATCGGCTGCCTATGGATGCCCATCTGAAAAGACGTTTTTTTTCATTTCCGTCTAAATGCGACCTCTGCTGTTCGGATGAGGAATCAGAAACTCATCTTTTTTTAATTGTTCTTTTGCCTCCAAGATTTGAGTTTGGCTTTCTAGGATGCTTAACATCTCTTTCAGTGTTCATGGTTGGTCGGATATTTGGCGTATTATCAGCTTGGCGAGCAATGATCATAGTAGGATGGTATGCACAGTTGCCATCATCTTTACCTTTAACTTGATTTGGAGGGTCCGTAACTTGGTGAGATTTAATGATACCACTACTTCTTTTTCATCTGTTTTCTTTTTTATTATGGTTGTCATTTCTATTGTGACCAATGCTACTACTGTTGGTCCTCACATTTCTATGCATGATTTTGAGATTCTTAAAAGATTTAAGGTTACAATTCGGTCGCCGCGTGCTCCGAACATTTTGGAGGTCTTGTGGAAACCCCCATTATGGAATTTTGTTACGTCGGATATTTCTGCTTGTGGTGGCATTGCAAGAGATAACAATGGCTCTTTTTTGGGTGCTTATGCCTCTCATCTAGGTGTTGCAGATTCTCTCATTGCCGAACTCTCAGGTGTTATGTTAGCAATTGAGTTCGCTAATAAGAGAAATTAGAGTAATATTTGGTTGTAATCGGACTCGACAACGGTGGTTAGAGCTTTCAGTCCCTCTTTTTGTGTGCCTTGGGTGATTAGGAATAGATGGCTAAATTGTATAAATTTAGTTTCTAATTGAAATTTTGTTGTTTCACATATTTATAGAGAAGGGAATAGTTGTGTAGATGCCCTTGCTAACTTAGGTCTCACCTTGTCCGATACTATTTTCTTTTCGTCTATACCTATGTGTATTAGGACTGATTTTGTAAAGAATAAGCTTGGTTTGCCTTTTTTTAGATTTACTTAACCTTTTGAGGGTTTTGGTATAATCCCCCCTCTATTTTTTGTACTCCATCTTTTATTTATATATTATAATCTTATTAAAAAAAAGTGTATTGTTCATTGAATGTTTTTTTTGGAATAAAGATAAACATTATATTGCCAAAAAATAAGTTTAAGTACATAGCCGATCATAAACGATCCAGGCATAGAGAAATACAAGTAGAACAACTAGACACACATGCTAAGTCAATCTATTAAAGAAGCCATCAACTTTTTCATATTTCCATGCTCTAAGCAGCACCATACTAGTGATATCAGCACTCTTCAGCTTTTGGTTATTTCCACTTTGGAACACACATTTATTCCTTGTATTCCACACATGGTATATTGTTTCAGCCAACATAGACTTGACGACTCGAGCCTTCACACATTTCCCACGGGTAGATCTAATGGCCCATTGAAGTTCCATATTCCACATAGTAGGCTCGTGCATAAGGTTGCAATAATATTGAAGCACCTCTTTCCACACCTGTTTGGTATACATACAACCAAAGAACAAATGCTGCACAGTTTCACTATCATTGCAAAACACACATCTACCATTTATATTGATCCCCATCTTTTGGATCCTCTCCTTTGTCATCAGTCGGTTACAGCACACCATCCACATGGTAAATATAGCTCGTGGTCTAGCAATATTTCCATAGAAAAGAAACCTCCAAGGCACCTTTGGTTTATCATTTCTTAGAGCACGGTACATGATCGTCGTGGTGTATTTTCCAGCATTCTTGAATCCTTTCTAGCTTGACGAGTTCACTAAAGTTTCCTGGTGCTTGAATATTGCCTTTACAGTCCATGACACATTGTTCCCTGGTTTGAAGTTCTGCAAATCATTTGTTTTCACATAATACTGGTGTAGCCATTTGATCCACATCACATCCTTTTTATTCCAAATGTTCCAAAGGAGCTTCCCTATAGTTGCCCTGTTCCAATCCACAAGTGATACCATGTTCATACCACCTACGGAAACCTGATCACAGACTAGATCCCACGAGATGGGGGCTTTCTTGCTATTATCCAACTTACCTGTCCAAAGAAACTTTTTGCAAGCAGTTTCAATGTGAGCTAAAACTTTTTTAGGCATTGGGAAAATTTGCATCCAGTAGTTAGAGATGGCTAGGATGACACTTCTAAGTAACTGTAGCCTACCAGCATAAGATAGTAGTCGTGTGCTCCAATGGGTGAGTCTATTCAACATCTTCTCTATCAAAGGTTGGCACGTTTGTATGCTAAGCTTTTTATTGTCCAGTGGCACTCCTAAGTATCGAAATGGCATTGCCCCTACTGGTAAACCAGTCTGCTGATGTAGGGCCTGCTTTGTATTTGCATCAACCCCTGCAATATAAAGCTTACTTTTAGGTTGACTCATACACAAACATGTTGCCTCTGAGAATTTTTGAATCCTTTCTAATATCAGCTTCAATGATCCAATATCCCCTCTAGTGAAGAGTAGTATGTCATCTGCAAAAAAGAGATTAATAATCCTAAGTGTGAAAATTGAAGTTTGGATTTAGGTGTAGCCTTTGGAGAATTCTATGCAAATACTCCATTATTAGAACAAATAACAAGGGGGATATGGGATCCCTTTGTCTCAAACCCCTCTCTGCCCTAAGAAGCTTGGATGGTACTCCATTTATTGAGAACCTGTAGGAAACTGAGCTGACACATGTCATAATCCATTGTGTAAAGATATGAGGAAAGCCTAGCTCCAACATTATATGATTCAGTGCTTTCCAGTCCACAGTGTCATATGCTTTTTGGATATCTAGTTGTATCATACATAGAGTTGGATTGGAAGAACTCATGAACTGCAGCCTTCACATCATGCTTAATGATATGCCAAGTGACTTTAAAGAAATAAGCATTATAACCATCAATTCCTGGTGCTTTATGGTTGCCAATACTAGTTAGGGCATTCCAAATTTCCATGTCTTCTACCTTAGCTATCAACTGATGAGCATCATTGTTGTCCAAGAGTTTTCCTGCTCTTATTGCAGGTATGTCAACTCCTCTGAGATTTTGAACTTTGGTGCCTACAAAATTTTTGTAGAATTCCAACACTTCTGATTCAATCTCATCATGACCATGAAGGGTATCTCCATCAAGAGCCTGCAATCTATGCATCCTTGTCTGCCTATTTTTCTCTTTCACTGATGCATGGAAGTAAGTGTTGTTTTGGTCTCCTAGTTGGATCCAATCAACCTTTGCCTTTTGCCTTAAAATGTCTTCATCCATTTGGTTTAAGTAAACCAGCCTGCCACTCTTATCTTTAACCTGTTGAGCTGCTTGAGTACTGAAAGCAACCTCTTGGAGTCTTCTTTGAGCTTGATGTAGATCCTCCCTGGCTTGGATAATTTTTTCTTGCATCCCCGTGTATCTCTTGGTCAATTGTTGCAGCTTTGGTTTTAGTTTCTTCAATTTCTCCCACAAAATGTACATTGGAGTCCCTTGAATCTCTATCTTCCAGCTATCCTCAACTATGTTTAAGAACTCTTGGTCTTTGGCTAAGCAGTTGAGAAATTTGAACACAGTCTTCCTCTTTGGGTAGTGTTCCTGGATGCTTACTTTTACAGGGGCGTGGTCTGAAATATTAGGGGCCAGGTTCTCTACCACAACTTCTTGGAAGGTTTGATACCACAGATCATTACCCAAAACCCTGTCAATCCTGGAATGGATAAGCCCTGTGGTATGTTTATTGTTCCAGGTGAAGTGAGGGCCCAGAGTAGGTGCCTCAAACAACCCAGTTGATTGTATCATATCCACTAGGTCCTTATATTCCGTCTCTGTCACATCCTTTCCCCCTATTCTATCTTGACTAGTTAGCACATTGTTGAAATCTCCAGCTACAACCCAAGGTGCACTTATTCCCATATCGAGTTCCTCTATTGCTTTCCATAGAACTCTCCTACCTTCAATCTGATTAGCAGCATATACCACAGTTAGATTGTATCTATGAGTTTGATTCACTTGCATCACTTCCATGTGGATGAATTGGTCATGTGATTTGATTACTCTAATATCTACTTTATTCGGGTTCCATAACACCTAGATTCTTCCATTAGCATAATGATCATTGAATGTTTACAATGCCCGAAGGTTCACTTATATAGTTTGGTTTAAGCTTTACAAAGTTAGTTAGAGAGTGTGAAAATTAGCTAGGGCCCTATAACTAATTTTCCTAAACAATAATAACTAACTTTTAACCAACTTATTCACTTTTATATTAATATCCCCCACAAGTTGATAGTTGGATCAAGGAAAGAATTTTGAGTTTGGATATAAACTCATGAAAAATTGTATGTCACAAAAGCTTGGTAAACGCATCTGCCATTTGCAATGTTTCAAATATGTTGAATGAAAAGCTTGTTTATAGTCATTCTTTGACGTACAAATGGATGTCGAGCTCAATACACTACAACGAAATTTACCTCAATTGAAAAAAGGTCTTACCTCAGTTTCATAAGAAGGTAAAAAAGGAATTATGAAAAGTGTGCCACTTTAACTCTCGGTTTTAACATAACCGACAGGTAATGTGTAAGGTTCATGATTTTGATCTCCAGGGAGGTCCTTTTTGGAACTCTTATATGGCGAAAACATCTTTCCCTCAGTTTTGCCATTCGACTAACTAGTATAACACCTTTCACCTCAGTTTTGATATTCAACCAACGAATAAAACACGATTGAATTTATTAAATCTAATGTGGATTGCTTATTTCACTAAACCCTAACTGAACATATAACTTCTCAAAAATTGTTAGGAAAATAATTATATGAGCAATTATATTATATTTGAAGAAGAACTTACACTAATCAATGATTCTTTAGCATCATGTAACTCATCATTCATCTCACGTTCTTTTATAATTAAACTTTCTTCAATGTTTCAAGTTCTTTATTCAACACTTACTTTTCTACTAATTCATTCTTGAAAGTATAAAATTTGATGCTTTTAAAAATGGACAAATATGGAAGAAAGTTGAATAAAAACAAAAATTATTGGAGAGATTTTAACGATAAAACACTACTACAAAAAGTATATACAACAACGCCCATCTTACCTTGGTCCTTTTTGTTGGGGTTGGTTGAAAATATGCATGTTAAAGAAGTCCCACATCAATCAGTTTTGTGAATGAACAGAGATTCCAAGGCTATATATATGATACAAGTCATTTGAAGTCCCACATTGGTTAGTTTTATGAAGGAAGTGGGAGTCTAAGGCTATATATAGGATTCAAGTTCTTCATTTCAAGATGCACCAGTCAAAAGCACTTTAAGCTTGTATTTGACTTTCTTTGTTCTTTTATACTCTTTTTTTAGAGTGTTGTGAGATGTAGTTAAATATTAGTTTTGTAGGGTGTGGGTGTACTGGGGGTCTGGGTTAGTTGAGGGTATATTATGTGTTGTAACAATTTTTACATAGTGTTATTCTCTGGTAGTCTATTGACAACGACCATGGTTTTTTCTCCGGTTCTGGAGTTTCCACGTTATGTTCCTGTGTTCCTTTTTTTCTCTATGCTTGTTTTTTCCTAACAACTGGTATCAGAGCTTCTGGTTCAATCCAGGGATAAATATTCTTAGTATGCTATGTGGTTGCAGTTTTGTATGATCTTCCACATCAGAAAAGAAGGGTAGTGTTGTGAAAGAGTTGTTAAGCTGCAGTCACAAATTTCGCTGTGCAGTTTGGGCTAGAGAAAATTGATGGAAGAATTTTTTGACTTGTGGAAAGTTCAAGTCAAAGACATGTTGATACAATCAAGATTACACAAGGTACAAGATTATGTCGGTGGTTGAAGAGCTTCCTGCCAACAAGGAAGTTGTACCATAATATTTCAACATGATTTTCGACATGTGAAAATTCTTGAAGTGGTTTAGCTTTAAGTGAAGTATACACATCTTTAGGTGGAGTATGATAGTTTTTGAAACTATGATTGTCGGTGTAGACAATGTAAAATTCTTGGAGTGGTTTAGCTTCAAGTGAAATTTATTCTTCATGATTAACTATATGATTGTCGGTGATGACAATGTGAAATTCTTGAAGTGGTTTATCTTCAAGTGAAATATATTTTTCATGAGAGAGTATGATAGTTTTTAAAACTATGATTGTCGGTGAAGACAATGTGAAATTATTTGAGTGGCATAGCTTCAAGTGACTATACTCTTTATGGTGGAGTATGATTGTCGGTGAAGACAATGAAAACTTATGTATTATTTTCAATCAAGGTGGAGATTGTTGGGGTTTGTTGAAAATATACATTTTAAAGAAGTCCCACATCGCTTAGTTTTGTGAATGAAGAGAGAGTACAAGGCTATATATATGATACAAGTTACTTGAAGTCCCACATCAGTTAGTTTTATGAAGGAAGTTGGAGTCTAAGGTTATATATAGGATTCAAGTTCTTCATTCCAAGATGCACCAGTAAAAAGCACTTTAAGCTAGTATTTGACTTTCTTTGTTCTCTTATACTCTTGTTTTAGAGTGTTGTGAGATGTAGTTAAATATTAGTTTTGGAGGGTGTGGGTGTACTGGGGATCTGGGTTAGTTGAGGGTATATTATGTGTTGTAATAATTTTCACATAGTGTTATTATCTGGTTGTCTATTGACAACGACCGTGGTTTTATTTTCGGTTTTGGAGTTTCCACGTTATGTTCTTGTGTTGTGACTGTGTTCCTTTTTTCTCTATGCTTTGTTTGTTTTTTTCCTAACACTTTTAAGGACCGTGGCGACATCTCTAAACTCAAGCACCGGCATTTTCTTTTATTTTTTAATTAAAATTTATTTATTATATTACAACGGTTAGTTAGCCCAACCGTGGTGATAGAATCAACCTTTCGTTAGTTCAAAACTCAGCGCCAATAAATAATTTTTTCCTTTAACATTATGGTTGTTTAAATCAACCATTGTGATCAATTTTTCATTTTGTTTTAAATTTTTTAAAAGGTTAAAACTGGCGCCTCTCTATAAAATTTCATTAAGTAAATTATATATCACCACGGTTGTGGTAAGTGACCATGGTGGTATCCCTTATTCATTTTCAAGTAACACAGTTGACTAGCCTTTTTCTTCAGTTACCATTTTCCAATGAGAAATAAAACAAGACGATTTCAAACCTAACATTCATCTTTCATCGTTCATCGACCATTAACAAAATGACACAGTATTTCAACCCTAACATTCATCGTTCAATTTGATTTCAACCAAAGAAATCAACCATCTTCATCTTCGTCATTCGTCGTTGCCATTTTTCTCACGAAGCATCTTCGTCACTCGTGTTAGTTGGCAAATTTCGACCAAGGAAGTAAAGACAGGTTCGACGGGACATCTTGCAAGATCAGGGCGAAGAAGCCCCGACAACCTATTTCGTTGGGAGAACATTGTTGCAGGCTCGACAGGTAGCTATCCCAGTCGAAGTTAAAGGAAGGCCAAAGGTTTCAAGCGAATAAGCAGGCTTGCAGCAAACAAAAACGTGGGAAGTTACACAAATAGTGAATGTATGTGGGCAGACACATGGCGGACCAGGGACGGTGGACAATAACTTAACCGTCACTTGTTAAGCTTATTTAAGGAAGTGTCAATTTCAGTTCTAGAGGTCGCATTTTGTAAACATTTAGTAAGAATACACTCAAAGTACCGTCGCGTGAGAGAAACGAGTCAATTATGTGCAAATGTATACATGCATCCTTTCTAGTACTTAAGCAATTTCTTTTTATAAACTTTGTTCCTTTTGTTTGTTTTTCAGTACAGTTTTGTCTTACATCTATCATTGCAATATTATCGTTTCATCTACCACTTTGAACCCTAAAAATAAAACACCCAGCCTATACTTAACACATAGTCTAGAATTTTGTAGCCGATCCTACAAGTAAACTTCAATAAGAGGCTAGAGGTTGTTCGCCGGAACCGCTGGCAAACAAATTGGCACACCCGGTAGGACCCGTTGTGTTAAATATATGCAATTACGTAGTGGTAAAAAATGGTAGATCCACGAAATTCCAGTCCAAACGAGGAGCAATCCTCTAGAGGAAATACATTCGTATCTGAGGCAATTAGTGTTAATACTCACACTATGACTACCGTGTCGACTGCTCATAGTGGATCGACGCGTCACCACGTCGACCTGAAGCAATAAGACCAACGGTGGTCGGAACTTCAGGGCCATTTATGCCCAGTTTCACTCTGCCCATGTACGGTAGGGATCAAAACTTTGGAATGCCAACCGAATTTATGGCAAGTATACATGGGAGCAGTTCGATGTTTGGCAAAAGCCCATCCTCAACATTTTCGTCGTACCAGGGATTGGAACCCTTGGGGAACCCCCTTGGTCGAACTACAGAGTTGGGTTTTCCACCCCCGACAATCCCAACCTTTACATCGAGTTCTGTCGTGGTCATGAGACAACAGATAGGCGAAAGCAACCACGAAATAGTCCATATGCTAACTCAGTAAATGGGGACCATTCTAAGGCCACTAATTCAGGATTCGACTCAAAGTTATCAACAACTAGCAACTCATATGACTAGGATAGAGGAATTTTTGGGTGGCCCTAGGGCACAAGTTCGACATAGGACCCCACCTCAACCAGATATGTCGGTCCAATACGAAAATAGGTTCGACGAGACAATCGATCAGAAGCCCCATATGATCGAGCTAATGCTTAGGGTGGCCCAACGGTCCCCTGTCGTGCTGGTTAATAGAAACCAAGACCCTGACTAGGTGGTTAGGCAGGTTCGACTGAATGCCATGGCTGGGGAGCAAAACCTAGAGGCCATTGTCGAGCGAATCATGGTGCGAAATGGTGTGAACCCTGACATGCAGAGGCCAACATATTTGTCCCCATTACCAGATTTTGTTTTACAAACGGAATTGCCAAGGGGATGAAAGGTTCCAAAGTTTACCAAGTTCGCTGGGGACACCGAGGAGTTAACCGTCGAACACGTCGCCAGATATCAAACTGAAGCTGGTGACATATCAAATAATGAGGATTTAAAGATGAAATACTTCCCAAGTTCCCTCACGAAAAATGCGTTCACATTGTTCACGACGCTGCCTCCACAGTCTATTCACACATGAGCACAGTTAGAGAGATTGTTCCACGAACAATTCTACATGGGACATTAAAAAATAAGCTTGAAAGATTTGGAAAGCGTCAAACGAAAGGCCTCCGAGTCAATTGACTAATATCTCAACAGGTTTATACTTTTGAAAGCAAGATGCTTTACTTAAGTCCCTGAGCACGAGCTAGTCGAGATAACCGCAGGAGGTTTAGATTATTCCATTAGGAAAAAGTTAGACACTCAGTACCTTAGGGACATGGACTAATTGGTCAATACAGTTCGTCAACTCGAACGGTTGAATGCTGAAAAGGCCAGAACATGTAAGTACCACAAAAAGGAGAAAGTGTCTTATTTCGCGGCAGATTCATACTCTTCTGACAACGAGGAGCTTATCGATGAGAGCGAGGTCAACGTGGCTGAGCTCAAGCCATGTCTTCCCTACACTTGCAAATTATTGAAACCATCAAACGAGAAGAACCCTATCAAAAGTGAAAAAATAGATAAACTTGTTGCGAAAACGTGTACTTTCGATATAACCAAATGTGACAAAATATTTGATTTGTTGGTCAAAGACGAACAAATTATTGTGCCTCAAGGACTGAAAAATCCCCCATTAGAGCAAAAGAAAAAAAAGGGATTATGTAAATTTCATAATTTTCTTGGTCATATAACCTCTCAATGTGTTCTTTTTCAGGGATTTGGTGCAAAAGGATTTGAAAGAGGGCAAGCTTCAGTTCAGAGAGAAGCCAAATATGCAGGTGGATACGGATCCCTTGAAGGTTGAGGAGGATCTGTATGTTGAAATTTTCAAATGCATGATGGTCAAAGCTACTGAGGGTTTCGACGAAGCCACGACTACTGAGCCTTCAGAATACATGACCTTTATTCCTCCGTCGAATACTCCACAATAGAGGTAGGTGGAACCAATGAATCGGAATGGGGTAAAAGGCCAAAATAAAGAGTGCTTGACCTGGGGGCAGATGCCAGGAACCCTCAAGGCAGAACTAAGACTCGGGGTTATGTGGTTTCTCTTAACTACAAAGGGAAAAACCCCATGACCAGAACACAGTGGAGGCGGTATCAAAGAAACAAGAAAGCTGGGAATATGCCTTCAACGTCGCCGCTGAAACCCGTCGAGACATCGGGGCAGAAGAGAGACTATCCCAAGGGAAGGTTTGTTGAAAAAGAAAATATTTTGGCGAATCAAATGCTTGCCATGACGATTGAGCCCTCTAAAGGAAAATAAGTGGTATCGACCCAAAAGATGGAGTATACTTTGCTGATCGAAGAGGAGGAATCAGAGTACACTCCTCAGTCAGATGAAGAACCAGAGTACACTCCTTAGTCGGATGAAGAGCCTGAGTACACCCATTCACTAGAGGATGAGATGGTCAACGACCCCTACGGCGAAGACTTTATTATCAATTACGGGATTGTGTCAGTGCTACCTGTAGAATATGATATAGTGTTAGAGGTTTCTAAGGCTGACGGGGATTTCGTGCCAGATGAAAATGGTGAAGACAAACCAATGTGTTATTATGTTATGAACATCGGTGTGGTGGAGGAGCAGAAGGCCACTTTCGAGAACCCTAGCCGAGGAATGATGTACCATCTGAAGCCGTCATTCATAAGAGTAAAGGTGGATAGGATGCCAGTAAACAAAGTGTTCGTTGATGGAGGGACAACTGTCAATCTAATGCCTCATACTCTGTTCAAAAAGATGGGAAAACATGAGTTTGATATTCGACAACACAACATGGTTTTGTCCAACTACGAGGGGAAAACCAGTAATATATTAGGAGTGATTCAGGTCGAACTGGTTTTTTGGACAACCACGCGGTCGACGCTGTTTATGGTAATAAATTCCAAAGCCAATTTTAACCTACTGCTGGGACAAGAGTGGACCCATAGAATAGGGGAAGTACCATCAACTTTACACTAAAGGTTAATTATTTGGAGGAAGGATGGTATTGTGGAAAATATCGAAGCTGATCAGAGCTACTACAAGGTCGATGAATTGAAGGACGCCAAAAAATCCTTCGACCAGTATTTAGCAAATGTCGCACCATGTGACGATAAAGTAGAAGTTTACACCTGTATCCAAAATCCAAACCGTCTCCTGAGTTTAGATCCAGATTATAGATTTATTTGGGAAGTTGATGAGGCAATGGAGCTTGAAGAGGTGAATCCACCTACGGGTTGGCATGAGGTCGACGGAGATGACCACTGAGTCAGAAAGCCTGACTCAAATTTCAGCCTATCTGGATGAAAACAAGAGAAAATCGGTACTAGAGGCCAAGAGACTACATAATTTGGCCATTGAGGCCAAAGACAAAGACTTTGAAGATGGCCGACAAGGCCAGACAACAGCTTTAGAAAGCCGGAGGCTCGATTACATCTACGATGATGAGCCTTTGGGGTTCCAAAAAGACCCATTGCATGAGTTACAGAAGATACAAGCACAGGATCCACTCGGGGAGATAGATCTTGGAGATGGGGTTACAAAGAGACCGACTTACATAAGCACCAAAGTCGGGTCAAAGATGAAGATGAAGCTAGTCGAATTGTTAAGGAGTACAAAGATTGCTTTGCCTGGGATTATGGCAAGATGCCTGGCCTGAGTCGAAGTGTGGTAGAGCATCGCCTACCTATTCAGCTGGGGAAAAGGCCAATAAAGCAACATCCTCGAAGGTTTTCTCCAGAAATCACATAGAAGATTAAGCATGAAATCAAAAGCTTACTTAAAATCCAGTTCATCAGAACTGCAAGGTACGTCGAATGGTTAGTTAATATTGTACCTTTCATAAAGAAAAATGGAACGCCTCGAGCCTGTATAGATTTTAGGGACTTGAACAATGCGACTCCAAAAGACAAGTATTCGATGCCAGTGGCAGAAATGTTAGTCGACTCAGCCGCAGGCTTCGAATACCTTAGTTTGCTCCAGAATATTCTGGCTATAACCAAATTTTCATAGCGGAGGACGATGCGCCCAAAATAGAATTTCGTTGCTCGGGTGCCTTAGGAACGTATGAATGGGTTGTGATTCAGTTTGGTTTAAAAAACGCCGGGGCAACCTATCAAAGAGCTATGAATGCTATGTTCCATGATTTTATAGAAAACTTTATGCAGATTTACATTGATGATATTGTGATAAAATCTTCATCTGAAAATGGTCATTTAGACCATCTTCGACGATCCTTCAAGAGGATGAGGAAATATGGATTAAAAATGAATCCACTAAAGTGTGCTTTCTGTGTACATGCATGAGATTTTCTGGGTTTCGTGGTGCACAAAAAAGGCATCGAGATCAACCAGAATAAAACAAAGTAAATATTGGATCTCAAGCCTCATTCGACAAAGAAACAGCTACAGTCTTTGTTAAGGAAAGTAAACTTCTTGAGAAGATTTATCTCGAATCTAAGTGGCAGGACGAAGGCTTTTTCGCCATTGCTCAAAATCAAGAAGGAAAGTGAGTTTCACTGGGGACAAGAGAAACAAGAGGCTTTTGACGCTATCAAGGAATATCTAATAAATCCTCATATTTTATTTCCCCTAGTAGGAACAAGAGCATGAAATTGTATATTACTGCGTCCGATTCGACCATAGGAAGTAGGTTAGCTCAAGAGGACGATAGTGGAGTTGAAAGACCCATTTATTACCTTAGTCGAATCTTGTTAGATGTTGAAACTAGGTACACGATGATTGAGAAATTGTGCCTATGCTTATACTTCTCATGTATGAAATTAAAGAAATATATAAAACCAGTTGATGTTTATGTTTCGTCTCATTTTGATATTATTAAACATAAGTTGTCTAAACCCATTCTACATTGTCGAATTGGGAAATGGGCACTCACATTAACTAAATTCTCTTTAACCTACGTGCTTTTAGGGGCCATGAAAGGCCAAATTATGGCAGATTTCATTGTAGATCATGCAGTAGGTGAGCCATCAGTGAACATGATCAACACAAACCTGTGGAAGTTATATTTCGACGGTTCTAGTCATAGAAATGGAACTGGTGTTAGGGTCTTAATATTATCCCTAAAGGGGATTTCGACTAAGTTCAAATGTCAGATAGACGGGAGGTGTTCCAATAACAAAGCAGAATACGAATCCTTAATCATTGGCCTCAAAACCTTGAAAGATTTGGGGGCAGAAAAGGTTGAAATCAAGGGTGACTCGGAGTTAGTAATTAAACAAATCACACGAGAATACAAGTGCATTAAAGAGCATCTGTTGTTGTATTTCACAATGGCAAGCCGATTATTGGAGCACTTTGAGGTAGTAAGTATCACCCACGTGCCTAAGATAGAGAATCAAGAGGCCAATGAGTTAGCCCAGATTGCGTCGGGGTATAAAGTGTCGAGTGACAAGCTAAAGGACTTTGTCGAAGTCCGGAGAAAGGTAGTGTCGAACCTTTCACCGCCACCTTATATATTGGCCTCAAAGGGTGATGGAGTGAAAATCTCAGACGAGGTCTTAGACCATGCAGAAGTTTTCGCAGTCGATAATTTGACAAAGTCAGATTGGCGAAGGCCAATTGTGGAATACTTGGAAAATCTAGCCGGGACCATCGACAAGAGAGTCAAGTATATGGCTTTGAGCCATGTCCGTTTGGGCAACAAACTGCTGAAAAAAAAAACCTGAAGGCGTATTACTCAAATGTCTGGGTGACACAGAGGCATACTTGGCGATGTCAGAAGTACACAGTGGCTCTTATAGAGCTCACCAAGTCGGCCAGAAAATGAAGTGGCTATTATTCAAGCAAGGATTTTATTGGCCAAGCATGTTAAAAGACTGTATCGACTTTGCCAAATGGTGTCAAGAGTGCCAAAAGCATGCAAACATCCAACACGCCCCAGCTAGAAAATTGCACGCGATCATTAAGCTCTGACCATTTTGAGGGTGGGGGCTGGACGTTATAGGTGAGATTTGACCAACGTCATCTAAACAACAAAAGTTTATCCTAGTTGGGATAGACTATTTCACGAAATGGGTAGAGGCAATACCATTGATCAAGGTCGACTAAGAGGCCGTGATGGAATTCACTCAAAAATATATTATTTACAAGTTTGGAATTCCAGAAACTATTACGACAGAGCAGGGATCAGTTTTCGTGGGACAGAAAATGCAAGAGTTTGCAGCCGAAACAAGTTTCAAATTAGTCACTTCTACACCTTACTATGCCCAAGTGAATGGGCAAGTCAAAGTTGCTAACAAAGTAGTCATTGGGCTGATCAAGAAACACATTGCCAAGAAACCTAAGAATTGGCACAAAACACTAGATCAGGTTTTATGGGCTTGTCGAACATCCCCCAAGAAGACGACATGATCAACGCCTTTTCGTCTAGCATTCGACCATGATGTCATGTTGCTTGTAGAAATATGTTTACAGTCAGTAAGGGTACAACGACAGAATGAAATCCCTTCAGAACAATATTGGGGTATGATGTTCGATGAGATGGTTGACTCAAACGAAGAAAGGTTGGCCGCTTTAGACGTGCTGATACGACAAAATGCGCGAGTGGCCATGGCATACAATAAAAAGGTTAAGGCAAAAACCTTTGCAGTAAATGATTATGTGTGGAAAGTGATCCTACCTATAGATCGAAAGGATCGGGCATTAGGGAAATGGTCACCAAATTGGGAAGGACCATTCCAAGTGGTCCAAACATTCACAAATAATGCCTATGAAATTCAAGAGTTATGTGTTGATCGAAGAATCTTAAGAGTTAACGGAAAGTATTTGAAGAAATGGAAGTCCATGCTCCAAGAGGTTTAAATTAAAGGAAAATGAAACTTTTCATTAATAGAAGGCCGATGACGCCTTAAGAAATGACCATTAAAAGTATGAAAGTTACATCATTTCAAGACAAATAATTAAGCTGGGAATATAGACTTAAAATTTTCCAAGAGATTTGTCTCATAGGCAATCCGGACATCCAGATATGCCTTCATCTCCACCAGCTATGCAATTCGATCCTTGATTTGATGGGTCATCTCACCATGGGCAATCCTTTTACGGACTTCTTGGTCAATGACGTCCTGAGGTGGAAGGGGTTCAGACGTATCTAGCACAACATTTTGTTGTTGAACTTCATAAATCTTCTTGTTGAGCTCGTATATTTGGGCTTGATACGTCAAGATTTGATGGTCAAAGGCCTTATGCTTGTTAAGACGCTCTTGACTTTTGGTCTCAAAATTAGCCAACTTCTGCTCACAAATCTTGTTGCGTTCTCACTCCATCCTTATCTCATTCCGCTTTGTCTTGATTTGGAAATCAACACGATGTCGAAGGGAGAGATCCCTGTTGAGCTGACTGCAGAAAGCCTCAAACTCAATCAAGTACTGAGCCAACGTGTCAGGAATGGAATATTGAGAAATCTCGTCAATGAGTTTAATTACGTCAGCCCCTAGTATAGATTCTTCTTCAACCACGATCAAGAATTCGTCCTAAAATAAGTAAGACCTAAGTTGTTGGAGTTTGAGGGAAACAACGGCGTCCACCTCCTGCGGAGGGGTAGAGACTGAGGCATAAGGCTCGGAATCAGCAGACACTTGTCGAAGATTTTGAAGCATTCTCAGAGTCTTAATTGGATTTTTTTCCCTCATGGCCAGAATCTCACCAGGACTAAGAGAGTTGTTTAAGCCGTCGTTTTGCAAGGTTTGGTCGAGGGAACCACCGACAGAGGACCGTAAGTTTGGATCATCTTCCCTAGGCATGTTGCCAGTAGTGGCTGTTGAAGTCTCATGAGCCACGTCAGCCTGGATTTCAGGATCGACAGTAGCAGCCGGCGAAGGTTAGGATCTACATCAGCCTGAGAGTCGGGACCCCGAGTGTCTTCGGTTGAGAGACCTTAAAATTCATCTTGTTTTTGGGGGCTTGGACGGGAAGGATTTTCCATCAAATCTTCAGCAGGGGGTCCCTGCAAAAAGAATCCCTAAGTCAATATTAAGAAAGCATTACAAAGCTAAGCGACAAAAACAGTCAGTACCTCAAGTGTTGTTGGCTGGGGAGAGGGAGTTGAAGTCAAGCCTTCATGACCAGTAGGTTGGGGAGTAGAGGTGAGAGGACCAGAGAATTGGCCACTCGATGAAATGGTCTTTGAGGCCGTCTTCTTGACAAAGATGATTGGATTTTTATTCGCCGGAGCAGCATGCGTAGAAGTCGTGACAGGAGGAAAGACTTGAGAGTGATTACTACTCTCAGAAGCTTCGTCTTCAGGTGACACCTCTTCTAAAACCCAAGCAATAAGGAACATCAAAACACTTGGCATACCTATGTTTTTGAAGTGGAAGCCCCTTTCGTCTTCTTGGAAGGTTTGGGATAAGCGGCTACAGTGGTCGAAGCACGCTTCCGACCCTGGAGAAAAAGCATACAAAGTGATGAATATTGGTGGACTCTCACACAAAAAAGGGGCTCGATAAAAAAGGTTACCTTTTTCCATGGAGTAGCCTCAGCATCAGAATTTGGATGGTGTCGGCAGGAGCATCCTTGACTGGCTTCGCAGGTGCGATTTTGTTGCTCAGAACGGCGAAGGCATCATGCAACTTTTAGAGAAAGACAGAGCTGTCGAAGTACTGGAAGTGGCAGCGAGACCACCACGTGTCGAATTACTTGGTGGTGAAGAAGGAGTTGTGAAACTTAAATGCAGGGAGCTCAAGGTGTTCAGCCTTGTGAAATTTAAGACAGGCTAGGTGGCCGTCAGCATTCAGAGGTCGACTAGCCCACACAATATCTGTCGAGCGAGACACCAACGATTTTGGCAGCATTTTGCTTAAGTCAAATTGGCAAGCTACTGAATTAGGTTGATAGTTCATAAAAACATACCCTATAGACCCTACCTCGATCCTGAAAGACAACATGGTTAGAGTCAGATATTCTCTCCACACAACATTTGACTGCGCCGTAGACTTTGGGGAGATACCAGGGAAAGGACCTCTAAACCAAGTCGGACCAAAGCATCAATCGATGAAGGGGGCTAATTCAACAACGAAGGTGGTAATGTTAACAAACAGCTTGATGTACTTTAGGAAGATAAATTTTCTGGGAGTTTCCTGATGAGTGGTCAATGCAAGCCTCAAACCTTCGATGGGTCGGTCCTGCGTTAGATACATAATACGCTCTGTCACAGGAGCACCAAGTCGATACTCGAAGGTGGCATTCAGCCAATGTTGTAGCAACCAAAAAGGTCCCAAAAAATTTAACACTTTGAGGTGGAATGCAACAACTTTAGCTTCAGCGAAGCAAGCCCCAGAGAGTGGTATAGAGAGGCCAACAAAATTTCGCCAAAGAAACTTGTCGGCCTTCATAAATTTGAATCGCCAAGCTGATGTAACTCTTGGCTATTTGGAAAGACCCAGGGCAAAACACAAAGTAAGAAAGCCAGAGGGTCAGAAAGGCAATATGCTCCTCGTCAGAGACCTCCTCCGAGTTCTTAACGTGATGGTCCTCGATGTAGTATATAAGGGCGACACGATTAAAAGAGAATGAAGTCTCAGTAGAGAGGGTAGGGTCGAAAGTCTTACCCAAAAGAGACGGAACAGTGATGGCTACCACGTCGGAAAGGGTGGGCGTCATGATACCACATGGGAGGTGGAAGGTATTAGTCGAACCTTCCCAGAAGTAGATCAACGCAAGGAGCTAGCAGGGATTGACTTTATGAGCTTGTCTCAAAATTTGAAGGGCGTCGAAAATGCCAACCTTCTCCCATTCTGCTTTGCGTTTGTTCTGGACCTTATCAAGCAAAGCCAGAGACTCTTTGTTTCCAGGAGTTGCATCGACCGAAAAACTCGAGCATTGGGATCCATAAATTTCAGGTCGATGGTGTCATTTTTCTCGAAAGCAGGCGGGATAGCAGGAGTTAAGTAAGGAAAAAACTCCTGCACATGCTTAGGGTGTGTTTTGGCACCTAGGTATGGCCCATGGAAGACCAAGAGGTTGTCATCCACTACAAAGGGAATCAACATCTGGTGTTTCTAGTTTTCCACCACCACTCTGTCAATAGATGATGGTTGAGGAACGGTGGGCAGACTTTTCTCATCGGTGAGAGTGAAAGCTAGGGGATTGCCACCAGTAATGTGAGCAACGGAAGCCATAGCGATATGTATGAAATGAAGAGTAAAAAGGTTGAAAGATTTTGAAAATGCAGAAAGAATGCTAAAGTATCAAAGTGTTGAGGTTTTAGAAGAGTGCAAGCGAAGGAGAAAAAGAGAAATGAAAACGGTGGAAAGTATTTATACAACCAAGAATCAGACAGTCGTGAATCACAAGTGGAAGTCGACAGCAGTCTCACGACTGTTTCGTTTCCACTGTAGCGGGAGATTTAGTGGGGTAAGTTGAAAACCCACGACCTAGGGAATAGCCAAAATCATGGAAAATAATGAAGGTTTCCTTGGAAATCACAACGGCGAAAAGTTGTCATCATGACGCGTGATGTCAGCAGACGTGACATAAAGGCAAAATTTGGCTGAAGTTAAAGGCCAATTTCTCAGTCAAAGCTAGCCTTTTAGGGGGCAATTTATTATCTGGAAAATTTCGACCAAGGAAGCAAAGACATGCTCGATGGGACATCTTGCAAGATCAGGGCGAAGAAGCCTCATCGGGAGAACATTGTTGCATGCTCGACAGGTAGCTATCCCAGTCAAAGTCTAAGGAAGGCCAAAGGTTTCAGGTGAATAAGCAGGCTTGTAGCAAACGAAAACGTGGAAAGTTACACAGATAGTGGATGTACGTGGGCAGACACGTAGCGGGCCAGGGACGGTGGACAATAGCTTAACCGTCACTTTTTAGGCCTATTTAAGGAAGTGTCAATTTCAGTTCTAGAGGTCGCATTTTGTAAACATTTATGAAGAATACACTCAAAGTACAATCGCGTGAGAGAAACGATTCAATTATGTGCAAATGTATGCATGCGCCCTTTCTTGTACTTAAGTAATTTCTTTTTATATACTTTGTTCCTTTTGTTTGTTTTTCTGTACGGTTTTGTCTTACATTTATCATTGCAATATTATCGTTTCATCTACCACTTTGAACCCTAAAACTCAAACACCCAACCTATACTTAATACGTAGTCTATGATTTTGTAGCCGATCTTACAAGTAAACTTCAACAAGAGGCTAGAGGTTATTCGCCGGAACTGCTAGAGAATAGTTCGATGTTGGCATTTTTTCTCAAGAACTGTCATCACGTTTACTTATTCATCACGACGAATCTCACAACATAATCTAATTTTCTTATTCATCACATTTTCGGTACATAATTTTTCCCCGTGCATCTACATTAACTTCAGTTGCCATTGTTGTTGATGTTGATGTTTATGTTTATGTTGTCGATGTTGAATGATTAAGGTTGTTGTTGTTTTTGAATGTGTATGATCACATTTGAATGATATTTTGTTGTTGTTGTTATTGTTGTTGTTGTTGTTATTTAATTGTGAATGTGTATTAGATATATTTGTTTAATCTTTTATTGCTGTTGGTGTTGTTGTTGAATGTGTATGATCACATTTGATTAATATTTTGTTGTTGTTGTTGTTGTTGTTATTTATTGAATGTGTATTAGAGACATTTGTTTAATCTTTTATTATAGTTGTTATTATTGTTGTTGATGATGATGTTGTTGTTGTTATTGTTGTTGTTGAATATATATGATCATATTTGTCTGGTTAAGATTGGTTTAATATTTTATTGTTGTTTTTGAACATATAGATGTCGCCTTCTTCATCTAGTAGCGAGGAAACTTATACAGACGAAACTTGTACAAATGATTCTCAAGACAGAAAGAAAAGAAAACAAAGAGGTAACACAACGATTGCTCGAAAAACAAAAGTCCACAACTCTAGTCGCAAATTTCTAATCATGTTTGATGTGTTTTATAGAGTAGTTAATGGTGACTTTTCTTCGCTTTTTAAGAGTTATGTTGCGTTCATTGGCGTTGCAAAGTCAGTATATTGATAGATGATTGGAAAGAAGCACCACCGGATGTCAAAGATAGCATATGGACAGATGTTATGGTATTAACTTTAATTTTCATCTATTCGATATCACTTTCTATAATTAATAATACATACTTATTGATGTAAATGCAGTTAACTTTTGAGTATACCGATGATTCAAATTTGAAAAAAAATGGATCAGTTATGCTGGTACGTGTTGGAGGGGGTTTAAGTCAGGTTCACGCGTGACTACATTAAGAAGCCTAAGTATGGTCTTGAGTGTCCATGGGTGAGATATAGTTTTATTTTAAAGAAATTTTGGAAACAGTTTGTGATGTCTCGTTGTTCTGACAAATTCATGGTTAGTACTAATATTATTTTATTGATAATTTTATGCTTATGATTTATAGATACTAATCATATTTTCATTATGTTTATAACAGGCTAAAAGTGAAGCAGGAAAACAAAATAAGGAAAAAAAACATATACCCTCATAGATTGTATAGGAAAATAATGATTAATGAAAAAAACAACAAATGAGAGATGAGGACTCCATTCTTCGTGATCGCAACCCATATCCATCGTCACGACATGAAAAGTGGAAGAGGGCTCGACTAACACCAAATGGAGAGTACATCTCAGATGCCTCAAGAGCAGTTATTGAGAAAATTGTAAGTAGGATTTATTGTGAATATATATTGTGTAGGATCTATTGGTTGCATCGGCTCGTGGAGGTTTCTTTGTTCCATAACCACGACATGATATACTGATAGAAGCAATTGGAACATATGAATATGATGTGTATGTTCGTGGTATTGGAGAAGGCGTCGGCCTAAGATTGTACTATGGTTCATCCAAAAAAAGAACCAACAAATGCAAAAATAAAAAATTGACCATTTTGAGAAGATGTTAGAAGAACAAAGGAAATTTTTTGATGAAAAATTAGATGAGGAGCAGAAAAAATGCATGAAAGATGTGGAAAATTTAGGAGAGTTGTACGAGGTATGTGTGAATAGTGTTTTATATGAAATGTATGATATATATTGTGTTGATTATGTTTTATGTTTCTGTTATTATTATGATGCAGAGAATCAGTGGAACCATCCAACAATGTACAAATGAAGATAGTGATGATCAATTGCCAAAAAGAATTGTTATACGTGGTTCTAGCACAAAAAGAAGTTGTTCAAACGCCCCCTACAGATATCCATAATGACATATTTGTTCCTTCCGCAAATGAAGTCAGGAAATTGGTCGAAGAACATGTGGATGTTGTAGATGTAATTCCTATTCAACTAGAACATTGTCCATGGGGAAAGGTCTTCTATTCCGATCTTAAAGATATAAAGAATTTTATCTTTGGAAATGAGTGGTTGGACGTAGGGATATTACAAGTTTGGTGCACGTAAGTATAGAATATATTGAATATGTCATTTTGGTACATTTATAGTTTTTGTATTTCCTCACTTATTTTTTGAATTTTGCTTAACCATTTAGGTAGAGGTGTCAAAATGGGCTACCTGGCCCTAAACGGGTCGGCCCTGATGGGCTCGGGCTTTTAAGGGCTGGAGCCAAAAAAACCCATTTCTAATATGGGCTCAAAAATTACTACCCGAGCCCGGCCCTAAATGGGCTTTTTTAAAATAAAAAATAAAAATAAAAATTCCATAATATTTATTATAAATAAAATAAAAAATTATATTATTTTAAACATAATACATTTTTAAGTACTATATTATCTTTTATCAATACTATAATGTGTTTTTAAATACAATACATGTCTAAATTGTATAAAATAATAATCGAATATTTAACATAAGAGAAACTAATAGAATACGAGAAAAGAGTGTTGATTATAATAATGTATAATATTTAAAAGAGAAAGATTGAATAGAATATATATATAATTTAGTGAGGTGGGAAAAATCAATGTGTTATTTTGGAGTAAGATAATATAAGTATTAATATAATTTTTTAAAATTTATAGCGATATGGGCCTAATGGGCTACCTACGGCCCATATGGGCTAGCCCTAATGGGTAGCGGACCTTTTAGGGCTGGGCTAAAAAAATCCCGAAAAAGATGGGCTCTAATTTTAAGGCTCAAGCCCTATGATTTTTCGGGCCTGGTGGGCCGGCCCATGTGGGCTAGCCCATTTTGACGGCTCTATATTTAGGTACCTTCACCGTGTTATTATAGAATTAAATAAATAAAATATTTATGGAATCTTGGATCCATATAGTATTTAATGGATAAATAATGATCCAAAAAGGATTAAAGATTACATGTCAGCACATATAAGTGAGGGGGGGAGGGGGGAAGAATGTTACATAGCACCATTTATCAATTCACAAGTAATTTTGAAATTACGGTTTATCTATTATAGTTAGTTTCCATGTTTTAGCAAATACTAATTATATATGCCCGTGTTTATTCAGTAGTCATTGGCAATTGAAAATTGATCATCATATCACTTAGGACAAATATGGTAACCACACTGTGTTCCTTACATTACCCACTTGAACCTAACATGAAACATATTATTTCTAGGTAAGCATGACCTAAAACGTATTGAATCAGTTGATAAAATAGTGGGAAACAGACACATTAAATGAAGTCACATCATTGAAATGTTTCATAGCCATCTTCTAACACGTGTGGTGACATGACTTAGCTAAAGCATGATATTGTCTACAATACACTCGACTGCACTCGAGTTAGTGTGTATCAACAAGGGAAAATCTAGTCGTTGATCTTGTATCTTCTCTCTTTAGTTGGTCTGAATCCTTCATCCGTAATTACCTATAAATAGGGGAATTGAATGTTTGAAACTTTTCGCAACTCTTGGCATTCAAAATTACAATCACTTTTCTAGAAGTGTCATCATTCCCTCTTCCTTGAGAGTATTAATCAAAGTGATCTCCAATATTTTGCTAAAAGTCTTTGCCTTTCTTCCATTTCCGTGCTTCATCAATCTCAGATAATAAGGTACCACCCTTAACTTAATCTTTTATCTTCAACATTTCTTGGGTTCTGGTTAGGATGAGTGATAGTATAGTTATCCTAATGAGAAATTATAAAGGTGAAACTTAGTTTTCCTCGAGAATGGGGGCATACCCTGATTCTCATCTTCCTTTTCCTGGTCGCAATCCTCTAGAATGAAAAACCATATCTCTATCTGATGATTCTCATTCAGAAAGGTTATCTGGAGTTCTTTGGAGGAAAAAACTTCTTCATCAGGCTCATTATAAGCCTTTTATCAAATGTTAGAGAAGAATCTAATCGGGCAGAGGTCCCCATGCCCCCTCGCATCTTATTCGAAGAGGAGATATAAGTCAACCAACAAAGGAGAGAACGCGCTAAGGATTATATTCAACTTTGTCTAAGGACCGATAATTGTGAGCCTAGTGATGCTGAAGTGAAGGCCCATTTGGATCTTCGAGAATGATCAAACATGATGGAGTATGATTGGTTGAACACGAAAATGGTGGGCACTTCATCTGTTATGATCAATGAAGTTTCTATAGATGCTACTAGAATTATGATCAATGATCCCTTAGAATGGCCGACTGTTAAGGGGCCGGAAAAGAGGATATACAATTCCTTTGATGATTGCGTGGTTCCACTCTATGAGTGTCTGTTCACATGAGTAAGTGATAAGTGCAAAATGTACCTATTTTTGTAAATAATTTTTGTTGCACTTATCATTACTTTGTGTTAAAATTGGTTGAATAAACCCCGCTTTGTTCGTAATTACGTTTATTTTACTTTTTCGTGTGTATATCGCGTATCGTGTAAATATCATTGAGTTTAATTGATTTCCATTTATTTTTGTAGGTATTCTAGCAATGGGATTTTTCCATATTCATAAAGAGCATTGAATAAGCTTTCCAACGCTTCAAACCGTGCGTCAATCGGAGTTACGGTTCATGAGTTATGATCAAAACAATTTTTGGTTTTCTGTCATGTTCGCAATGCGAACCTGGTGGCGAGCACTCGCTGGCGCACTCGCACTGTGAACCCGAGGGCGAATGAATAGTGCCCAAAAGTGTGAAAAACACTATTTTTGATGTTGCAAAGGCTGTTTATGTTCGCAGTGCGAACGGGGACTCGTAGTGCGAACCTGGGCAGTAACTTTTGCCTATTTTAGTCATTTTTCATCATTTTTTAGGTTATGGTTTTGGAGGTTTTTGCTCCAACTCCATCAAACTTCATTTCTTCATAGGATTAGCTTAGAAAACATCATGGAAGCTTGCATGCGGATGATTCGAGGTGGATTTCTCATCGATCGGCTCCGACAATCCGTGAAGTGTTTGGTTCATTTCTCTTCCTCTTTGTGTATTCTTTCTTGTTGGGTGTTTGTATAGTTACTCTGAACATTTATATCTTTGTTGATCGTAATATTGTATAAAATCTGCTTTACAAATCATTATCGATGTTTTCCTTGATCTTTTTGCATTTATGTTTGGATTTGTGTTGTGTTAGAGATAACCATCATGAATCTTGATTAGGGATGGATATCTATGGTCTAGACTCTAGAGATAGATTTAGATCATAATCTTTATGGTGTCGGAACTTAATGTCTTCCGTGTTTCGAGGCGTCGTGCGCGAGAGCGTCGACGAGAGTAATACGGTTGCTCTCTCAACTGTGCGTTAGACATAACCTTTGTTGTGAGCGATGCTGGATGATTTTGACGCGTATTGCAGGTGGAGTATAATTGGTCGGTAAATTTATGTTTGTGACGAGTGGGTTATATGTATGCTTGATAAGTTTCTTGTTGCTGAAGAATGAATTTGTTTTATGTTTTAATGTTTACTTTTCTGTTTTCATGTTTTAAACCATTCAAAACCAAACTCATAAACGCGAGAGACTGTCGAACGACATTCTTTCCCTCGAACCGATCTCTGTGGACACGACATAAATCCCGGAGGGAATTCTTCCGAAAATAAATATTTTTGCTTGCTTGCCGCTATTCTGCATCCAACAGTAAGGTCGAGGTTTCCTTTTTCTGACTTCGAAGTATTCGTCTTGAAGTATTTAAGGTCGAGGTTTCAAGACGAATACTTCGAAGTCAGAAAAAGGAAACCTCGACCTTACTGTTGGATGCAGAATAGCGCTATCAAAATGCTTTTAATGTTGTTAAGGAAAAGACATGTCAGGCGGATGAGCATCAAACACTTTTCTTCAAGACTCCAAAGCTCATACCGAGACCTTAAAGCCCTTAAAGACAGAGTTACCAGTATGAACTAAGCGCTCTTTGATTCTCTTCAGCAGACTATGCAGGTCGTGCTTGAGGTTTTTGACCAAGTTATGGATCAGACAAGGAAGTTTTGTTCTGATGCCATAATTTCGGCCGTAGCACTGGACTCGTTTCAGGTTGCTCCCGGGGTGACTAAAGAGGGTGATTTTGGTGCTCAACTATAGAAACTTTGGCTATATTTTATTTTTCCTTTGTATTATTTATTCTCTGTAATTTTTACTGGATTTTGCGTCCTAGGTCTAATAAGTATCCTTAATATATTAAAACATAAAACTAAGCACCAGTATTAGCGCATAATTTTTATCTCATCCCGCCTAAACCCTTCTTAAATAGTTTCATTTTTTCTTAACCACTTATTATTTTTCTCTTTCCAATAAATTGTGTTTTAATTATTACTTACGAGGATAGTATTTTCTTTACGGCCACAATGATTCAACCAATAGTAAAATAACACTATTTAATTATTTTTATGGTGCTAAATTATTATTTAATTATTACTAATAATGATAGCATTTCCTTCAGAGTTATCAACCGAAGAAAATAGAGAATATTTTAAAATCTCACATGTAACCATTCCTATGTAAATTGACTCAATTTTTCTTAACTGATTAAAGACATCTCTCCATATTTTTAGGCATTTAATTATTTTTTATTTTGATTTAGCTTGGACATATTATTATAATATTCCATTAAATATTTAATTTAATTATAATATTTAATATATTTTAAATTAATTTTAGACTCAATTAGGTGATAATTTTTATTAAATTTTTAATTGAGTGATAATAACTAAAGACTGATTTAAAAGTTTTAAGTTGAAACATAATATATTAAATATTGTATGTTTAATTTATTTAAAAGTAAGTAATCAAATAATTATTAAATAATTTATATTGTTTTTTCTACAAAATCATTGCTAAAAAGTTATTTTTAACTGTCAGAATTGTTATACACAATAACAACATTAAAATAAATCTTCAAAAATAAATATATTATTAAATATAATAATAATTCTTTTTTAAAAAAACATTAACTTAGTGGAGGAAATCAATTTAATTTCAAATTTTTGAATAAAATATCTTTGATATAGAAAAAAATATGATAATATAAAATAAATAAATAAATATTGGATTTTGAATAAAATAAATTCCTCTTTTTTTCTTAACTACTAATTCTCTTTTTCATCCCTAAAATCTTCATGCACATCTTCTCCCCCATTCTGCTTTACTTCTTCTCTATTTCCAAATTTGTGTTTTCAATTTCTAAATACCAATTTCAAGAACTCTGCGAATTATCTGCATTTATTGCACTTATTCACGTTGAAGTGAGTACTCCATCCACATTGAGCAAAGGAAAGAGGATGTTCAGTGATGTTGAAGTATTCACTGTATTGCTCAAACATCAAGCACTAATGTGTTTGGGATTTGATATTGTGGATTTCGGATGTTTGAACTTTGTTTGTAATAGAGTTTTAACCTAATTTTTGTTTTAATATAATTGTCTTAAAATCATACCACCAAATTAATATTCATGATCATTTTGTTTTAATCAGTTGAAATTTATTCGTGAAATTAAAATTTATATTACTTTACTAAAAAAACATATAATACTAAAATTACCCATATGACAAAAAGATGGGTAAATGACTCATTATGACGTGGAGCCATTTATAAATAGAAATGTGTAAACGGAAAAATGAAATTTTATTATTGCTTCCATGATTTCTTTATTGATCGTTTAGATATTGTATGAATTGGTTTGTATTTGTATCATTTGTCAGATGAGCGAAAATGCTCCGTGTTTGTAAGCGCGTTTTTCCTTCAATTCTTTTTCGAAGAGGAGTGTTAGAGTGATATGAGCATGATAGTTTAGTTGATACTTGAAACATTATCTTATATTTGTTTAAGAACCAAGTTCTTTTGCATTGTTCGATTCTAGGAATTTGTAATCATTGCTTATTTACATTTGTTGTTTATTTAAGCCTTAAATCTTTTCTTGGTTGAGTTAAATGCTTGAGCAAATCCTCTTGTTTTCAATTAGAGGCATACTTTACTTGAGGACCAACAAAGAGTTAGTTGGGGAGAGTTTGTTAGATGTCAAGCATGCCTTATATTTCTCATTTATACTTGGCATTTTTCAACTCTTTTATGTTGATTTGTTGGAGTTTATACTTGAAAGTTGTCATTCTTCAAATTATGTGAAAATACCTTTGGTACTTGTAATTTGTGTGTTATTATGCAGAAAAAGGCATTAAGTCATCAAAGAGTAAGACACAAGAAAAATGATTCAAGTTGCCAAAGGAAGTGAAGAAACTCCAGTAAGTTCGCTAGGCAAACTTGCTAGCGAATGTTCGCTGGGAGAATATCTAGCGAGGTGCCAGCGAATGCTTCTAGATTTGAGGCAGTAAGAAAAGACACCTAAGTCCGCTGTGCGAACATGCCAGTGAATGTTCGTTGTGATAACGCTCCAGCGAAGACCTGACGAAGGACCTCAGAGAAGAGGCAGTAGCTAAAGGGACCTAAGTTCGCTGTGCGAACTTGTAGGCGAATAATTCGCTAGACGGATAATCATTCGCATTGTGAACTTCTGAAATATCTCAGAGGCGGTTTAACTATGCAGAGGCACATCAGGTGCCTATTTTTCTATTTGCTAGGCGAATGAAAGGTTCGCAGTGCAAACATGACAGATTTTAAGTGATGTATTTAAGCACTTTTGGTCATTTTTAGGGATCATAACCTATTTTCACACACCATAACCTAGTTTTTTGAGTTTTCATCATCCAAGAGTGAGATTTCACATAGAGAAGCTGGATTTGCATCCAATCTCGATTATTCGACGTGGATGCTTTTTCATCTCCTCCCGATAATTATGAAGCGCTACCATGGTGATGGGTAGCTAAACACCTTTGTGTCTAGATTAGAGGTAGTTTATCTTGCTTATATGTATTTCTTTTGAACTTTTATATATGAACAAGGTTGATGATCAATATATGATGAAGTTATTTGTTCTTAATATTGTATTTATGGTTTGGATTACTCTAGACATAGATTTTCCAAACTTTGATCTAATGTCTTCATCTATTAAAAACCAAACTCTAGACATAGATTTGGGGTTTAATATTTGCTTTGTATTGATCTTAATGTTTATTGTTTCGATGGTTAGGTTGAGACATCGTCTAACGATTTAAACAATAATACTCACGAAGTCGCTTTAGACATAAACGAATGGATACATGATTGTATTGATCGAAATTAAGTTCATATGCTTGATTAATCAGATACGTATAAAACGGATTAACGAAGTCTAATCTTGACATATTTTTACCAATAGATTAAAACCAAACTTTTTACCGTTGAATATGAAGATGGCTGGTTTACATCCTGAGTGAATCGCACACTCAAAGATAACACAGAGTCACCACCGAACTTTATTTAGTCCCAAAGGACAGGGAAAATATCGATAAAACCCAAGGGGAAGAGAAACGGGAACGGAGGTCGGTTATACGAAAGGAAGGTACTAGCACTTAACGCATCTGTTGTACTTGACGGGAACCATTTCACTTGCTTCTAGGCTAGGATGGGTTATCTATCTAAAGGCTTCTAGCTAAAAGAAGGAGGAGAGAGAAAGAAAGGGGAGAAAGAAAAGAAAGAAAGTAGGTGCTCGCGGAGGATTGTGGCCCTCATGCCTACGTACCCTCATAGTGAAATGAGGAAATCAGAGCGTCGTAGTTCATGGAACCAGGGGACAGAAAGGAAAGAAGAAAGGGAGAAGGAAGGAAAGGTGGAAGTGTGCTCGCCAAGGCATCGCGTCTCGTGCCTACGTATCTGACATTCGAAAGAATGCAGAATCAGAGCTTCCTTAGTTCGGAGAACCGAACGGAAAACAAAACAAGACGGAAACAGGGAGACGAAAGAAGTGGTGTCAAAACCAAGAGCAAGAGTGAAAGACCAACAATACTGGGGAAAACCACACAGTAAGAGCGATTGCACAAGAGACTAGGAAAAGATATGGTGTCAAAACCAAGAATGAAAGAAACTCCGCTGGGGATAACAAAGAGGATTGGTGTCGAAACCAAGAATGAAAGAGCAAAGGGAATAGAAAGGGATCCGCTGGGGATCCAAATAAAGGGGTGGTGTCAAAACCAAGAGAAAAGGGAGACTCGGTATATTAACTGGTTGACACTGGTTAACCGAAGAAAGAGAGTAAGACCCTGGCGGGGAAAAGAAGCTGGTGTCAACAGACAGACTGTGATAAACCAAGAGAGAGAGTGCGGAACCAAGAGAAGGTGTTTGACTCTGAGGGGGCATCGGTATGTTAACTGATAAATAGTGGTTAACCGAAGAAACAAGGATTGTAACTCTGTGGGGATAGAGAAGCATTGGTTCTAACAGAGAAAACTGTGATTAACCAGAAGAACGGGTGTAGGACCGATCGAAGGTCGTAACCCAAAAGGGGTGTTGGTAATGACTGAACAAACAGTATTCGACCAACGAATAAGGGTATTGAACCAAAAGAGGTTATTAGCCCCAGGGTGCAAGTATTCGAACCAATAAAGGTTTCCAACAGCTAGGGATTCAGTTTTAACAGGAGAACTATGATTAACCGAGAAAAATGAGTGATTAACCAAGAGAGGGTGATTAACTCAAAAAAGGGCTTCAGTATTTTAACAGCCATGCTGTGGTTAACTGAAGAAAAAAGGCGATTAACCGAGAGAAGGTGATTAACCCGAGGAACTCAGTATGTTAATAGACGGACTGTGGTTAACTGAGAAGGAGTGCAAACATTGGTGCTTTAACAGACAGACAATGATTAACCAACAAAGGGAGAAGAACCAAAAGAAGTTTGCGAACTCCGCAGGGGATTCGGTTGTAACAGAAGTACTGTATTTAACCGAAGAAAGAGGAAAGAAACTCTCCAGGGGAATCAAAAGAACAATGATTGACCGCAAGAAAAGAATAGAGTATTGAAATGAAGAAGGCTTGCTAACCCAATGCACAAAGGATCGTAACCAAGAAGGTGATTGATCAAGAGAGAAATTGAGAGAGATAGGAATGATCAAGGGTCACAAGAGATTGCAAAGGGAAAAGAGTGATCAAGGATCGACTCGATTGGGGAAAGAAAGCACACTACCGCCTGGAGATAGAGATGATTATGCCAAGCACAGGGTCATTCGTCCCCTACCTGAAGTAGACAGAATGAGAGTAGGAATTCTTCCTTCTCATTCCTTCTCTAACACACACATGGTGTAATGCAGAAATTGAATCAGACGGCCCAACAACTCCAAGTTGTACAGTGCTCCCACATGAAGAAACGGATAGTGTAACAACTCCAACTTGTACAGTGCTCTAATGTAGGGCGCAACGCAAAACTCCAACTCCACGGGGGAAAAGAGTGAAAAAGCTCTAAAGAGATCCTAAAGAGAGGAAAAGAGCAGATCAACTAATCGAAACATGGTTTCGATCAATTAATCAAAAGGGAAAACCATGCCAACAATTTTCCAAAGAGAGTGGAAAATCATTAAAGCAATGAAGGTGAGAATTATGGACTATACACGATTAAGCTCATCCATGAAGAATGAACTTAATGCAAAACCAAGAAAGAAAGTACAAAACAGTACCAAATGATCAACAAATATGCAACAGAAAGTCATGTTATTGTGATCAAAGAAAAATGCAAGAATGATTATATTCACATGATGTCAAAACATGAATAATTTAAATAATCAAAAGTATGAAACAAAATTCATGAATAAGCTTCAAACAGAAGTTATGTGACATTCAAAACACCCATAAAATCAAGCATGACAATCAATGGAAGTTAAAATGAAGAAAGCATGGCAAACACACTTGAAAATGCAAGAAAATGGCCTTTCTGTACAGTGGTAACCGGTTACTCACCAGGCGTTAACCGGTTACTCGCTTGAAAACTTGCGTATTTTGGTGAAAATTGCACTGAGTAACCTGTTACTCACCATGTGTTAACCGGTTACCACTGCGACAGTGGCAAAAAAATAACAGAAAACAGCTTTTCAAAAGTGATTTCCAGCACATAATCACTTATTACAACCACCACATGCTAGATCATGAATTTGTGCACAAAAATTACAGCAGGTAAGACCAATTAACACACATTGCAAACAATTATCATGGAGATCCAAGATCAAGCAAGTGCATAACAAATCGAACCGAAAACGATTGAAATTACATCGTAAATGCGCGGAAACGATCAAAACAGTTAGCAAAGATAGATCTACCAACCTACAAGGCGGAGATGTGCCTTGGTAATTGTTGCAAAGCGTTCTTGATGCAGAAAATTAAAGAAAACCAGAGGAATCTTCAATTCGGTGACGAAACCGGTGACGAAACATGTCGAAATCGAGCAAAATGCTAAGAAATTCCGAAACGCGAATTTGAACCGTTGAAAGTTGAAGCAAATACTTGAGATTAATCCATAAGCTATGATAACTCTAGAAATCCAAGTAGAATTGCAAAATTGATGAAGGTTGAGCTCAAGAAATAATCACCTTCAATGTAAAAGTGATTATTCTTCAAAGTAGAATTGAGCTTTGGTAAGGTTTTGGAAGAGAATTGAGATGAAGATGAAGATGCAGCAGAGAAAAATCAGAGAGAATGTGGGAGAATTGAGATTGAAATGTGAAGAATTTGTGTGAGAAATGTGTGAATTGATGGAGCTCTTGAAAAGTGAGTGAAGGTGAGTTTATATAGACTTTAGGTTTGGAGTATGAGAGGTTTGGAGCTAGCTTTGGACTTAGCTTTGGGAGGTTTGGAGTTAGGATTGGAGTTAGTTGGACTTGACTCACCTAGTCAAGGCGGTTAACTCGGTTAGTTAGAACCAACTCGGTAACAATCCAATGTGAACTCCATCATCCAAAGATCCACATTACTTGAAAAACAAGGTACATGGTGCACTTGATTTGAAGTGAAGCATTAGAACAAATGCACTTGGAGTGAATTGAATAGCTTTGAGATGTCTAGAGATTTCTAGAATATTCCACCTGCTGCTAGAATATTGTAGAATCAAAGACCAAAGAGAGTGCATGGATGCTGTCCCAAAAATGCAGCAAGAATTGCAATTTTGCACTGAGTAACCGGTTACTCACCACTCGTTAACCGGTTACTTTAGTCAATTTTGCCCAAATTGCTTAGGAAATGATACTGGAGTCCCGGTTTCGATTTTCCACCTCTTGATTTGATGAGTGAGCATGGAAACCTTTATTTTGAGCTCGTCTTGATAATGTGATGACCTTGTGAGGATACGATTAATCGGGCTTGGAAAACCTGAATATCCTGCAACAGGAAACACACAAAGAAAAGTGTGAATGCGTATGCTAATGATGCTCATGCTCATGCTCATGCAAAAGGCAAAAGAGGGAGGTCAAATTTCGGGTTACGACAACTACCCCTATTTAATCCGCTTGGACCTGAATGTACGAATTGTGTCAGCTTTTCGATGATTAGAGGTAAAAAGGGATTAAATAAAAGAGTAGCTCGAAAATTTGGCCGACGGCGGCAAAAGGAGCGGTGCAAAGGTAGAATAGATAAGTGCAAAGTTCGCTGAAAATCTGCTGGGAGATAAGTCAGGCAAAAAGAGAGGGAGTATGATCGATGCACATGCTATGTATGCGTTTCTACATGATGCTTGATATCATGCAATGCAAAGGCGCAAGGTAAGGCATAGTGTGAAACAGTTAGGTAGAAATCGTAGCAAAATGACTTCGACACCCTCGGTCGGGGAAATGATCCGCAGATAAAGATAACCTCTATTGGAGAAGAGAGTTCATAAAGGATGATGATTCTGCCGGGGAAAGAAACCGAGAACATCTCAGATTTCTAAATCACCATGGCTGTCTCTGTTGGGGATGAAAGAATCAAATCGATCCTTCCTACCAAGACTGGCTCTGCGTGGGGAAATGCATCCTTCCAAATCATGCTGACTTTGCTGAGGAGAACCCACTGCTGCTGGGGGCAGATAGTTTCAAATCATTGGAGCTAATGTACAACCCTTGTTGGGAAAAGAGAGCAAAGTACCTTTGCTGGGAATACTTCGGCAACCTGCCCAGAGACATTACAATTCTGTCGGAAAAAAAGATGTGTAAACAAGCTTTTTCGACAAATCGTAATGGCGCTCGCTGGGGGGGATGATGACGCTGCTGAGGAAACAATAACTTCTTCATAGAATCATCATATTGCCGGCCAGGCGTTAGGCTTACCAATGGATATTACTGATTATCCTGCAGGAGTTACCAGTAACACATGCAATGCATATTGCTTTCTCGATTGATTTAGCTTTTTATTGTTCTCAGTGTTTTTTAGTATTATGTGATCACAAATAATTATTTATTTTGCAAACAAAATACTGGAATGAAAACAAATTGAGATAACAAAGAATGCATTTTATTGAATGTAGAATTTTTGTACATAAAGTGTGTACAAGGATGCAAAATCCTTGATGAGGAAATTTGCAATGATATTGAAAAACAAATGTAAATGGCAAAGGGAAATTATGTTTTGCATTGATTACAACATTGGCTACCATCCACTGTAAGTCTAGGTTCCAACGCCTTGCACCTGTTGATGATGATTGGAATGTTCTGTTACCGTCTGAGGTCTATCTGTGACTGTGATGAAGAGAGGCTCAAGTGTTCACAGTCAATGCCTTTATCCCTAATTTTTTCCTGGACATGTTTTTTCTATTTTTTTCGTCCACCGGGATACCCATTTTTGCCTAAGTCGCCCTTTCGGGTTTTCAACTTAGCGGGCTGCTCTTATTTTTTTTATTGTCCCTAACTTTTGCAAGGACATCTCTTTTTTTTGGGTCCATCGGGACGTCCATTTTTGCCTAGATTGTCCTTGCGGATGTCAATCTAGCGGACTTTTATCCATTTTTTCCAGGCATAATATTTTTTGAGTGTATCGGAGTTCACGGGCGATGACAACTCCTCCCCATCCATTGTGGTGAGGATCAGGGCTCCACCTGAGAAGGCTTTCTTGATAAAAAAAGGGTCCTTCGTAGTTGGGAGTCCATTTGCCTCGTGGATCCGAGTGAACAGGTGAATATCTCTTGAGCACAAGTTCACCTTCACAGAATGTTCGAGGAAGAACTTTCTTGTCAAAAGCTCGCTTAAGGCGTCTCTGATACAATTGGCCATGACAAACGGCTGTAAGGCGTTTCTCTTCGATGAGATTCAGTTGGTCGTATCTGGATTGAACCCATTCAGCTTCATCAAGACCTGCTTCCATGATGACTCTGAGCGAAGGAATTTCGACTTTAATGGGTAGAACTGCCTCCATACCATACACTAGCAAATACGGAGTTGCCCCAGTAGAAGTGCGAACTGAAGTTCGGTAGCCATGCAGTGCAAATGGAAGCATTTCATGCCAATCCTTGTAAGTCTTGACCATTTTCTGGACAATCCTCTTGATGTTTTTGTTTACTGCTTCAATGGCGCCATTCATCTTGGGCCGATATGGTGAAGAGTTGTGGTGCTCGATCTTAAATTCTTGACACAACTCCTTCATTATATTGTTATTCAGGTTACTTGCATTGTCTGTGATAAAGTTGCCAGGAATGCCATAACGACAGATTATCTCTTTCTTGATAAATCTGGCAACCACTTATCGTGTAACGTTTGCATAGGAAGCAGCTTCAACCCACTTGGTGAAGTAGTTGATAGCAACTAGAATGAATCGATGACCGTTGGAAGCCTTCGGCTCGATCATTCTGATTATATCTATACCCCACATGGAAAATGGCCAAGGTGCAGTCAAAACATTCAATGGAGTTGGAGGCACATGGATCTTGTCTCCGTAGATTTGGCATTTGTGACATCTTTTGGCAAAGTTGTAACAATCTACCTCCATTGTTGTCGAGTAATACCCAGCTCGAAGAATCTTCTTGGCCATAGCAGGACCTTTAGCATGTACACCCTCGCAGCCATCATGTATGGAACTTATGATCGTGTTTGCTTCATGTATATCCACGCATCTGAGCAACACGGAATCATAATTCCTCTTGTACAGTATACCAACACTTAAGAAGAATTTGGCGCAAAGCCGCCTAAGAGCTTTCTTATTAGTGATAGTGATACCCTCGGGATATTCCTGTTTTTCCAGATATCTCTTAATGTCGTAGAACCAAGGCTTGTCGTCAGACTCCTCCTCGACTGCTAAACAATGTGCTGGTTCGTTCAAGTGATCAATACAGATATGAGGAGCTTCATTCTTCCACTTGACCTTGAACATGGATGCTAAGGTGGCAAGAGCATCAACTAGTTGATTTTCCTCTCTGGGGATATGATGAAAAGAAATCTCATATGTTAGTTCTTGTATTGGCTGGAATTTTGGTAAAACAAAGTTGAACAATATTGATGTCATATGTCTGATGTCTTAACATTGGTTCCTAACATTAGTTGTTGCAGGGTTGAAGTTTTATGTGCTGATGTTATACTTGATGTCTTGACATCAGTTATCAGAACATCAGAACATCAGGTTGTGATGTTTTAGGGCTGCGCGTGCGTGTTAGTTTGTTTTGAGGAGATCTGTTAGAGAGATTGGATGCGAATTTCTTGGAGAAGATATTTATATTTTCAATCAGATATGGAGCAGATCATGTAACTAACATTAGGGCTGATTTGAAAAGATTTAAAAAGATTAGAAGATCAAATCTGTTTTAAATTCTGTTTAATAACAAATCAAATTAGAGATTTTGGAAGAGGTCCAAGCCCAAGTCAGAATTATATTTAAAGCAGCCTCAACCCTTGTTGGAAAAAGAACGAAGACAGAGAGCATAGACTGAGAGTCAATTTGAGTTTTCGTGTGTGTTTTTGTAAACCATTCATGTTTGAGTTGGTGTTACTATTTTGAGTTGTAATTGGTTACTCTAGAGCTGTTAAGCAAGAGAGATTTGTTCTTGATCAAAGCTGTTAAACAAGATCAAGGTGTGGTTTAAAGTGTAATCTTTGAAATGTATCACTGAGATGATTTAGGGAGTGAGTGGTTTCTCATATCTAAGTGGTCTCTTAGGTAGAAGTGTCACTGGGTAGTGATTAAGATTAGTAGATGTCAACTGGGATTGTTGAGTCTGTAATTTAATACTACTGATAGTGAATTTCCTCCCTGGCTTGGTAGCCCCCAGTCGTAGGTAGTTAGACCGAACTGGGTGAACAATTCATTGTGTTGATTTACTGTTGTTATAGCCTTGTTCATATTAGCAGATTGTGTTATTGTGACATCACACTTAACATCACACATCTGATACCAAAATTTCAATTGGTATCAGAGCAGGCATCCTGCTCTGCATCTGGGTGAGATCTAGGGCTGATACTTTCTGGTGCAATGGACAAGGAGAGTGGTGGATTTGTGAATAGACCCCCTATTCTAGATGGCTCTAATTATGACTATTGGAAACCACAGATGGTTACCTTCTTGAAGTCATTAGACAGCAGGGCTTGGAAGGCTGTCTTAAAAGAATGGAAAGCACCTGTTATTGTTGAAAAGGATGGTACAACAAAGCTAAAACCTGAGGAAGATTGGACAAAGGAAGAAGATGAGCTCGCACTTGGAAATTCAAAAACCTTGAATGCCATCTTTAATGGTATTGACAAGAACATCTTTAGGCTGGTAAACACTTGTGAAGTAGCTAAGGAAGTTTGGGATGTCTTGAAAACTACTCATGAAGGAACCTCCAAGGTCAAGATGTCAAGACTTCAACTGCTGACTACAAAGTTTGAAAATCTGAAGATGAAGGAGGATGAAACCATTCATGATTTTCACATGAATATTCTTGAGCTGTCCAATGCTTCTAGTGCTTTAGGAGAAGAATGACTGAAGAGAAGCTGGTAAGGAAGATTCTCAGATCTCTTCCCAAGAGATATAAAATGAAGGTGACAGCTATAGAAGAAGCCCAAGACATCAACAAGATGAGGGTTGATGAGTTGATAGGTTCTCTTCAACCTTTGAATTAGGAATGGAAGAGGAACCTAGAAAGAAAACCAAAAGTATAGCTTTGGTATCTAGTTCTGAAGATTCTAAGAAAGAGAATGGTGCTAAGTCTCAGGAGGAGCTGTCCCATGCCATTGTTCTGCTGGGAAGACAGTTTAATACAGTTATGAAAAGGATAAATAGGAGTTATAATCCTAATGACAAGAACATCACATCTGACACCAACAGATCGGGAGATCAGGGGAAGAAAACTAGAGATGAAGAAAAATCCAATAATGACAAAGGAATCCAATGCTATGAGTGTGAAGGGTATGGTCATGTCAAGAAAGAATGTCCTACTTATCTCAAAAAGTAGAAAAAGGGGTTATCTGCTTCCTGGTCTGATAGTGAGAGTGAATCTGAAGAAGAATCAGCTAAACTTGTTAGAGCTATGATTGGGGTTTGTGATTCAGATGATGATTCTTGTGATGATGAGGTTACTTATGAAGAGCTTGCTGCCTCTTATAAAGAACTATGCATGAGAAGCGAACAAGTGTGTTTTGAAGGAGAAAAGCTAAAGAAAACCATAGTGCAGTTAGAAGCTGAAAATACTGAACTTGAAAATGAAGTCAGTATGCTTAACTCTAAACTGGATTCTATGACCAAAACTGTCAGAATGTTGAACAATGGTACTGATGCTCTAGACAACATTCTTAGTATTGGGAAAATTGCTGGAGACAAAAGTGGTTTGGGATTCAACAATGTTGCAACTTTTAATGATGTTATTACCAGTTCCAAACCAGTGACGTTACAACAAATGTTTAAATATCCTGACAGGGTTCCTTCTAGGAAGAAATTCAGGTGCTGGAGATGTCATCACTGTGGGCGTTTTGGACACATAAAGGCTTACTGTTATAAGCTACATGGATATCCTCAGAAGACACATCAGTATACTCCCAGACAGACAGAAGTTTCACAAAGGTAATAAGGCCTTCAATTCTAAGAAGCAATGGGTTCCAAAATGTAAAGTTACCTGCTTAATAGCTCACACTTCTCTTAGGGTTTCTACCAAAGAAGACTGGTACTTTGATAGTGGGTGTTCAAGACACATGACAGGAGTTAAGAATTTGTTGGTAGATGTTAAGCTCCAGTCTTCAGGTCATGTAACCTTTGGTGATGGTGTCAAAGGAGAAATCAAGGGGATGGGACAGCTGAATTGTGCTAGTGCTCCTAAACTGGATGATGTTCTACTTGTCAAAGGGTTGACAACAAATTTGATCAGTATTAGTCAACTTTGTGATCAAGGATTCAAAGTAGACTTTACAAAATCTGAGTGCAATGTCACAAATGAGAAAGGAGAAGTCATCATGAAGGGTGTTAGGTCTAAGGACAACTGTTAACTATGGATGCAACAAGACTCAAGTACCTCAACATGTGTGTTTGCTAGAGATGATGAAGTCAAAATCTGGCATCAAAAGTTGGGACATCTTTATCTGAAGGGAATGAAGAGAATCATATCCTCAGAAGTAGTAAGAGGAATCCCCAAACTTAAAATTGAAGAAGGAAAAGTTTGTGGAGATTGTCAAAAAGGGAAGCAGACCAAGATGTCACATCAGAAGCTTCAACATGACACCACCTCTAAAGTCTTGGAACTTCTTCATATGGACTTAATGGGACCTATGCAGGTAGAAAGTCTAGGTGGGAAGAAGTATGCTTATGTTGTTGTAGATGACTATTCAAGGTACACCTGGGTGAGCTTCATTAAAGACAAATCAGAGGTGTTTGATGTTTTTAAAGATCTTTGTCAAAGACTCCAAAGGGAAAAGGAGAGTAATATTATTAGAATAAGGAGTGATCATGGAAGAGAGTTTAAAAATAGCAAGTTTGCTGAATATTGTTCTGCTGAAGGCATAAGTCATGAGTTTTCTTCTCCAATTACTCCTCAGTAAAATGGAGTTGTTGAAAGGAAGAATAGAACTATTCAAGAGTCTGCTAGGGCAATGATCCATGCCAAGAAGCTTCCCCATCATTTCTGGGCTGAAGCCATGAATACTGCCTGCTATATTCACAACAGAGTTACTTTGAGAAGAGGCACTTCAGCTACTTTGTATGAACTATGGAAGGGAAGAAAACCAACTATGAAGTACTTTCATGTTTTTGGAAGTAAATGTTATATTCTGGCAGATAGAGAACAGAGAAGAAAAATGGATTCCAAAAGTGATGAGGGAATATTTCTGGGATACTCTACAAATAGCAGAGCTTATAGGGTTTTCAACTCTAGAACCAAGGTTATGATGGAGTCTATAAATATGGTGATTGATTACATTGATAAGCAGGAAGATGCTTATGTCCTAGACGATGTTGGAACATCATTTAATGAAGTAACAACAGAAGCTGAAGACAGAAGTTTAACTCCAAGTGTTGCTCCTGCAGAGCCTGAACCTGAGCAACCTAATAAAGAACCTTCTATCAGAGTGCAAAAGGACCACCCAAAAGAACTTATTATAGGTGATCCAAAATCTAGAGTAAGCACTAGATCAAGAGAGGTTGTGGTAAGTTCTTGTTTTGTCTCCAAAATTGAGCCCAAAAATGTCAAAGAAGCATTGACTGATGAGTTTTGGATTAATGCCATGCATGAAGAGCTGGAACAATTCAAAAGGAATGAAGTGTGGGATCTTGTACCAAGGCCTGATGGAGTTAATGTGATAGGCACCAAGTGGGTTTACAAGAATAAATCTGATGAACAAGGAGTGGTCACCAGAAACAAGGCCAGATTAGTTGCTCAGGGATACACTCAGGTTGAAGGAATTGATTATGATGAAACATTTGCTCCTGTGGAAAGATTGGAATCTATCAGATTACTCTTGGGGGTGGCTTGTAATTTCAAATTCAAGCTTTTTCAGATGGATGTTAAGAGTGCCTTCTTGAATGGTTACTTAAATGAAGAGGTGTATGTTGATCAACCCAAGGGATTTATTGATCCAACATTTCCTGACCATGTTTACAAACTAAGGAAAGCTCTCTATGGTTTGAAGCAAGCACCAAGAGCTTGGTATGAAAGGCTTACTGAATTCCTGGCTGTGAATGGCTACAGAAAAGGAGGGAATGACAAGACCTTGTTTGTTAAAGAGGAAGGAGGAAAACTGATGATAGCTCAAATATATGTAGATGAAATTGTTTTTGGTGGGATGTCAGATGCAATGGTGAAAAATTTTGTGCAACAAATGCAGTCTGAATTTGAAATGAGTCTGGTTGGAGAGCTCAGCTATTTTCTTGGTCTACAAGTTTGACAAATGGAGGACTCCATATTCATTTCTCAGAGCAAGTATGTAAAGAACATAGTGAATAAGTTTGGTCTAGAGAATGCTAATCACAAGAGGACACATGCTCTTACTCATTTAAAGTTGTCCAAGGATGAACATGGTGTTAGTGTGGATCAAATTTTATATAGAAGCATGATTGGAAGTCTATTGTATCTTACAGCTAGCAGACCTGATATTTCTTTTGCTGTTGGAGTTTGTACTAGATATCAATCTGAGCCTAAGGTTAGTCACTTGAATCAAGTGAAGAGGATTCTGAAATATGTGAATGGTACTAGTGACTATGGAATGTTGTACAGCCATGGATCAGGCATTGAGTTAAGAGGATATTGTGATGCTGACTGGGCTGGGAGTGCTGATGATAGAAAAAGTACTTCAGGAGGTTGTTTGTTCTTAGGGAATAATTTGATCTCTTGGTTTAGTAAGAAGCAGAACTGTGTGTCTCTTTCTACTGCTGAGGCTGAGTACATAGCAGCAGGGAGTAGTTGTTCACAACTTGTGTGGATGAAGCAAATGTTAACTGAATACAATGTCAAGCAAGATGTCATGACATTGTACTGTGATAATTTGAGTGCAATCAATATCTCCAAGAGCCCTATTCAGCATAGCAGGACTAAGCATATTGATATAAGGCATCATTTTATAAGAGATTTGGTTGAAGACAAAGTAGTTGCTTTGGAACATGTTGCTACAGATAAATAATTAGCTGACATTTTTACTAAAGCCTTAGATGCAAATTAATTTGAAAGTTTAAGAAGCAAACTGGGAATTTGCATTTATGAGGATTAGGTGTGCTGGAAGGAGTATTTGTGCAGTTGTGATTTTGCATATGTTTAAAGGAATCAACATTTTATTCAACTGCTGAAAGCATATAAGATTGGATTTGAGTACATCAAGAGCAAATAAAGTGTCTACAGATTATCCCAACCTCCTGCATCAAGAAAAGTTTTCCAATCTTCATCCCATTCATCATCTGAAGCTTGAAGTTGCACTTGTGGTGTCATGATGGTTTTCATCCTTGTCTCTGAGGTCCTGCCTGTTCTTGTTGCTCCTGAAGAAGTCCCAGCTGTAGCCCTTGTTTTGTTCTTATTCTTCAGTGGATCTGGTTTCTTGACCTCCTGCATGTGTTTCTTCCTTGCATCTTTGTTAGACTGACTCATACTTGGTTGTTGTCTAGTGCTGTTTGAAGGAAGAAGGCTTATAGTTCTATAAGAATCCATTGGTTGTATCGCCTGACCAGTAAAAGTTTTTGGAATGTGTGTTCCTTGGGAAGCTTGTTATTTGACCATGTCTTAATGGCTGTCAGTTCTTTGTGTTTGATGTAGTGGTTGTATAATTGTGGCTAAAAAGGGGGAGAGTGTTAGCTCGTGTGCCTATGTGTTACCTAGTTGACTGTTATGGTTCTAGGCTTGAGGGGGAGTGTGCATGGTTGAACACCTGGTATGCTGGTTCTTGTTTTGAGGGGGGGCTTTGTGCAGATTTTGGATGTGATTGCTGCTGGTTATGTTTTGGAATGTTAGGAGTATGAAGTTTTTCCGCTGCAGGTACCTCTGATGTTGGCAGAGATTGTTTTAGCTAAAATAAGCCAAAGGGGGAGATTGTTAGTTCTTGTATTGGCTGGAATTTTGGTAAAACAAAGTTGAACAATGTTGATGTCATATGTATGATGTCTTAACATTGGTTCCTAACATTAGTTGTTGCAGGGTTGAAGTTTTATGTGCTGATGTTATACTTGATGTCTTGACATCAGTTATCAGAACATCAGAACATCAGGTTGTGATGTTTTAGGGCTACGCGTGCGTGTTAGTTTGTTTTGAGGAGATCTGTTAGAGAGATTTGATGCGAATTTCTTGGAGAAGATATTTATATTTTCAATCAGATATGGAGCAGATCATGTAACTAACATTAGGGCTGATTTGAAAAGATTTAAAAAGATTAGAAGATCAAATCTGTTTTAAATTCTGTTTAATAACAAATTAAATCAGAGATTTTGGAAGAGGTCCAAGCCCAAGTCAGAATTATATTTAAAGCAGCCTCAACCCTTGTTGGAAAAAGAATGAAGACAGAGAGCATAGACTGAGAGTCAATTTGAGTTTTCGTGTGTGTTTTTGTAAACCATTCATGTTTGAGTTGGTGTTACTATTTTGAGTTGTAATTGGTTACTCTAGAGCTGTTAAGCAAGAGAGAGTTGTTCTTGATCAAAGCTGTTAAGCAAGATCAAGGTGTGGTTTAAAGTGTAATATTTGAATTGTATCACTGAGGTGATTTAGGGAGTGAGTGGTTTCTCATATCTAAGTGGTCTCTTAGGTAGAGGTGTCACTGGATAGTGATTAAGATTAGTAGATGTCAACTGGGATTGTTGAGTCTGTAATTTAATACTACTGATAGTGAATTTCCTCCCTGGCTTGGTAGCCCCCGGACGTAGATAGTTAGACCGAACTGGGTGAACAATTCATTGTGTTGATTTACTGTTGTTATAGCCTTGTTCATATTAGCAGATTGTGTTGTTGTGACATCACACTTAACATCACACATCTGATACCAGAATTTCATCATCAAAGTAAGAAATCAACTTCGCAATGTGTTGTTGGTACGGAACCAGCTTGGAATCCCGAGTCACAAAATTCCCTCTGAATTGACCGATGACCAAAGTAGAATCTCCATAGACCTCAAGAATCTTGATTCTCATGTCAATAGCCGCTTCAATACCGTAGATACATCTTCGTACTCAGCCATATTATTGGTGCATGCAAAGCATAATCTGGTAGTGAAGGGAAGGTGAAAACCTGTTGGAGAGATGAGGATAGCACCGATTCCACGACCTTTAGAATTGGAGGCACCATCGAACACGAGCATCCATCACGCCCCTAGTTTGGGTCCTATGTTAGGGATTGGGGTCTCATAATCTCTGATGAATAGAACATCCTCGTCGGGAAAGTCAAACTTCATTCGTTGATAGCCCTCTACAGGTTGATGAGCAAGGTAGTCAGACAAGACACTCCCTTTTATCGCTTTTTGGGTAACATGTTGGATATCATACTCAGTTAACAGCATCTGCCACCGAGCAATCCTTCCAGAGACAGCAGGCTTTTCAAATATATATTTTATCGGATCCATTTTGGATATCAACAAAGTAGTATGGCAAATCATGTATTGTCGTAGGTGTAACACCCCATTTCTACCCGGCGGATAATAGTAAAATCAGAGTTATAAAATTTCAACATTCAAATAGGATGCTACACTTTCATCTTAAAAACAACTTCGATTAATTTCATATGAACAGATACATAATACTTTGATCGGATGAACCGATAACAACAAAATTCATATATATCTTCTTTTCAAAGCAAAACAACTTCAAGATACGAATATTCAACTTTGATTCACTTAACATTTTTGTTCGACTAAAACAACTTCAAAACAACATAATACTTAAGAAGTTCAACTTAAAAATTCAGCAACATAAAACATATTCAACAATAAACAACAAGCGTCCATCCCCCGAGTGTTACGTATCAGAGCAAGACCCTTTTGACTTGCCATAGAGCAACAAAAGACTTCATAAAGTTACTTCGAACTTCCACTGCAAATCTTGAGTACCTGCCCATTTCCCATGGTAGGGGAAATATCAGCAGAAGGGGTGAGATATCGAACAATATAAACAGAAGTATGATAATCAATACATTAGATTAAAATCATACAATTTCACTACTTTACAACAACAACAAACCACAATCATCAACAACTCAACAACAACCTTATCATCCTAATACTACAACAACTTTATCAGCATAATACAACAACAACTTTATCAACATAATACAACAACAACTTTATCAACATAATCAACAACAACTTTATCAACATAATACAACAACAACTTTATCAACATAATACAACAACAACTTTATCAACATAAGTAATGCAACACAAAATGCGACTCAACTATGCGTATGCATGTGGTGTAACGACCCGAAAATCTAAGTCAATTATTTAATTATTTATTTAATTAATTTAGAGGGAATTAAGAGGTTTTTGATAATTTTAGAGGATTTTGGAGAAAAATGGCATTTTTAAATAATTTTAATAAAATAAATGAGCAAGTGTTATTTATATTATTATTATTATTTAAAAATAAAATGAGAAAGGGCAAGGTGGTCTTATTGGAAAGTAAGTAAGGATAGGATGGGAAGTTCATAAGTTGGGACTTGTTATCCAAAAGAAGGAGAACAATTAATTTCTCACTTTATCGTATCTTTTGTGAAGAGCACTGAAGAAGAGAGAAGAAGGAGGACTAGGGCTTGAGGATTTCTGGAGGAATCTTGAAGAAAGAAGGAAAAAGCTTCAGATTACTCTAAGGTATGGGGAGACTCCATAATTTCTTATAGTTATTTAGGACATGGTAATGAATAGGTTAGGTATTCATGTTATTGTGCATAATTATAGTGAATGTCGATGCAGAATGAATGATTTGATGATAATATGGTGAAATTGAGTGGTATGTGTTGATACATGTGTATTAGGTGAGTCTTTGATCGAATTTTCGTGGGGGAAAAACTGGTGTTTGGGGTAATCAAAGTAAAAACACAGAAAATCATTTTTTGGAAAAAGTGGGTTTTATCGCACCCTGACACGGGCCGTGTCACACAACACGGGCACCCGTGTCAGCTTTCGGGTTGAGTGGAAAGGAAAATTTTTACTAGCAGGTTTCCTGACACGGGCCGTGTCACAGGACACGGGCGGCCGTGTCAGCCTACTGCCCTGCATATTTTCTTTTCGTTTTGGCGAAATTTTGTTCAGACTTCCTGACACGGGCCGTGTCACAGGACACGGGCGGCCGTGTCAGCTTGCTGCCTTGCCAAATTTTTTTTGTTGTCTTGGACCGAGTCGGACTACGGTTTGTCTTGTGTTTTACTGTTTCTTGAGGTTTGTGATGTTTTTCTGTATTGATTCCGTGTTGTCGAGCTGTTGTTGTTATATGGATGATAAAACATGATTTTATGATGAATGTTGCTGAAAAATGAAATGAATGATGCACATGTTGATATTTGGATGAAATGAGGAGAATTAGCATCATTGCATTTCATGGCATTTTATTATGTTGGGGCTTCGGCCTATTGGTAGCTTCAATCCCACTGTGCGGATTGAAGTGATATGTTGTTATGTTGTGCTCCCTTGTGGAGGGTTGATGGACAGTGTCCATCACATGGAGAAAAATTGGTACCACATGCATTCCTTGCATTTCATCTTGTTCAACGTTGCATCTATGATGTATTTGTGATTGTGTTGCGAAATATTTTGATGATGATATGATGTCATTGTTGTCTATTCTGTTTATTTTTCCAAGTCTTTATATTACTATAATGAATTATGTTTTCTCACCCTGCCTGCTTGGAAATGTTGCCTCTTATGTGGGTAACTTGCAGATAACCAAGAGTAGATTCGCGATGCTGGTGGACGCAGCCTTGGAGTGTTTTCGCTTATCGTTGTTATTAGTAGTGTTTAGAGGTGTCCTGCTCTGTGTCATGTAACATCGGGTTGGGAATTGTTCGTGAACCTCGTGCTCTTTTGTTTTATGTAGAATTTTTACATTGTTGGTAATGATTTGATTTGGATACGTTTAGTATGAAGTATTTTATTGATTTGAATTTAAAAGTTTGATTCCGCTGCGTAGTTGATGATTTTATTATGATGAATGAATAACCCGTGTCACGGGACAGGATAATGATTTCTAAATGATGTTTTGAATATATGTGGCACCTTTCTCATTGATGTTACTCTGATAATATGATTTATTTCTTTAAAACTGATTGTGGGGTAGAAGGGTGTTACATTAGTGGTATTAGAGCAGGTCGGTCTGTCTGGCCAAGTTTTATGTGGTCAGTCTATTGTCAGTCGTTACTTGTTAACGATTATTTGTTTTTCTGACGTGGTGAGTGTTGTACAGAATGGATGGAAACAACACGCATGCTCTTGCTGATGCTATTGCAGCTCTTGCTCGGAACCATGCTCCTGATGAGTTTCGTGCGTTGAAGAAGTTTCAGAGGAACAATCCACCGAAGTTTGAGGGGACTCATGACCCGGCGAGCGTACAAAAGTGGCTCAAGGCGATTGAGAAGATTTTTAGAGTGATGGGGTGCTCGGATGCGCAGCAAGTGCAGTTCGGGACGCACATGCTGGAAGAAGAGGCCGAGGACTGGTGGGATAACACCCGTCAGAGGCTGGAATATGTTGGCACTGTGGTGAGTTGGAATGTATTCAAGCGAGAATTTCTAGGCAAGTATTTTCCTGAAGGTGCTCGTGGTAAGATGGAAGTGGAATTCATTGAATTGAAACAAGGGAATATGACTGTGGCGGAGTATGCTGCCAAATTTGAGAGGTTTGTGAAGTTTTGTCCTCATTACAACCGTGCAGATGCTGAGATTTCTAAGTGTCTCAAGTTCGAGAATGGGCTGAGACCAGAGATTAAGCAAGGGATTGGATGCCAACAGATTCGCAGGTATGCAGAACTGGTGGATAAGAGTAGGATCTATGATGAAGATAGTCGAGCTCGATCTGCTCACTACAAACAGCTAAGTGAAAAGAAAGATAAGGGTCAGTTTAGAGGAAAACCTTACGCGACCCCAGGTGATAAAGGGAAACAGAGGGTATCAGATGAGAAGAAGTCAAGTAGGGGAGTCGTTAATGCACCTACTAAGTGCTATAAGTGTGGAGAGGCAGGTCACAAAGCTGATGTGTGTACTAACAAAGTTCTGAGATGTTATTGTTGTGGTAAGACTGGGCATAGAATTGGTGATTGTCCGAATGAGGGTCTGACCTGTTTCAACTGTGGTGAACAGGGGCATATCAGTACTCAATGCCAGAAACCAAAGAAGACTGCTACTGCTGCCCAGACTACTAGAAGAGTGTTTGCTTTGGCTGGCTCAGAAGTTCCCAAGAAGGACAACTTGATTCGAGGTACTTGTTTTATTAACAATGTTGAGTTGACTGCTATTATTGATATTGGAGCTACGCATTCATTTATCTCTCTTGAGTGTGCTACTAGATTGGGTTTGAATTTGTCTAACATGAATGGTAGTATGATAATAGAGACTCTGGCTAATGGTTCGGTGACTACTATGCTTGTTTGTTTGAAGTGTCCTTTGACTATCTTTGAGAAGAATTTTGTGATGGATTTGGTGTGCTTACCTTTGCACCAAATCAATGTTATCCTTGGTATGAACTGGTTGGAGTTCAACTACGTTCATATTAATTATTATAGCAAGACGGTGAGGTTTCCAGAGTTAGGTGAGGATGGTGAACTGATGTTATTATCCGCTAAACAAGTGGATGAACTTTTATTAGATGAAGCGTTGATGTTCGCAGTGTTTGCATCGTTGCCAGCTGATGGTGAAGCCGTCAGTGCTGATTTGCCTGTGGTTTGTGAGTTTCAAGATGTGTTTCCTGAGGATATAAGTGATTTACCTCCGGAACGTGAAATTGAGTTTGCTGTGGACTTAATACCAGGTACGAGTCCAGTGTCGATGGCTCCTTATCGGATGCCTGCTTCGGAATTGAGTGAGTTGAAGAAATAACTAGAAGAATTGTTAGAGAAGAAGTTTATTCGTCCTAGTGTTTCTCCGTGGGGTGCTCCGGTGCTGCTTGTTAAGAAGAAAGATGGTAGTATGAGATTGTGTGTCGATTATCGGCAGTTGAATAAGATGACCATCAAGAATAAGTATCCGCTTCCGAGGATAGACGATTTAATGGATCAACTCGTAGGTGCTTGTGTGTTCAGTAAGATTGATCTGAGGTCTGGTTATCATCAGATTAGAGTTAAAGCTGATGATATTCCAAAAACAGCTTTCAGAATGAGGTATGGTCATTATGAATATACGGTGATGCCGTTTGGAGTTTCTAACGCGCCTGGTGTGTTCATGGAGTATATGAACAGGATCTTTCATGAATATCTTGATAAGTTCGTGGTGGTTTTCATAGATGACATTTTGGTATATTCTAAATCAGAAGAAGAACATACAGAACATTTGAAGATTGTGTTACAAGTGTTGAGGAAGAAGAAATTATATGCTAAGTTGTCAAAGTCCGAGTTCTGGTTGAAGGAAGTGAGTTTCCTAGGCCATGTGATCTCAAGTGGTGGAATTTCTATGGATCCCTCGAAGATTGATGCGGTGTTGCAGTGGGAGACTCTGAAGTATGCTACGGAAATTCGTAGTTTTCTTGGGTTGGCTGGTTATTATCGTAAATTCATTGAAGGTTTTTCTAAGTTGGCTTTGCCGTTGACGCAATTGACTCGAAAGGGACAAGCGTATGTATGGGATGTCGCTTGTGAGGAAAGTTTTGTGGAACTAAAGAAAAAGTTGACAACTGCTCCGGTGTTGGTTTTGCCAGACCCGAATGAGTCCTTTGTGGTTTATTGTGATGCTTCGAAGATGGGCCTTGGTGGAGTTTTGATGCAAAATGGTAAAGTGGTCGCTTATGCTTCTAGACAATTAAGAGTCCATGAGAGGAATTACCCTACACACGACTTGGAGTTGGCTGCTGTAGTATTTGTGCTGAAGATTTGGAGGCATTACCTTTTTGGTTCGAAATTTGAGGTATTCAGTTATCATAAAAGTTTGAAATACTTGTTCGATCAGAAAGAGTTAAACATGAGGCAGAGAAGGTGGCTAGAATTGTTAAAGGGTTTTGAGTTCGATTTGAATTATCATCCCGGTAAAGCAAATGTAGTGGCTGATGCTTTGAGTAGAAAGTCATTGCATATTTCGATGCTTATGGTGAAAGAACTTGAAATGATTGAGCAATTCAGAGACATGAGTTTGTTGTGTGAGACGACCGCTGATAGTGTGAAATTGGGCATGCTAAAGCTGACTAGTGGAATTTTGGAGGAAATTCGGGAAGGTCAGAAATCTGATTTGAAATTAATTGACCAGTTAATGAAGGTTAATCAAGGTAATGGAGGTGAGTTCCGAATTGATGAAGATGGAGTTTTGAGATTTCGAGATAGAGTATGTATTCCGGATGTTTTTGGAATCAAAAAGAGTATTTTGGAGGAAGGGCATAGGAGTCGATTGAGTATTCATCCTGGTGCTATGAAAATGTATCAAGACCTGCGTAGATTGTTTTGGTGGCCAGGTATGAAAAGAGATATTGTTGAATTTGTGTATGCATGTTTGACTTGTCAGAAGTCCAAGATTGAACATCAGAAGCCTGTAGGTATGATGCAGACGTTGAATGTTCCTGAATGGAAATGGGATAGCATCTCCATGGATTTTGTGACTGGGTTACCGAAGACTGCAAGAGGTAACGACTCGATATGGGTGATTGTGGATAGGTTAACCAAGTCGGCGCATTTCTTGCCAATGAGGATTAATTATCCTATGCAGAAGTTAGCTGAGATTTATATTGATGAGATTGTGAAGTTGCATGGAACACCTTCGAGTATTGTATCGGATAGAGATCCACGATTTACGTCAAGGTTTTGAAAGAGTCTACAGGATGCTTTGGGTACTAAGTTGAGGATGAGTTCTGCTTATCACCCACAGACAGATGGTCAGACGGAAAGAACAATCCAATCTTTATAAGATTTGTTGAGAGCTTGTGTGCTGGATCAAGGAGGATCTTGGGATAGTCACTTGCCATTGATCGAGTTTACATACAACAACAGTTTTCATGCTTGTATTGGGATGGCTCCATATGAGGCGTTGTATGGTAGACGTTGTCGGACTCCATTGTGTTGGTATGAGCCGGGAGAGAGTTCTGTACTTGGACCTGAGATTGTGCAAGAGACAACGGAGAAGATTAAAATGATTCGGGATAAAATGAAGACGTCGCAGAGTCGTCAGAAGAGTTACCATGATAAGAGAAGAAAAGCACTGGAATTCCAAGAGGGAGACCACGTGTTCTTAAGAGTTACTCCGATGACTGGTGTGGGACGAGCTTTGAAGTCTAGAAAGCTCACTCCGCGCTTTGTTGGTCCGTATCAGATTATGCAGAGGATATGAGAGGTTGCCTATCGAGTGGCTTTACCACCGTCACTTGCAAATTTGCATGATGTGTTTCATGTGTCGCAGTTAAGGAAGTATATTCCGGATCCGTCGCATGTGATTCAAATGGATGATGTTCAGGTGAGAGATAACCTGACGGTAGAAGCTTTGCCTGTGAGGATTGATGGTCGAGAATTGAAGCAACTGCGAGGTAAAGAGATTGCTTTAGTGAAAGTGTTGTGGGGCGGACCAGCTGGTGATAGTTGGACTTAGGAGCGTGAAGATCAGATGAAGGAGTCGTACCCGACTCTGTTTGCTTCAGGTAATTTTCGAGGACGAAAATTATTAAAGTAGGGGAGAGTTGTAACGACCCGAAAATCTAAATGAATTATTTAATTATTTATTTAATTAATTTAGAGGGAATTAAGAGGTTTTTGATAATTTTGGAGGATTTTGGAGAAAAATGGCATTTTTGAATAATTTTAATAAAATAAATGAGCAAGTGTTATTTATATTATTATTATTATTTAAAAATAAAATGAGAAAGGGCAAGGTGGTCTTATTGGAAAGTAAGTAAGGATAGGATGGGAAGTTCATAAGTTGGGACTTGTTAGCCAAAAGAAGGAGAACGATCAATTTCTCACTTTATCGTATCTTTTGTGAAGAGCACTGAAGAAGAGAGAAGAAGGAGGACTAGGGCTTGAGGATTTATGGAGGAATCTTGAAGAAAGAAGGAAAAAGCTTCAGATTACTCTAAGGTATGGGGAGAGTCCATAATTTCTTATAGTTATTTAGGACATGGTAATGAATAGGTTAGGTATTCATGTTATTGTGCATAATTATAGTGAATGTCGATGTAGAATGAATGATTTGATGATAATATGGTGAAATTGAGTGGTATGTGTTGATACATGTGTATTAGGTGAGTCTTTGATCGAATTTTCGTGGGGGAAAAACTGGTGTTTGGGGTAATCAAAGTCAAAAACACAGAAAATCATTTTTTGGAAAAAGTGGGTTTTATCGCACCCTGACACGGGCCGTGTCACACAACACGGGCACCCGTGTCAGCTTTCACGTTGATTGGAAAGGAAAATTTTTACTAGCAGGTTGCCTGACACGGGCCGTGTCACAGGACACGGGCGGCCGTGTCAGCCTACTGCCCTGCATATTTTCTTTTCGTTTTGGCAAAATTTTGTTCAGACTTCCTGATACGGGCCGTGTCACAGGACACGGGCGGCCGTGTCAGCTTGCTGCCTTGCCAAATTTTTGTTGTTGTCTTGGACCGAGTCGGACTACGGTTTGTCTTGTGTTTTGCTGTTTCTTGAGGTTTGTGATGTTTTTCCGTATTGATTCCGTGTTGTCGAGCTGTTGTTGTTATATGGATGATAAAACATGATTTTATGATGAATGTTGCTGAAAAATGAAATGAATGATGCACATGTTGATATTTGGATGAAATGAGGTGAATTAGCATCATTGCATTTCATGGCATTTTATTATGTTGGGGCTTCGGCCTATTGGTAGCTTCAATCCCACTATGAGGATTGAAGTGATATGTTGTTATGTTATGCTCCCTTGTGGAGGGTTGATGGCCAGTGTCCATCACATAGAGAAAAATCGGTACCACATGCATTCCTTGCATTTCATCTTGTTCGACGTTGCATCTATGATGTATTTGTGATTGTGTTGCAAAAGATTTTGATGATGATATGATGTCGTTGTTGCCTATTCCGTTTATTTTTCCAAGTCTTTATATTACTATGATGAATTATGTTTTCTCACCCTGCCTGCTTGCAAATGTTGCCTCTTATGTGGGTAACTTGCAGATAACCAAGAGTAGATTCACGATGCTGGTGGACGTAGCCTTGGAGTGTTTTCGCTTATCGTCGTTATTAGTAGTGTTTAGAGGTGTCCTGCTTTGTGTCATGTAACATCGGGTTGGGAATTGTTCGTGAACCTCGTGCTCTTTTGTTTTATGTAGAATTTTTACATTGTTGGTAATGATTTGATTTGGATACGTTTAGTATGAAGTATTTTATTGATTTGAATTTAAAAGTTTGATTCCGCTGCGTAGTTGATGATTTTATTATGATGAATGAATAACCCGTGTCACGGGACAGGATAATGATTTCTAAATGATGTTTTGAATATATGTGGCACCTTTCTCATTGATGTTACTCTAATAATATGATTTATTTCTTTAAAACTGATTGTGGGGTAGAAGGGTGTTACATGTGGTACCGTTGGAGCAAAACTCCCAACTTAAAAACTGTCAGGTTATCGACGCATCAAGGCATAAGCCTTCAACTTAATATTCTTGCCAATCCATGCCAACTTAATAATTTTGCCAGTCCAGACCAACTTAATAATGCTATGCTAGGCATGCGACAACAACCATAACATCAACTTATTCAACACAACACAACAACGACAAAAATGCAACAATTGCGAACAACTTAATCAACATTGGTCACAAGACCTGCAACAGCAAAACAACTTAACAACGTTGGTCATAAGACCTGCAACTGCAAAACAACTTAACAACGTTGGTCATAAGTCCTGCAACTTAATAATGTCCATAAATCGGGACAATTCAACACAATTCAACTTCACCTGCAAATCAACTTATTCGACATAATTTCAACAAAATAATCCAACCAAGAATACCTACTCGTATACACGACTTACTCCGACAATTTTCAACTAATACCGGACAACTAATTTTTCCGCTTAATTCTACTTATTCGGCTAGATCGGTACTGTTTTGCCCACTGTAATTACTACTAGTTAATTTACTGATACGGTTAAATTTTAACTTACGGATACAAACATACTTTTTCTACCAAACTATACTGCCATTAAATTCAACTCTGATACAAAACCTGCTACTGTCATTTCTAAGTCCCCACATTATTGCTATTCCTCTGCATTATTGATCAGTTAACATTGTTGAGGCATATTGCACGATAACACCTCAATCGCACACATTCACGACGGTAAAAATCAACACAATGATACGGTTTCAATTTTCTGCTATAATTGAACCAGATACAGACCTCAAAACCATTTTTCCTAGAAAGAACATCTCGTTAGCTTTCCAACGCTTCGAACGGGGGTCAAAACCGACTTACGGATCAAAAGATATGAATTTTCCAAACTTTCCAAAACCATAATTTTTCTGCATAACAGCCCTACGAGATTTTGCATTTTCGTCCGAAAATCTGACCGATTCAATTATTTTCTTCGAAACAAACACATACTCATTCATACCAACCATATAGTAGTGATTTGGAACCATCAAACGTGAATTCTACGACTTTCGATTTCAATCCGAATCTTAAACCCCCAAATCTCCAAAAATGCAAAAACTTACAAAATCAACCAAATTCGATAAAACAAGCATACTCGATCACGGCCTAATATTTCTCGACACAACTACGCAATCTATTTCGACTTTCGTCCGTGAAAACATCGGTTTCTATCGACTTAACCAAATTTCAACCTAAGTTTAACACTATAGAACAACAACCAAACAATCTAGCAAACATCAAATTCCACAAAAACAAAACCAATTCATCAATACACTTCAACACATTCAGTAGAAAATTATATAAATCTCAATCCCACGTATCAATTATCATGTACTCGGTTATAAAATTCGAACCCCACCCTTGCCTTGGATTGAAGGTTGCTCTAAATTTTTCCGGTTGAAAACTTGCTCTAGCAGCCTCTACGAATTCTCTCTCAAAAACCCTTGTTCCTCTTTTCCTCTTCTCCATAACTTCCACGTTCTGCTCCTATTTTTCCTCTTTTTCTGCAACTCCCATTTACAGCCACTTTCTAACTCCTCCTTGTTTCTAAAAACCTAATATAATAATTCTATTATTTTATTTTCTTATTGGGCCTCACTACTACACCCCCACTATTACTACCATCTAACTAAGCCCAATATTTTCTTATACTTCTACTAAGTTAACACCATATTATTTTCTACGACTTAAATCATTTTTAATTAAATAATCCTACTAAATCCAACACAACTTAAATCAATTAAATTAATTAATATTCTACGAAAATAAATATTATTTCTAATATTAATTTCTCCCGACTAAATCGACTAATTACCCGATTAATACTTATTAGCAGCAACCAACATATTCAACATAGTCAACAAATATTCGGAAAAATACTCAATACTATTTAATTAAAATATTTAATTAAATACGGGCGTTACAGTAGGCGTCGAGCAGCCCAGACTAGAGCACAACAAGTTTTCTCTAAGAGTGAGTATCTGGCCTCACAATCAGTGAACTTCTTGCTCAGATAGTATATTGCATGTTCTTTCCTGCCAGTGTCGTCATGTTGACCCAATACACATCCCATTAATTCATCGAGAACGGTGAGATACATTATTAAAGGCCTACCAGGAACCGGCGGTACTAAGATCGGTGGTTCTTGCAAGTATTGTTTTATTTTGTCAAATGCTTCCTGACAATCATTATTCCATTCAACCGATTGATTTTTTCTTAGTAATTTGAACATTGGTTCATAGGTAGCCGTCAAATGGGAAATGAACCTTGAAATGTAATTGAGTCTGCCCAGAAAGTCACAGACTTCTTTTTCTGTTTTGGGAGGCGGCATATTCTGAATTGCCCGAACCTTATCAGGATCAACTTCAATGCCCTTCTGACAAACAATAAAGCCCAATAGTTTACTAGATCGAACTCCGAAGGTGCACTTCGCAGGATTCAACCGCAATCTAAACTTCTGGAGTCTGTCAAACAGTTTCTTTAGATGAACCAGGTGATCATATTCAGTTTTGGACTTGGCAATCATATCGTCCATGTAAACCTCAATCTCTTTATGAATCATATCGTGAAAGAGGGTTGTCATGGCACGTTGGTATGTTGCCCTTGCATTCTTTAGACCGAATGGCATGACTTTGTAGCAATATGTATCCCATGGCGTGTTGAAAATAGTCTTCTCCATATCAGTTGGGGACATCTTGATCTGATTATATCCTGAAAAACCATCCATGAAGGAAAAAACAGAGAACTGTGTTGTGTTGTCTACCAAGACATTAATATGAGGCAAAGGAAAATCATCCTTCGGGCTTGCCTTGTGGAGATCTCGATAATCCACACACATTCTGACTTTACCGTCCTTCTTAGGAACTGGGACGATGTTGGCAATCCATTCAGGATATTCAGAAGTGGCTATGAACCCAACATCAAGCTGCTTCTTTACCTCTTCTCTGATTTTGAGTGCCATGTCGGGTCTAGTCCTTCTGAGTTTCTGCTTGACAGGAGGACATTCGGGCTTGAGTGGCAAGTGATGCTCAACGATGTTGGTATCCAACCCAGGCATATCTTGATAGGACCAGGCAAAGATATCAACATACTCTTTCAATAACTTGACCAACTCGGAGTGTACATGCTCTGCGAGGGATGCGCCAACCTTGACTTCTCTTCTGACCTCATCAGTACCAAGGTTAACAACTTCCACTAGCTCTTTGTGTGGCTTAATCTCTCTATGCTCGTGCTCAAGGAGCCTTACTAGTTCAGCCGGTAATTCACAATCTTCCTCACCATCTTCTTCGGCTTGGTTAATTGGAATTCCAGAATTACAATGGATGTTTGCCATGTTGTTATCAATGCTTTTATTAGTTCTGCATGTTTATGAATATAATGAGCTATTTTAAAAAACTGAAAAAGAAAATAAACTTTTGCCATTTATTTGTGAAAAGTGAAATAAAGAAAGAAAACAGAGCATGATTTTGAATACAAAAAACTTTTATTTATTAATCACATAATATTGCAAAACCGCGAGGCCCTTTACAAGCTATCCACTTGTCTCGGGCGAGGACGAGGGAATGAGAAAGCAAAATGCATTACATATTTTATGGGAAAACCACAGGAATCATGGTAGATGTCCAATTGTTGAGCTTGAAACCCAGCGGAGATTTGCGCGCAAGGCTTGAAGCCTGATTACTGGGACCAGCATCATCAGCAGCTGCCACGATGTCACCTTGCTGGAAACCTGCGCTATTGAACTTGATTAAGTTGCACTGCTTCTGACCAGAGGAACCAGATTGACGACCAGGATGACAACCCAGTCCAAAACGATTACGCTTCTCAACCACATCAATCACGTGCCCCCAGCCTGACAAAGCATCTTTCTGGATAGTCTCCTTAGCACTCTTAGCAAACGCTAAAGTCAATTGTGGTGATCTACTTTGACTAGTTGAAGCAGAGCTGACATCTTCGAACTCAAGACACTACAATGGCACCTCAGCTATGCCTTCCTCGGTCTCGACATATCGAAAAGATGATAACTCGCTTACAATCAAATCCTCTTCACCACAGACAATGACAAGCTGATCATCAAACATGAACTTCAATTTCTGATGCAAAGTGGAGGTAACTTCCCCTGCAGCGTGGATCCATGGACGACCCAGTAGGTAACTGTACGCATGATTAATATCCATCACCTGGAAGGTAATGGTGAACAAATGCGGCCCAACATTGATAGGTAAGTCCACTTCCCCAATAACTTGCCTTCGAGACCCGTCAAAGGCTCTGACAACTAAGGCACTTGGTCTCATCTCGTTTCCTTCCACCAGTAATTGGCTCAATGTGCCCTTAGGCATCACATTGAGGGAAGAACCGGTATCCACTAGAACACGAGATAACAGGATGTCTGTACAGTTTACAGATATGTGTAGCGCTTTATTGTGGGAAGTTCCTTCAGGAGGAAATTCTGAATCATTAAAGCCCAAATACCGACTTGCAGTTATGTTGGCCACTACATCATCAAACTCGACGACGGATATATCATGCATAACGTGAGCACTGTTCAAGACTTTCAACAAAGCTGATCTGTGTGAAGGCGAACTCATAAGTAGGGACAAAATCGAGATCCTCGAGGGAGTTTGCCCTAGCTGATCCACGATCTTAAAGTCACTTTTCTTGATCAACTTAAGGAACTCTTGATCATCAAGGGTCTCTTTGCTCTTTGAAACATCCTCAGACGGGATAGTCGGTACTGGAATGGCAGTAGATGCCCCAGGGGTTACAGATGCAGGCGTTTCCTTGGGAGGAACAACGGTTGGAACTTGAACAGGCTTTGTAGTGACCTTCGGAGCGAACACTCGTCCACTACGAGTCATACCTCCAGCGGCTGTAACATTCACAATCTCAGATTCGGCAAACCTTATCTCTTGGCCTCTAGAAAACACAGTTGACCCATATCTCCAAGGTACCTCCTTAGAATTCTGATATAGAAACGACTTCGACGGGCAAACAACGATGGGTTGCACCTTCTTCTGCTTAGGGGACTCAACAAGAACTTTCCTATAGACGATGGTGAATGGCTCAATGGCAGCAACTTCCTCAATAGGTTTAGATATGGCAAATTGCACCTCGCCACGGTTCATCAGAATCTGAACACGACACTGGTTGGGATTAACCTCGCAAATCTGACACTTACCATGCAACCCCTTCAACAGCCCGTGTTCATTCAATTTCTTGAAAACCACAGTCATCGGGGTTTTTACCTCGTCAACATCCATGATCAATTCAGTCCTTGGACTATCCTCAACCATATTAACTGCAGGTCCACCGTGATTCGGCAATGGATTATTCTGAATGTTAGGTCCTTCCTCAGCAAAAGACAAAACCTTCTTATCAATGAGTTCCTGCACTTTGGTTTTGAAAACAAAGCAATCCTCTATTGCATGTCCTATGTACCCAGCATGATAAGCACAGGATGCATTTGGATTATTCTTCGGGCTAAATGGAGGAATTGTAGGCGCAATCTGTTTGGGGACAATTGCCCCTTGGTGAACCAAGTAAGGAAACAATTCGGTGTATGACACCGGAATCCTGTCGAAATTCAGACGCTTATAGTTTCCTTGATTGTTGTTGCTCTGACGGTTCTGATTCTGCTGATTTTTGTTGTTCTGTTGATTTTGTTGCTGATTCTGAGCATTCTGAACTGGTTGTTGTGGATGATACTGATATGGAGGTTGTTGATACTGTGCAGCAGCAATGTATGGATATGGATAATATGGCATAGGAGCCATGGGAGCTTGGTACTGAGGAGAAACTTGAGCTGTCACAGTGTTGGCTTCACCTTCCTTTTTCTTGGGCTGACTGTTATGAGACTTTCTAGTGGTCGGCTGCTGGGAAGCAGCTCCAGGAATCTTTCCAGTCTTCAAACCATTCTTAATCCGTTCACCAATTGTCACAACATCAGCGAAGTTCGATGAAGAACTACCCATCATTTTCTCGTAGTAGGATCCTTGCAATGTACCCATAAAGATGTCAACCAACTCATTGTCAGAGAGAGCATGTCGCACACGAGATGCCATCTCACGCTATCTTTATGCATACTCCTTGAATGTTTCAGCTGAGCGCTGAGACTGATTCTGTAATTGCAATCTAGTGGGCGCCAGATCAAGATTATACTTGTATTGCTTCATGAATGCTTCAGACAAATCCCTCCAAGTACGGATTTTGCTGCGCTCCAAGTCCATCTACCAATCTAATGAAGCACCAGACAAACTATCTTGAAAACAATGAACAAGCAATTCATCATTATCAATATGGGATGCCATCTTCCTGCAGTACATAGTGATGTGACTACGCGGCAACTTAAACCTTTATATTTTGGCAAATCAGGTATCTTGAATTTCTGCGGCAGCACCACATTTGGAACCAAACACATATCTTTGGCCTCCATGCCAAAAGCAGAAAACCCTTCAATAGCTCTGATACGGTCTTCCAATAACTTGTAGTCAACAGATCTGCTCTGATTAGTGGGTCTGATAAGAATCTGGGGATTTGGCAGCTGAGAAGCGGCCAGAGCATTCACTTGCGGAGTAGCAAACTGAGAAGGATACACCAAACCCGGATTAATCATCTGACCAGCATTCTGACCCATCGGAACACCATACGAATAATTCGGATGAGGTACCACAGCAGCTGAGGAAGATGCCCCGGGATAGAACATCCCAGGATGAACAGCAGTTTGAGCAACTTGAGATGAAACCGGAACATGAATAGGAGGACCTCTATACACATGCTCTTCTTCATCAGGAGTTTCAGTATCAATCAATTCGGCGGTTTGAAGAGTTTGAACCTGAAGATTCTCAGGATCATCATTCACCACTGAAGGCAAGACTGGAGTAGGCATGACCCATGGATATGCGGCAACATTCCCATTAGGCATGGGCGCAACAAAAGGCTGATATGGCATGAAGACACTACCATTATTTGCAATCGGAGGAGTGTAATTTGGAGGCATGCCCCAAGGAAAACTAGCGGGCATCTGGTTCAAACCGGGTTGAACAACAGGCTGATTCACAGGCTCAACTGGCACTTCAACTCTAGCAGGAGAAGGAACAATGACAGTAGGAGTAGCCGTAACAACAGGAGGAATAGTCACAACAGGAGTGACAACATTTGCATCAGTAGGGGTTGCAACAACAGTGGCAGCAGCAGCAGCGTCCCTCTGGGCACGAAGGAGTTCCATAATGACGTCCATGTTCGTCTGGAACTGATCCATCCGACCTTGGAATTGAGCCAGAGTTTCCTTGTAAGCAGCGTTCTCAGCTTCGAAGTCAGCCATGATTCTGGATTTTTTTTAGCGAGTAAAATACCGATGTCGAGTCTTCGTCTTGCTACAAGGAAGGCGGACAAGGATGAGTAGCGGTTTCGGATGAAGGGACGGGCATATGTGTGCAAATGAATGTATGATATGCATGCAAAAATAAAGTTTTAAATTCCAGGAATTCTTAAACTTATCTTTGTTGACAATAATCATAAAGCATACAAGTAAAGGCACAAAAGATAGAGTGAGCAAGAATCTTCATTCATTCAGCAATAAAGGAAAGAAGCAATAAGTCGAATACAAGTAAAATATCTGCCTTTTGGGCTACAACAAAATCCGCCCCGGATCCTATCAAATACCACCTTACATACAGACAAGAAATGGAAAACAGCCCAAGGAAGCTAGTGTGGAAATGCATCAGCATATGCATCCCTCAACAACCCGGGTAAGTCATCCAATGCATGCTCAGTAAATCTGGCTAGGCGGCCATGCCTCTCACTCCAATACTTCGCATCCTTCATGAGGTTACGCAACAACAAATGATTAGGTCCCTAAAGCATGTCCTGATGAAAGGCCTATTTCTGGTCCAGGAGGTTCTGTAGATGACGGCTTTGATGCTCCCAATGAGTGCTTTCTGTGTTGAGCTGACTAATCTGCTCTTGGCTATGATGTGCTTGATCTTGCAACTTTTGAATCTCACCGAAGACTTTGTCTAGCTGGGTTTGACATTGAAAAAAGTCATTGGCTAACTGATTAGCACGGTCTTGTTCACTTTGCCACTTTGTCTTGAACTCGGATAACTTCCCTCGAAGCTCTTCAAGTTGCTTGTTGTAGCTCAGCTCCTCTTTGTAGGCTTGATAATGAGCATCGGCGAGTTGTCTCTTCTTTGAAGCAAGTCCCTCATAGGTGCTCTTCAAAGCATCACCCACCTTTCTACGCTTGTTCTGTTCAACCTCCACCTCTTTGAGCATGCGCTCGCGCTTCTGATGGAGCTCAATCTGCAGGCTATCCTTCTCAGAAGTGACTCTATCAAGGTTGAGATGAAGATCAACATTCTCCTTCTTCAACTTCTCAACAATCATCTTGAGTTGATCGACCTCAGATGGAGGAACAATGGAAGATTTAGGGAGCTTGGCATTTATGGAAGGCTCGGGAGAGAATGGCAACAAGATCTCTTTGACGTGCTCTTTGACCCAAAGTGTGTAAGCTTCCTTGGCTACACAATTCTTCTTACCCAAATTGGCTCTTCCTTCGAGATGAATCTGAGTCCAAGTGGAACTGAACCTCTTCAACAAACCCATGTCATCAACCCCTTCATGAAAAATGAACTCCTCCACTACCTCAGGATCAGGCTTGGCAACCATAGGGTATCCCAATTGTCGGAAGGCCATTCTCGGATTGTTGTTAACTCCACCCTTTGTACCCAAGAGAGGCACATCGGGGAATTTCCCACAATAGAGAATGATCGAAATCTCATCGAAGACTCGAGAATACCAAGAAATATCATCAGCAGTAAGAGACATGATTCGCTGAGACCACTTGAGATTACCCTTATTCTCAACAAAGGGACCCTTCTGTGGAAGGTGAGACATGAACCATCGGTACAACAAAGGAGCATAACAGACAATGGTTCCCTTCTTCTTTTCATTCCTGGAATGAATAGAATGATAGGTGTCAGTAAGAAGTGTCGGAACAGGGTTCCTGGACAAGAAGATACTGATGGCAGCCTGATCTACGAAATCCTCCATGTTCAGAAACAAGACAATCACATATATCAGCCGAGCAAGAACGGCGTTGAAAGCCTTCCAGTTTCCATCCTTAGCAAAAGAAGTGGCCTTGTCAACCAAGAATTTCGTAGCAAACCCTCGAATACCTTTCCCTTTGGTCTTGAGATTATCCTCCACATCCTTCTTACTAATGCAAAGCGCATCAACAATAAGATGAAACTTCAGACAACCGCCAGTGTAGACATACGAAACCTGCTTCTTGATCTCAACCCCCAGAATATAAGCATACTCCTCAAGTGTAGGTGCTAGCTGATAATCTTGAAATGTGAAGCACCTATATGGAGGGTCGTAGAACTGAACCAAAGTGTGAATAGCAGTGATGTTGACTTCAGTGTAGAGGATGGTCAACAGATTACCATAAGTACCTATGAAAACCCCTCTGTGATCTCCAACCAACAAAGATACCAAACCTCTCAAAATACCCAGCTTAGGCTCCACGAACTTGTAACTGAAGATGCCACGACACCCAGTACTCATCTCTATGATAATGCCAACAAAAGATAAGTCCTCGAAAACCTGGGAATGCACATGCAAAATTTAATTTACATGATGAAATGACATGCAACACAAAAAGAAGCCAACACTGCTCGAATAATCAAGTCTGAATAGTCCGGATATCTGCATATAATTCTGTGTCGGTGCACCATAATCTGATGTGTCGGTGAAGAAATTTGGCGTGTGTGAGAGAACAAAGGTATGAAGTGGCTTATTTTCCTGCAAAACCCATCCCCCTCACAGGTGTGATCTAGACACAACAAGGTGGTCCCTAGAAAGGTCGCCCAAACCATAGGACTCAGAATGAAAACCCCTCGCCGTAGAGAATTCTCACAGGATGGAAGTATTCTCAAACGAATCACGATCTGGGATGTGGGTCTCGTGATATCCCAACGCGCAAAACGCAGGCCTCATGACTATCCACGTTCTATCCTATGTGTATACTAGGCCTAGTGTTAGGATCTTTCTCTCCAATAATATCTACCTATCCCAACAACAACAGAAAATAGCAGATATCCAGAATATGCAGCATATGAATATTCAAAGCAGTAAAGAAATGCGATAAATAAACATAAAGCTAAAGCATAAAAATAAAGCTAGTAAAGCGCTAAAGATAAACACTCAAACAAGCAAGAAAAGCAAACAAAACTAGGCGAGACCCTAACTTGCAAGCAATGACTCCCCAGCAGAGTCGCCAGCTGAAGATGGCTGGTTTACATCCTGAGTGAATCGCACACTCAAAGATAACACATAGTCGCCACCGAACTTTATTTAGTCCCAAAGGACAGGGAAAATATCGATAAAACCCAAGGGGAAGAGAAACGGGAACGGGGGTCGGTTATGCGAAAGGAAGGTACTAGCACCTAACGCATCTGTCGTACTCGACGGGAACCATTTCGCTTGCTTCTAGGCTTGGATGGGTTATCTATCTAAAGGCTTCTAGCTAAAAGAAGGAGGAGAGAGAAAAAAGGGGGAGAAAGAAAAGAAAGAAAGTAGGTGCTCGTGGAGGATTGTGGCCCTCGTGCCTACGTACCCTCATAGTGCAATGAGGAAATCATAGCGTCGTAGTTCATGGAACCAGGGGACAGAAAGGAAAGAAGAAAGGAAGAAGGAAGGAAAGGTGGAAGTGTACTCGCCAAGACATCGCGTCTCATGCCTACGTATCTGACATTCAAAAGAATGCAGAATCAGAGCTTCCGTAGTTCGGGGAACCGAGTGGAAAACAAAACAAGACGGAAACAGGGAGATGAAAGAAGTGGTGTCAAAACCAAGAGCAAGAGTAAAAGAGCAACTCTACTGGGGAAAACCACACAGTAAGAGCGATTGCACAAGAGATTAGGAAAAGAAATGGTGTCAAAACCAAGAATGAAAGAAACTCCGCTGGGGATAACAAAGAGGAATGGTGTCGAAACCAAGAATGAAAGAGCAAAGGAATAGAAAGGGATCCGCTGGGGATCCAAATAAAGGGGTGGTGTCAAAACCAAGAGAAAAGGGAGACTCGATATATTAACTGGCTGGCACTGGTTAACCGAAGAAAGAGAGTAAGACCTTGGCGGGGAAAAGAAGCTGGTGTCAACAGACGTACTGTGATAAACCAAGAGAGAGAGAGTGTGGAACCAAGAGAAGGTGTTTGACTCTGAGGGGGCATCGGTATATTAACTGATAAACAGTGGTTAACCGAAGAAATAAGGATTGCAAATCTGTGGGGGATAGAGAAGCATTGGTTCTAACAGAGAAAACTGTGATTAACCAAAAGAACGGGTGTAGGACCGATCGAAGGTCGTAACCCAAAAAGGGTGTTGGTAATGACTGAACAAACAGTATTCGACCAACGAATAAGGGTATTGAACCAAAAGAGGTTACTAGCCCTAGGGTGCAAGTATTCGAACCAATAAAGGTTGCCAACTGTTGGGGATTCGGATTTAACAGGAGAACTGTGATTAACAGAGAAAAATGAGTGATTAACCAAGAGAGGGTGATTAACTCAAAAAGGGGTTTCAGTATTTTAATAGACATGCTGTGGTTAACTAAAGAAAAAGGGTGATTAACCGAGAGAAGGTGATTAACCCGAGGAACTCAGTATGTTAACAGATGGACAGTGGTTAACTGAGAAGAAGCACAAACATTGGTGTTTTAACTGACAAACAGTGATTAACCAACAAAGGGAGAAGAACCAAAAGAAGGTTGCGAACTCCGCAGGGGATTCGGTTGTAACAGAAGTACTGTATTTAACCGAAGAAAGAGGAAAGAAACTCTCCAGGGGAATCAAAAGAACAATGATTAACCGCAAGAAAAGAATAGGGTATTGAAACAAAGAAGGCTTGCTAACCCAATGCACAAAGGATCGTAACCAAGAAGGTGATTGATCAAGAGAGAAATTAAGAGAGATAGGAATGATCAAGGGTCACAAGAGATTGCAAAGGGAAAAGAGTGATCAAGGATCGACTCGACTGGGGAAAGAAAACACACTACCGACTGGAGATAGAGATGACTATGCCAAGCACAGGGTCATTCGTCCCCTGCCTGAAGTAGTCAGAATGAGAGTAGGAATTCTCCCTTCTCATTCCTTCTCTAACACACACAGGGTGTAAGGCAGAAATTGAACCGGACGGCCTAACAACTCCAAGTTGTATAGTGCTCCCGCATGAAGAAACGGACAGCGTAACAGCTCCAACTTGTACAGTGCTCCAATGTAGGGCGCAGCGCAAAACTCCAACTCCACGGGGGGAAAAGAGAGAAAAAGCGCTAAAGAGATCCTAAAGACAGGAAAAGGGAAGATCAACTAATCGAAACATAGTTTCGATCAATTAATCAAAAGGGAAAACCATGCCAACAATTTTCCAAAGAGAGTGGAAAATCATTAAAGCAAAGAAGGTGAGAATTATGGACTATACAAGATTAAGCTCATCCATGAAGAATGAACTTAATACAAAACCAAGAAAGAAAGTACAAAATAGTACCAAATGATCAACAAATATGCAACACAAAGTCATGTTATTGTGATCAAAGAAAAATGCAAGAATGATTATATTCACATGATATCAAAACATGAACAATTTGAATAATCAAAAGTATGCAACAAAATTCATGAATAAGCTTAAAACAGAAGTTATGTGACATTTAAAACATCCATAAAATCAAGCATGACAATCAATGGAAGTTAAAATGACGAAAGCATGGCAAACACACTTGAAAATGCAAGAAAATGGCCTTTCTGTACAGTGGTAACCGGTTACTCACCAGGCGTTAAGCGGTTACTCGCTTGAAAACTTGCGTATTTTGGTGAAAATTGCACTGAGTAACCGGTTACTCACCATGTGTTAACCGGTTACCACTGTGACAGTGGCAAAAAAATAACAGAAAACAGCTTTTCAAAAGTGATTTCCAGCACATAATCACTTATAACAACCACCACATGTTAGATCATGAATTTGTGCACAAAAATTACAGCAGGTAAGAGCAATTAACACACATTGCAAACAATAATCATGGAGATCCAAGATCAAGAAAGTGCATAACAAATCGAACAGAAAACGATTGAAATTACATCGGAAATGCACAGAAACGATCAAAACAGTTAGCAAAGATAGATCTACCAACTTACAAGGCGGAGATGTGCCTTGGTAATTGTTGCAAAGCGTTCTTGATGCAGAAAATTAAAGAAAACCAGAGGAATCTTTAATTCGGTGATGAAACCGGTGACGAAACGTGTCGAAATCGAGCAAAATGTGAGAAATTCCGAAACGCGAATTCGAACCGTTGAAAGTTGAAGCAAATACTTGAGATTAATCCATAAGCTATGATAACTCCAGAAATCCAAGTAGAATTGCAAAATTGATGAAGGTTGAGCTCAAGAAATAATCATTTTCAATGTAAAAGTGATTATTCTTCAAAGTAGAAATGAGCTTTGGTGAGGTTTTGGAAGAGAATTGAGATGAAGATGAAGATGCAGCATAGAAAAATCAGAGAGAATGTGGGAGAATTGAGATTGAAATGTGAAGAATTAGTGTGAGAAATGTGTGAATTGATGGAGCTCTTGAAAAGTGAGTGAAGGTGAGTTTATATAGACTTTAGGTTTGGAGTATGAGAGGTTTGGAGCTAGCTTTGGACTTAGCTTTGGGAGGTTTGGAGTTAGGGTTGGAGTTAGTTGGACTTGACTCACCGAGTCAAGGCGGTTAACTCGGTTAGTTAGAACCAACTCGGTAACAATCCCAATGTGAACTCCATCATCCAAAGATCCACATTACTTAAAAAACAAGGAACACGGTGCACTTGATTTGAAGTGAAGCATTAGAACAAATGCACTTGGAGTGAATTGAATAGCTTTGAGATGTCTAGAGATTTCTAGAATATTCCAACTGCTGCTAGAATATTGTAGAATCAAAGACCAAAGAGAGTGCATGGATGCTGTCCCAAAAATGCAGCAGGAATTGCAATTTTGCACTGAGTAACCGGTTACTCACCACACGTTAATCGGTTACTTTAGTCAATTTTGCCCAAATTGCTTAGGAAATGATACTGGAGTCCCGATTTCGATTTTCCACCTCTTGATTTGATGAGTGAACATGGAAACCTTTATTTTGAGCTCGTCTTGATAATGTGTTGACCTTGTGAGGATACGATTAATCGGGCTTGGAAAACCTGAATATCATGCAACAGGAAATACACAAAGAAAAGTGCGAATGCGTATGCTAACGATGATCATGCTCATGCAAAAGGCAAAAGAGGGAGGTCAAATTTCGGGTTACGACAGATTACAATTTTTATGCGAACATTGCGATACTAAATCAAACTAACCACTTTATTCTTTCTATATTTAAAACCTTTCCAATTGTAGAACGACAGTAATATCGCACAATCCCTGCGGATACGATAACAAAAACCCACACTGATACTATTTCAACAAAATGGCGCCGTTGCCGGGGATTGTTGTTTGATATTGCAAGTATTGCAATAGTTGATACATTTTAAACTTTGTTTATCTCTGTTACTTTTTCTTGAGCTTCTTAATTTGTTTGGTTAAGTTTTGCAGACCCTGTTTATGCGAGGAAAGTTACCTGAAGATCAACTTCTTTTTGATCCTGAGATTGAGAGAATTGCACGCAAGTTGAATAGCAAAACTAGACGGAGGAGGCAACTTACCAAAGAAAGATAAGAAAGAGGAGAAAGTTCTATTTCTACACCACAGTTTACGCCAAACATGGCAGCTCCACCACCCCCACCACCACCTGCTTCAACGCCATGCACTAACAGTCTGAGGCACACAGCTCAGTTTGCATGCAATGCCCACAACGGGAGGCACTCTGAGATGAAGACCTAAATTCTTGCTCTTCTATACCAAAATCCTTTCACCCGTATGGATCATGAGGATCCCTTCACTCATCTTACAAAATTTTACGAAATTGCGGGTGCAACGGGAGCTCCTGAAGCTGAAGAGGAGTCATTGTTCAAGAGACTCTTTCCTATTCCTTAATCGGGAAGGCGAAGGAATGGTATCTTGACTAATCGACTGTGATTATGACGGATTGGAATGTGTTGGAACAAAAATTCCTAGAACGATTTTTTCCACATAATCGTTTTATGGAAGCAAAAACGACAATCACGGTTTTCTCTCAAGGTGGAAATGAATCCCTCAACGAAGCTTGGGAGAGATTCAAATCCATGCTAAGAAAATGTAAGGGTCACAGTTTTGATGAACTTACACAAGTGCATATTTTTAGAAATGGTCTCCAATCGGTTCATAAGACCTTCTTAGATTTCGGGCGGTTCATTAATGACCAAATGCGCCGAAGAAGCAATTTCTATCATTGATAAGATGCCACTCAACAATCATCAAGGGAATCATAATCGTGGTACTACGCAAAAGAAACCGGGAATTCTTGAATTGGGAACTAGTGATGCGATTCTTGCTCAGAACAAATTGTTATCCCAACAAGTGAAGTTGTTGACTCAACAAATATCAAAGCTTCCACAACAACTTAAAGAGATGCAAGACTTGCCAAGCAAGAGTGTTCAGGTAGCTGTTTGTGAATTATGCAGAGGAGATCACCCTACCGGGTATTGTCCTCGGGTAATGGAAGAAGTGAATTATGCTGGAAATCCAAATCAAGGCTATCAGAGAAGACCACCTTACCCAAACACTCAACAGCCTTACCAAAACAATCAAGGTTACCAACCAAGAGGGAACAATCTGGGTTATCAACAAGGTTACCGTCAAAATCCATATCAATCAACACAAGATCAAGGTGGAAGTTCAAAAATGGAAGAGACTTTCACACAATTCATGTAATTGTCAATGGCCACCCAAAAGAGTATGAAATCTTCAATTAAGAATCTTGAATCTCAAGTTGGGCAACTTACGAAGCAATTAGCTGAGCAACAACCAAGGCCATCCTTTTCCGCTAACACTCAAACAAATCCAAAGGAACATTGTAAGGCCATTTTTACAAGAAGTGGAAGAACAATATGTGGAGAAGTTAAAAATGAGGTGGTAGTTGAAAAGGAGAATGAGATTGTAGAGGAGGAAGTTGAAAAAAATGATGAAGAGGTTAAAGTTGAAAAAAATGATGTATAGGTGAAGAAGAAAAAAGAGACAAAAAGAAAGGAGTATGAGAGAGAAGTTTTACAAAGAAGGTTACCATATCCTCTTGCTCCTAAGAAAAAAGAAAACGATAGGCATTATGCGAGATTCTTGGACTTATTTAGTCAGTTGCAAGTAACTGTTCCTTTCTCTGAGGCTCTCGAGCAAATGCCTAAGTATGCCAAATTTATGAAGGACATACTTACGGAAAAAAAGAGGTACATGGATAAAGAGAACCTTGATCTCAATGTCGATTGTAGTGCCGTTGTTCAAAGTATACTTCCGCGGAAAGAAAAAGATCTGGGAAGAGTAGCTTTACCTATCACTATAGGTAATGAGTTTAAATGTAAAGCTTTGATCGATATGGGTGCTAGCATCAATTTAATTCCTTTGTCGGTGGTCATAAGACTTGAGAACATGGACGTGAAATCAACCGCCATGACATTTCAACTTGCGGATAAGTCAAGGACTCGTCCTCATGATGTTGTGGAGGATGTACTATTAAAAGTGGACAAATTCTTGTTTCCGGTTGATTTTATGGTCATTGATATGGACAAAGATGAGGATACTCCAATCATTCTTGGAAGACCCTTCATGAAAACCGCAAAAATGTTGGTAGATATTGATAAAGGCATCATGAAGGTGAGGATTAAGTCTAGTGGAAGAGCAGAAGAAACATGTTACACACTCTTCAACGGAGTGATGTATTCAAGTCAAGTGGAAGATAACACTTATAAGGAAAAAGAATGTGCAAGAGAGGCTTTGCGGAAAAAGAAGGATGAAGACGCTAAATCGGCAATGATGAAATCATGTTGGGACTTTTCCTTCTTAAGGAAAAGGGGATCAAAAGCTGGTCATGATAATGGTTGAATTCTTTGTTGTTGGAGTGTTGTTTTTCTCGAAAGCTAATTCGTGAGCTTTTAGTTTCGAGGTTTCAAGCCTCTGGACCGTCGAGCTCAAACGAAGTTAAACAAAGTGCTAGTTGGGAGGCACCCCAACATTATAAGTATTCCAGCAATTTTTACTGTTTTTGTGTTTTTAAGTTGTTAGAATGAGTGTGAAGGATGTGCTGCAGACAGAAAAAAATTTCAAATTTATCTCAGCTTTGCTGGGAAGTTTGCACTGCTAACCTGGAGCGAGTATTCGCTGGCCAGTTCGCACTGCGAATGTAGCAAGACAGACTTAAATTGTCTACTGCCACACCACTTTAAAAAGAGTAAATAAGGTGGGTGGGCCAGATGTTAGGGCCCAAGACCCACACTTTTCAGACTTGAGGAAACCCTACCTCCCTTGCCACTCTCATTCTCACAAACACTCTCATTCTTGCAAACTCTCTTACTCTCACAACTCTCACGAGCACTTTGAAGAAATTTTGCAATCTCTTGCTAATTTCCGCACTAATCTTACCAAGTATCATAGGTTTGATCTTATATTCTTCTTTTGATTCTTTATATAAACACGTGGTTAGGGTTAGTGTTGAACTTAGAGAAAAATTTGATTCTAGGTTGAAATGTACCAATGCATGTCTGTTCTTATTGATTGTGTGATTTGGAAAGTGGGTATTATCAAACATTTGGAATAGATGATGCATGTGGAAAATTGATTGTTGATTTAAGTGTAGGCAGAACCTGCAGAATCTGAAATTTGCAGGGTTCGCCATTAGTTCGCCTAGCGAACCTGGGGTGAATATTCACCAAGACTTCGCCTAGCGAATCTGGGGCGAGTGTTCGCCAGGGCTTCGCCTCGCGAACTTTTGGGCGAACAGAGCATATTTTTCAAAAAAAAATTATGCTTGTTTCCGATTCTGATGATAATTGTTGTGTTTCCTTACTAATTAGAACCGTGTTTTAGGTGGTTGGTTTTTGCTGATGGTTTTGCAGATGGCACCAAAGATTGTTCCTTCCAAGAAACAAAAAGTCGGGAGCACATCAAGACCAGTCCCAATTTAGTATGATTCAGACCGATTTAAAGGAGCAAAGCAAGCAGCTCGATACCTCACACTTGAGAGGAGAAGCATCCTGCCAGAAAAACACTTCAACCTAAATCCACAAGGAACCTACCGAGCGGTAGCAGCACTCTTGGAAAGCAAGAAGTGGGGGAAAATGATCACTCTCGGAGACAGTTACAATGTGGAGATGGTTCGAGAGTTATACGCGAACGCACTCCCTAACGATGATGAGGCTTTTACTTGGTCTACTTTGGTGTGCGGGCGAGAGGTAAAGTTCGAACGCGACACAATCAACATGGTCCTAGGTAACCCTCTTACTTTAGGTGAGAATGAGATTGATTTATATCACCATACTTTGAGGTTGCATCGTGACACCGATGCTATGACTCTTGATTTGTTGATGGAAGGAAAGACTGTTGTTTTGAACCCATCTGGGGTTCCTAAGAGGTATCACAGGGAGGACATGCTTCCTTTGGCCCAACTTATTTTGTTATTGGTTTTGACCAACATTAAGCCAAAGTCGCACACCTCCACTGTGCCTATACCCATTGTCCACCTTGTCCATATCATTATGACAAATGTTCAGATTGATGTTTGTTAGTTCTGAATTAGCAGCATCTGTGCTAAAACACCCTGTTACATCAAGATGTCTTACTTAATGTCGTGACATGTTGTTTCTAACATTCTGCAGTTTGTGTTTCTTAAGGGTAGCAGGACTGTGTACTGATGTCAAACACGATGTCCTAACATCTGTTGACAGAACATCCTGTTAAGGTTGGTTTTATTTGCTGCGAAGTCTGACGTGTGTTTACATTCTGTTATTGGAGAGAGAAAATTATGGTCTGTCGTTTTGTAGCAGCAATATGTTTATTACTTGCTAAGAAGAACAAGTTAAGCAAGAAGTCCTGTTGTATGCTGAGACATGTTGAAATGAGAAGTTCTCATCATCTGGAGCAACGTGTTGGATAAGATGTCCTATGCTGAATCATTCGACATCGCGCATGTCCTGAGCTGGACAGTTAAATTCTGTTATGATTTAACAGATGCAGAATATTCTGGGAATATTATGTTATCCTATGTGGCGCTGTTTTGTTTGGTCTGGAAGATTCAAGTCAGAATCAAGAAGAATAATGACTATCTAAATTATGGAGATAATTTAGGAAAGATTTGATTGAAGACCTATTTTGGTGCATAAGTTATTGCAGATTTTTAACATCAGTTTTATTGTGATTTGAAGCCCAAATCCAGTTGGGATGTAGGTTATAAATAGGAGTGTTTGTAACCTGAATTAGTAACGCAACCAAATATGTAAAAGTTCTAGTATTAGGGTTGGTTCCTGTACCACTCGACCTGTGAGTTGGACAGTTTGTTAGTGTGATCCTCGAAACTGTTAAGTAAGAGGAGTAGTGTTCTTGGAGGAAGCTTTTAAGTAACTCTAAGTTGTGTCTTGGAAAGGTGTCGTTCTTGTTGAACTGTTTTATAGGTAAAGGGTCGTTGATGCAGTGGCGAATTGTTAACTGCTAGACATCATTGCGATGATTGGGAGTGAGAAGGGTTTCTCATATCTAGAGAGGATCTAGGTAGAAGGGTCATTGGGTAGTGATTAAGTGATAAGCTGTAAACGGGGAGTTTAGCTTTGAATTGATACTGCTGATAGTGGACTTCATCCCTGGCATGGTAGTCCCCATAGTAGGTGTGTTCAACTGAACTGGGTTAACAATTCTGTGTGTCTTGCACTTATCTTTTCAGTACCATGATTATTGCAATATACCTTGCCCTTTGTGATCATGTCAGGCCAGATGTCGAACAACATGTTCTAGGACATCTGAATTCTGCACATGTACCAGAATTTCAATTGGTATCAGAGCATGCATCCTGTTCTGTTTCTGGGTGAGATCCTAGGGAAGATACTTTCTGGTTATGGGCAAGGTAGGTGGTACCTACTGAAAAGGGGTTTGAACTTGGAGAAGTTCATATTGTTGTTTGAATGGTCCCTAGAAGTGGAGGATGGACTGTTCATGACAGGGTGTGTATTGGACCTGTCTGGCTTGTAGCTTTGGTGGTGAGCTACTGTGTGGTTTGATTTATTTTCAAACCTATGTTGACATGGAGTGACGTGGTTTATTATGTTTTGCCTGAAGGTTGTAGAGGAGTTTTCTGGTGTGTATTCCGCTGCATATATATATATCTGATGGAAAATTCCTGGTTGTTCATATTGCTGAGGCAGATTCTACAACAACTATGAAAGAAGTGGCTAGTTCTTTTGTTGATGTGTCTTATAAGATGTTCTGACATCTTATTAGGGCAAGCAGGATCTGTTTCCTTGGTAGTTCTGCTGCATGAGGTTCTGATTGAAGAGCTCTAGAAGTATGGGATTCTGGAAGTTATGATTGAAGGAAGATTGTAGCTGTCCTTACTCGTTTTCTGTTCTTGTAGATGCCAACCGGTGTGAAGTCACATAGCATTCCAAAGTTGGGAGCAGAGGGGTGTCTTTGTGATGGTTGAGTCTTGTATGACTTGGTACATGGGTGAGTGGCTTCATCATGTATGCTGAAGTCAGATTGAAGAGGAAGGGTAAGATGAATTATCAAACTCATGCTCTAGGGGTTTGATGATTTCTTGTTGATTAAGTTGTTGAAGACACTTGATATGATGATCAAGTCCAATCAAGGCAACTGAGTCATGTTCTGGAGTCATCTAGTTATTCTTCAGACTAGGAGGTGCTTCCTAGGAAGCATAGGGATTCTACATTCGCTCAAAAGTCTCCTAGGTGTTGACCTGGGATTATTGGGTTAACATTTGTCCCTGGAAAGTATTGTGATTGAGTTGTCCAATCGGTGATGCTGTTGAATGGTGATGGGAAGCAATTGTAACATCATAATTGTTGATGGTTATTTGGAAGATGATTGAGTTTGTGCACTTGGAGTTGGATGATCAAGCATTTTTGTCAGAAGAGGTGTTTCTGACTATGTGAATTAGAATGTGGAGACTCTGATCTTGTTTTTAGTAGTATGTTCTGGCAAAGCATGACTACCATTTTTGAAGACCTCACTAGTATCAACAACTACTAGTGGATGTAATGGCAGGGGAATTGTGTCAGATGGGGTGATTTGATCAGAAAGTTTTTTTTTGGAGCTGTTCTTTCTCTTGAAGAGATTGGATCTCAGTAAAGCTTTTAAGTAAGCTGAGAATTCGTGGAGGTTGTGAGCAGTGTCAAACCAGTCAGGATAATTAGATGTGTTCTCTAGGAGTGAGAGTATAATATCTGACTGTGCTCAGCAAGTGTGTGAAGATCTGTGCTCAATGGTTAACCTCCATCTAGAGCATTGGTTATCCATGACAGGGGGAGTACTTGTCTATGGATTTTGCTGCAAAGGTGCATATATTGTGAAGCTTGCATGTTTGTGGAGATTGGTTGCCTCTTATGAGGATATAATGTCAGATAACATGCTATGACATTAGGCTGCTGGATGGTGTTTTGATGTGTGAAGCAAATTGTTTGGATCATGTGCGCACATGCTTCTGAGGAGGAGTCTGAAGGACAGTTTTATTTGTATTTGGGAGAGTTTATTTTTCTCTGCAGATTTTGGAAGAGCTCTGTGAGGGTCTTTGTTGATGGGAGTTGTCACACTTGTCTTGGTGTGTGTCATTAATTCTAAGTAAGAGGAGTTTACTTAGAGTTCGGTGGAAGGCAGTGTGTTTATGCTTTAGAACTTGAGGATGATTGAAACTGATTGTTCGTGTGTAGAAGAGGAGTTAGTTGAACTTGTAAGGAGGCTCTGGTTCTCTGGGAGCTTGTGGCAGAAGTTCTGGGTTGAAGCATATCTTCTTTTGGTGAATGAGAGTTTATTTCTCTCTGGGTTTCTGAAGTTTTCTTTGTTCAAGCTGGTGGCGCAGTGTTGTTTGAAGATCTTCAGTTAGATTACTATGCAGATAGTAAGTCCGGTGGTGGAGCATATCCAGAACCATGAGGTGTGGTGTCTATGATGTGTGGAAGATGTCTTAACCAATGTTAGAACATATTTGGGTTAGTTATCCTTGGAGTAGGATTCTGAGATCACTTTTTGTCTAAGAGGTGTTTATCTTATCATACAGGAGAATGATGAGTTAAGGACTGTCTTGGATGTCTGATGTGAATATGACATGCTAGAAGTGGATCAGTTTGGTGCTTGTGGAGTAAATGAGCTAAAGATTTTTGGAGCATCATTCGTGAAATATAGGGGGAGAACTTCTGTTTGTTAATGGTACTAGTGTGGTACTTGGTTTGCTTGAGGATCAAGCATTAAGTGAATGCGTTCAGCAGGTGTGTTGAACAGAGGGTGCGCTCTTGAAGACATATAGATGAGTCTTATGTTTTCCATTCATTTAAGGTGTTCTTCTTGTAAAGGAGCACTGGGTATCTTAGATAGGGGGAGTTGGACTTCTGTTTTGGATTTGTTGCTACAGTAGTTCAGTTGTTTATCAAGATTGGTTGTGGTTTCAAAAATCTATGATAGTGTACCTCTGGTGAGGGTGTAATGTCAGACAAGATGTCATGACTTTGTGTGACTGGTTTAGTTCTGGGTGGACTTGGCTGGTTGATCTTGGTCATGTCATTGGGTTGTCGATGTATTGAATCAAAGTTGTACAAGCTTCTGAGTTGGATGTGTTCTGCTACTGGTTGATTGCCCTTATTGCTTAGTTGCTTTGTTTGCCAAAAAGGGAGAGTTAGCCTAGGAGTTGTCTATTTGTCTGGTGTGATTCTAGTTTTGAGGGGGAGTTTATAGTTTGTGCAGCTGTTATGCTGTTTGAATTTGTTTTTGGTGCAGCTGTTGGATGTTGCTGATGCTGGTTGTGTGTGATGTTGGCTGTTTCTGGTGTTGAGGGGGAGCTTCGGTTTGTTGATGGAATTTCTTCCTGCTGGCTTTTGGTTTGTCTAAATTCTGGCTAAAAAGGGGGAGAGTTGTTGCCTGTTTTTTGTATATGCCTCTGCTGTAGGGATTTCTGTTCATTGGTGATGCTATAGTGTTTTAGACACAATTTGCCAAAGGGGGAGATTGTTAGTTCTGAATTGGCAGCATCTGTGCTAAAACACCCTGTTACATCAAGATGTCTTACTTAATGTCGTGACATGTTGTTTCTAACATTCTACAGTTTGTGTTTATTAAGGGTAGCAGGACTGTGTACTGATGTCAAACACGATGTCCTAACATCTGTTGACAGAACATCCTGTTAAGGTTGGTTTTATTTGCTGCGAAGTCTGACGTGTGTTTACATTCTGTTATTGGCGAGAGAAAATTATGGTCTGTCGTTTTGTAGCAGCAATATGTTTATTACTTGCTAAGAAGAACAAGTTAAGCAAGAAGTCCTGTTGTATGCTGAGACATGTTGAAATGAGAAGTTCTCATCATCTGGAGCAACGTGTCAGATAAGATGTCATATGCTGAATCATTCGACATCGCGCCTGTGCTGAGCTGGACAGTTAAATTCTGTTAAGATTTAACAGATGCAGAATATTCTGGGAATATTATGTTATCCTATGTGGCACTGTTTTGTTTGGTCTGGAAGATTCAAGTCAGAATCAAAAAGAATAATGACTCTCTAAATTATGGAGATAATTTAGGAAAGATTTGATTGAAGACCTATTTTGGTGCAGAAGTTATTGTAGATTTTTAACATCAGTTTTATTGTGATTTGAAGCCCAAATCCAGTTGGGATGTAGGTTATAAATAATAGTGTTTGTAACCTGATTTAGTAACGCAACCAAAGATGTAAAAGTTCTAGTATTAGGGTTGGTTCCTGTACCACTCGACCTGTGAGTTGGACAGTTTGTTAGTGTGATCCTCGAAACTGTTAAGTAAGAGGAGTAATGTTCTTGGAGGAAGCTTTTAAGTAACTCTAAGTTGTGTCTTGGAAAGGTGTCGTTCTTGTTGAACTGTTTTATAGGTAAATGGTCGTTGATGCAGTGGCGGATTGTCAACTGCTAGACATCATTGCGATGATTGGGAGTGAGAAGGGTTTCTCATATCTAGAGAGGATCTAGGTAGAAGGGTCATTGGGTAGTGATTAAGTGATAAGCTGTAAATGGGGAGTTTAGCTTTGAATTGATACTGCTGATAGTGGACTTCATCCCTAGCTTGGTAGCCCCCAGAGTAGGTGTGTTCAACCGAACTGGGTTAACAATTCTGTGTGTCTTGCACTTATCTTTTCAGTACCATGATTATTGCAATATACCTTGCCCTTTGTGATCATGTCAGGCCAGATGTCGAACAGCATGTTCTAGGACATCTGAATTCTGCACATGTACCAGAATTTCAATGTTGCCCGAATCATTGCGGATGAGATGCGCTATATAGTTGAAAGCGGACTTGGTTCCGGATCTAGGAAGAACTGTCCTTTAGTTTTTCTTGCTTGATTACCCTCTCGTCATCAGGTGATGATTCCGGCTGCCATTGATGACCGTTATGTGGATAAGTTCTGTAAGCCAAAAGGAAGGAAGAGTGTACAGACTTCTAGCGCTGGTATTGATGTTGGCGGTACATCTGGTTCTGGCTTGGCTGGTTTTCATGGTTTTCACCTCTCTCAGAGGGATGTATGCAGTTATAACTAGGATTGGATGGCAGCGACTCACAGCGCCATGATTGACTTGCATGACTCTATGCAGGTACTTCAGCTACAGTATAGGGAGCCCACAGTGGAGCACACGATGATGTCTAGGGTGTAGTTCCTAGCACATGTTGCATGGCCTGAGGTCGGGCCACAATTTGATGAGGGGGCAGGTGCAGGTCAGGAGGATGATCCTGAGGAGGTCGGTGATGATGATGTTGTTGGTGATGAGGGTTCTGAGTCTGGATCTGTTGAGGAGTCTGGTGAGGAGGTTGAGATAGGGGAGTCTGAGTCCGAGGAGGACTAGTTCTGTTTTGATGTCATTTTGTGCAACTTCCTTTGGTCTACAAAGTGAAGTTTTTTATATTTATGTTTATTATATTAGCTTTTATTGTACTTTATCCACTTTGTGGAGCATTTTGGATATTATTGTACTATGTACCATTTTGGGGTACAAATACTTTTATTGGTGTTTTTACACCATGGCACATTATTATTAGTATTATTATTCAGTTGAATTGTTCAGCTCGCGTTTTACTTTTGTTTTTTTTTATATTGTTGTTAAGAGTTGAATTCTTCAGTTAAAGAATGTTTAACTCTTAAATTGTATTATTGATATGCTTATTTTTGAATTGTTGGTATGCTTGTGGAAATTTTAATGTTTCCATTTTTGGTGTTGAATTGAAAGAATTTCTAGGTTGGTGATGATAGTTCATCAAGGAAGATTCTTCCAAGTTTGGATGGCAATGATAGTATTTAAGCATGTAAATGTTGGCAAGGTACATGGTTACCTATTTCTAGGATTTAGAATGTATTAGAACTTCTTTTCTTTTTGCAAATGTAATTTTGTTTCTTGTTGCAACATTGTTGATTGCTTATATCACTTAGGTCCAAAAGCCAAAATGGTGAGAAACCTCCATTATCTACTAAATGCATAGGATTGCTGATGAATTTTGTTTTGTAATTTTAATTCGTGCTTTATCTTATGATTTGTTTGATTTTGTGGAAGCATTAGAAATGATCAAGGCATTTGTTGATAATGAGCACAACCATTTCCAAACAAGTAATTTACATGTGAGTAGTGAGTATGTAACACCCTTATCTACCCCGCAAATATACACGGTAAAATACACAAATTATCAGAGTAAAAATCACCTCAGAAGGGTGCACATTTTCTCAATAAACTCAAAATAAAACATTTGTTCCATAAACAACGGGTTTTCCTCAAAATAACTCAAAAATGCCTCAAAGAGCAGCAAAACCACCATAACCACAAAAATCTCACAAAAGGGTTTATTACAATAAACCATAGTAATCAAATAATCAATAAAATAATAACCAAATAAAACTCAACATGGTTCGACTCAACGACCCACCCGATGTTACACTATCAGCGCAAGACCCTCTACATCGACCAAAATGCAAATAACTTCAAAAGTCCTCAAAAGCATCCACGGCTAATCCTGATCACCTGCACGTTACCCACGTGGAGGCAACATTCAAACAGGCAGGGTGAGTAATACAATTCATTATAATCAATATAAAATATGATATGCATAAAAATGGTGTCATCATCATATACGACATCATCAGAGTCATCACAAGGCAAACATCAAAACACGTCATCATAAATCACAACAAATGCCACATAAATCCAATGCACAACAGGACTCGTGCATGTGGTACCAGTCATCACAATCGATGGACACTTAGGCCATCACCCTCCAAAGATCCCTGTCAAATAGGATCGGTTCCACACAAGAACCGGAGCACGTCATAAACCACTTCACAACCACACAATGGGATGGAAGCCACAAATAGACCGAAGTCTAACATCATCATCACTGGACCGAAGTCTTAACATCATCACCAGAATATGTTATGAATGCATGATACACAACATCACTAACCATCATCATCAAAAATATCATTATGTACATCATCATTTACCAAAACATCATGTTAATCATGTCATCATATACTCATCAAAACATCACAAATCATCAGTAACATCACAGTACACAATCAGAAAGATCACAACATCAAACATCAGAACATCACAGAAATCATAAACAAAATTTCGCGAACAGCAGGGTTCGCTACTGAGTTCGCTATGCGAACCTGCTCGCTGGGACCTTCGCTTTGCGAAGCTGGCATTGAAGCTCCAATCCCATACAAAAACAGCCTGCCTCTCCTCGCTCCTCTATTCGCTGTGCAAAGACTTTCGCTGTGCGAGCCCATAAAATCACATCTCAGAATTCATCCCAGTATCACCAACAAAATCATCGCGCGTTCGCTGCGCTGCTCGCTTTGCGAGGCTTGGCGAACATTCTCCTTGCGAATGATTTATTTGCTTTACAAACTAGTGATTCCTGAAATCTCTGCTACGCACCAGTAGCATCCCAGCCCCAAAAACCTTTATGATTCCAACCTTAATTCACCCCAAAACCCTCCCAATACAGTCCTGAAACATCAAGGAAATCAAAGGCATAAAACCTACGACTATTAGGCCGGTTAATTCCACTATCCTAACTCAAAATCAGCTAAACCTTCACAAACTCTCAAGGTTCCCATAAACCCCATAAATCCCTTCCTCATACAAGATCTCACATATCATAAATGTTAGTTCTTGGATTGGCTGGAATTTTGGTAAAACAAAGTATGTTCAATGTTGATGTCAAGGTGGTGATGTTGCAACATTGAGTCTTAACACTGGGCTATGTTAAGTATTTAAATTGCTGAAGTTGGATGTCTGATGTCACATGGCGATGTTGTGACATTAGATCTGCAGAATTAATAACATCAGGTTGTGATGTTGTTAGGGTTTGCGTGTTAGCTAGAATTGTGGAGAGCAAGCTGTCTCATTGGAAGCGAATATCTTGGGTTAGATATTCTTCGCTGCATAGGAGATCTGGTGCAGATTTGTAGGAGATTTAAAAGGTTGAAGATTTGAAAAGATTTTAGGAGAAAATCTGTTTTGAATATTCAGTTTTAAATAACAAATCAAGTCAGATATTGTAGTAGTCCAAGCCCAATTCAGGTTGCTATTTAAAGCGCACAAAACCAAAAGAAAAAGGTACAGAAATACAGAGAGAAGATCAAGAGCATAGGCTGAGTGTCTTAAGTATTTTGTACGAATTTTGTATACACCATTCTAGGTTGAATATGTGAGTTGTTTTCTGTCCTCTCTTAGAAGCTGTGAAGTGATAGAGAGTTGTGTAACTTGATCAAAGCTGTGAAGCAGGATCAAGGTTTCTCAAAGAGGTTGTTCTTTGAGTGTTTTAGGGATTGAGTAGTGTTCTCATATCTAAGTGGTTTCTTAGGTAGGAAGTCACTAGTAGGAATTAAGTTTAGGAGATTGTCAACTGGGTTGTTGAGTCTGTAAATTAATTCTACAAGTAGTGAATTTCATCCCTGGCTTGGTAGCCCCCAGACGTAGGTAGTTAGACCGAACTGGGTGAAAAATTTGGTGTGTTTTTCTGCTGTTTAATTTGTCCATTGTGCAGAGTGTGTTATTGTGACATCGCACTTAACATCACACGTCTGATACTAGAATTTCAATTGGTATCAGAGCAGGCATCCTGTCTGTCTCTGGGTGAGATCTAGGGAAGTTACTTTCTGGTGTAAAGATGGACAAGGAAGTTAGAGGATTTGTCAATAGGCCCCCTATTTTGGATGGCTCGAATTATGATTATTGGAAGCCAAGGATGCTCACCTTTTTGAAATCCTTGGACAACAGGGCATGGAAGGCCATTATTAAAGAATGGAAAGCGCCTGTTGTGTGTGAGAAAGATGATGCTGGCAAAGATAAAGAAGGCACCTCGAAGCCAAAGCCTGAAGAAGAATGGACCAAGGAAGAAGATGAGCTTTCCCTTGGTAATTCCAAATCTCTAAATGCAATCTTCAATGGAGTGGATAAGAATATATTCAGGTTGATCAATACCTGTGAAGTCGCTAAGGAAGCATGGGATATTTTGAAGGCGACTCATGAAGGAACATCTAGAGTGAAGATGTCTAGACTTCAGCTTCTAACATCAAAGTTTGAAAGTCTGAAGATGAAGGAAGATGAGACTATTCACGACTTCCACATGAGTGTTCTTGAGCTGGCCAATGCATCTAGTGCTCTTGGAGAGAAAATGTCAGAAGAAAAGCTTGTGAGGAAGATTATTAGGTCACTTCCTAAGAGGTACAAGATGAAGGTGACTGCCATTGAAGAAGCACAAGACATCAGCCAGATGAGGGTTGATGAGCTCATTGGATCTCTTCAAACATTTGAGCTTGGGTTAAATGAAGAAGAACCTGAAAAGAAGCCAAAAAGTATAGCCTTGACTTCAAATGCTAAAGAAGAGAAAGGGAAGAGTACTGAATCCCAGGAGGATTTATCTCAGGCCATAGCTATGTTGGGAAGGCAGTTCAACAAGATGTTCAAGAGGATGAACAATAACTCCAGGCCTAACGTCAAGAACATATCGTCTGACATCAGCAAGTTAAAAGAGAAGGATAAAGAGAAAACTGGCCAAGATAAAGGAGTTCAGTGCTTTGAATGTGAAGGGTATGGACAATACAAGAAATAATGTCCCACATTCTTGAAGAAGCAGAAGAAGGGCATGTCAGTTTCCTGGTCTGAATCTGATAGTGAAAGTGAAGGTGAGTCAGCAAAGCATGTTAGAGCCTTAACAGGGACTGTTGTTTCTGATGATGATAGTGATGGAGAAATAACTTATGAGGAGTTAGCATCTACTTATCAAGAGCTGTGTTTAAAAAGTGCTGAGATTTGTCAAGAAAACAAGTGTCACAAGCAACAGATTGCTCAGCTTGAGACTGCTAAAGCTGATTTGGAAAACGAAGTCTCACTGGTCAAAGCTCATCTTGATCATATGACCAAATCTGTTAGGATGCTGAGCTGTGGTACAGACACACTTGATAGGATCCTTCAGACAGAAAAGGTTGCTGGTGATAAGTCAGGTATATGATTTGTGGCTGAGAAAAAGGTTTCTGCTGAAGCAAGCACTTCAGGAACAAAGAAGGAGGTGTCCCAACCCATGTCTCATCATCAAACAAAGAGACAGGATCCTACCCCTAAGAAGGTCGTTGAGAAGAAGAAGGGTCCTCATCAGAGGAAGATGCAGCCCCAAGGAGCCAGTCAGTATATGCCTCCCCAATATCACAAGAGTATGCAAGCTGCCAGGTTCAAACAGAACATGTCCCATCAGATGTCTCAACTTCAGAGAGACTGGTATGGATATGGATATGGATACAACAATGATGTGCCTCATCACTATGGAAGAAGGAAGCCTCATCACCATAGGAGACAGCCTAGAAGACATCATCATCAGCTCAGGAGATAGTCTACCTATGGCAAAAGACAACAGCACCATAGAAGGCAGGCCAACTATGGAAGAAGGAGACAACATTATGGGTGGGAGCCACAGCAATATCATCGTTATAATGGTAGAAGATATAACCAATTCAGAGATGACAGAGTTAGATGCTTCTATTGTGGAAGGTTTGGACATATGCAGTACTCTTGTTTTAAACTGCATGGTTATCCACAATCTGCTCCTCAAAGAAAACTAAAGGAGGTCAGGCCCAAAGTTGTTAAACAATGGGTTCCTAAGGAGAAGGTGAAATGTCTTTTAGCCCACACTTCAGATAGACAGTTTGATAAGGATACATGGTACTTTGACAGTGGATGCTCAAAGCACATGACTGGATCCAAAGCTAAATTGGAAGATACCGTTGCTTGCTCTTCAAATGATGTATTCTTTGGAAATGGAGATACAAGAGTGGTTACAGGAGTTGGAAGAGTAAAATGTGGAGGTGGACCTGAAATTGACAATGTTCTTCTTGTCAATGGTCTGAATGCTAATTTGATCAGCATAAGCCAACTGTGTGATGACGGGTATAAAGTTAGCTACACCAAAGATGAGTGTGTGGTAACTGGTGAGCATAATCAGGTTGTTTTGAAGGGTGCTAGATCCAAGGATAATTGTTATCAATGGATACCAAAAGAGGTCAGCACATATGGTGATGTTATGGTTGATGTTGGAACATCAGATGGTGACATCAAGTGTGAAAGTATGGTGAAAAGTCAATCTGGGTTAATGACTTATGGTGTTGTTACTCCTAAGTTGGATGATGTGTTAAAAGCCAACTTGAGTAGTCACTTATGTGAGCAATATGAAGGAGTCAACAATGCTGATGGAAGGATCAAAAGTTGTGACCTTAAGAGGTGTTGGGAGCTGAATACTTGCGAGGCCAAGAAAGATGACAACCTGACTAATGACTCCTATAGCTCAGAAGAAAAATTTCATAGGTTGACAATCCTTAGGTTGGAAGATGCAGATGTTAGAGCTGATGTTAAAACTTCTCAAGTCAAGAAAGGTACTTCAAGCCTTAAAATAAAGAAGAGTGATGATGAACTAATTGCAAAAGTGGTTCCTGGGGTTGCTAAATGACTGAAATCAAGGAAGAGGAAAGCTATTAAGTCACCTCCAAAGATGAGAACTGATAAGCAGAAGATCTATGTGGATGGTACTACAAAATCTAGGAATAAAGTGTTCATCTCTTCCAGAAATAGGAAGATCAGAGATAAGTCTGATGATAATGTCCAGGATATCTCTCAAATGAAGGAAGTCGTTAATGTTAGAACTTCTGAGAAAATTCAAAAGGCCATACTAGATAACATTCCTGTGCTTTTCATAAAATGGTGGAAGTATGTTCTGGAAAAAGAATTTGGTATAGATACTCTGGATATGGTTGAGTTTGCTAGGATATGGTTCAGAGAGGGTGTGGGAACTTATGGTATTCCGGTGTGTATGAATAAGTTGCTCTGACTGTGTTTTATTGGGAGCTTCTTGAAGAACTTCTTTGTGCAATGAGTCCTTTGAATCGTGATGAGAAGCTGATGTCCCAAAAGATGTTATAACATCATGTTTGCTGGTGGTTATATCTGGAAGATGATTAAGATTGGACATGTGGAGATGGATGCTCTAGCATTTTTGGTCAGAAGAGGTGGAGATTATGGTCATGTGTTTAGTAGTTTGTTCTGGCAAAGCATGACTACTGTCTTTGAAGACTTCACCAGTTTCAACAACTACTGGTGGATGTAAGGATAGAGGAATTGTGATCTCTTGAAGAGACTGGATCTCAGTAAAGCTTATAAGTAAGCTGAGAATTTGTGGAGTTTGTGACACAGTGTTGAGATTGGATTACTTTGCTGATAGTAAATCCAGTGGTGGAGCATATGTAATACCATGGTGTGTGGTGTCAAGAGTGTCCTAACTGATGTTAGAACATTTTCTGTGTTGGTTATCCTTGGTGAAGGATGTCTTTGTTCTGGATCTGAAGCTTGGTGCATACATTATACCTAAGGAGCGTCTACATAGTCATACGGGAGAATGATGAAGTAGAAAGTTTGCCTTGGATGGAGAATGTAGAGAAGACTGAAGTTGATCAGGAAGTCTGAAGATGAAGATTATGATAGGGAATGACTGTCTGTGGAAAAAGGGACAGTGGTACCAAAATGAATGTGCTCAGCAAGTGTGCTCAAATGTTCATATTCATCTAGAGCATTAGTTATCCTTGCCAGGGGGAGTACTTATCTATGGTGTTTGCTACAAGGAGCATATATTATGAAGCTTGCATGCTGATCAAGCTTGTGGAGATTGGTTGCCTCTTATAAGGATATAATGTCAGATAGCATGCTATGACATTAGACTGTTGATTGGTGTGGCCTTGAATGGTTCTAGTCATGTGAAGCTAATTATTTGAATCATGGCCTTGAATAGTGTTATTTATTCTAAGTAAGAGGAGTTGACTTAGAGTTCAGTGGAAGGCAGTGTGTGTGTGCTTCAAATCTTGTGGATAATTGTGTGAAGCCTTCTTGACTGGATGGATGAAGACTATGTCTGGATTTTCAAATCTTGTCTGGATAATTGTGTGAAGGTTGTCAAATTGTGGCTAAAAAGGGGGAGAAGTAGCCAAGGATGTAGAGTTGTCAAATATTCTGATATGTCAAATGTTGTCAAAGGAGTTGATGGTTGTTGTTGCTAAGGAATGAAGTCAAGGAATATGCTGTTGAGGATGTAGTTGGTTGCTGTTGTTATAGTGCAGAAGTGCAGAAATTAAGGGGGAGTAATTACTGAACTGCTGAACAGCTGGTTATGCTAATTCATGATTGAGGGGGAGCAACATTGTTGAAAATTATTGCTGTTGAAGATGGTGCTGCAGCAGAGTTTTTCTGAAGTGAAGTCTTGAAGATGCTGCTGCTGCTTAAAGTTTCAAATATTATTGAAGTTTTTTTCCGCTGCTGAAGTCTCTGAAGGTGCAGAGACTGTTTTAGCCAAAATTAGACAAAGGGGGAGATTGTTAGTTCTTGGATTGGCTGGAATTTTGGTAAAACAAAGTATGTTCAATGTTGATGTCAAGGTGGTGATGTTGCAACATTGAGTCTTAACACTGGGCTGTGTTAAGTATTTAAATTGCTGAAGTTGGATGTCTGATGTCACATGGCGATGTTGTGACATTAGATCTGCAGAATTAATAACATCAGGTTGTGATGTTGTTAGGGTTTGCGTGTTAGCTAGAATTGTGGAGAGCAAGCTGTCTCATTGGAAGCGAATATCTTGGGTTAGATATTCTTCGCTGCATAGGAGATCTGGTGCAGATTTGTAGGAGATTTAAAAGGTTGAAGATTTGAAAAGATTTTAGGAGAAAATCTGTTTTGAATATTCAGTTTTAAATAACAAATCAAGTCAGATATTGTAGCAGTCCAAGCCCAATTCAGGTTGCTATTTAAAGCGCACAAAACCAAAAGAAAAAGGTACAGAAATACAGAGAGAAGATCAAGAGCATAGGCTGAGTGTCTTAAGTATTTTGTACGAATTTTGTATACACCATTCTAGGTTGAATAGGTGAGTTGTTTTCTGTCCTCTCTTAGAAGCTGTGAAGCGATAGAGAGTTGTGTAACTTGATCAAAGCTGTGAAGCAGGATCAAGGTTTCTCAAAGAGGTTGTTCTTTAAGTGTTTTAGGGATTGAGTAGTGTTCTCATATCTAAGTGGTTTCTTAGGTAGGAAGTCACTAGTAGGAATTAAGTTTAGGAGATTGTCAACTGGGTTGTTGAGTCTGTAAATTAATTCTACAAGTAGTGAATTTCATCCCTGGCTTGGTAGCCCCCAGACGTAGGTAGTTAGACCGAACTGGGTGAACAATTTGGTGTGTTTTTCTGCTGTTTAATTTGTCCATTGTGCAGAGTGTGTTGTTGTGACATTGCACTTAATATCACACGTCTGATACTAGAATTTCAATAAAAAAGGTTTAGCCTTGAAGTCTTATTTTTACCCGAATCAATTCAACCCTTAATAATCCATCATCGATCCTCAGAAATACCTCTAAATCATCAACAACTCATAAACCCTTCAAAAACCCCAAAAACCTCAAGATCCATTTTAAACACATCACTCCTATATTGAAAACAATGAAAGGCAATACTCCTCATACCTTAGATTGTCGATCCGGAGCTTTTCTCTACTGATTCTTCGGAAACCTTCTCGAATCCTCGCCTTTCCTTCTTCCTCAGAGCTCTGCACTTTTCTCCTTATTTTCACGTTCCAACTAAATGAATCCTATACCTTCCTAATTCCTTTTTGTTAAATCCTTGGGCTCTTAAAATGGACTTTCCCCATAACACCCTCACTAATCCTCCTCAAAAGTCCATCTTACCCTTAATTCCTCTAATATTATTTAAATTAATAATAATACTAATATATTCATATTATATACTATTATATAATTAATTAACCGAAACTCCACGAAAATGCCAACGTCCACACAAACCACCGAAAATTCACAATACTATATTTAAATAATTAAATAAATATTCTAATAAATTTGGGGTGTTACAACTCTCCCCCACTTACAGAATTTTCGCCCTCGAAAATTACCTCAAAGAAATAGAGTCGGATACGACTCCCTTATCTGATCTTCGCGTTCCCAAGTCCAACTTTTGCCAGCTGGTCCGCCCCACAACACCTTCACCAAAGTTATGTCTTTACCCTGCAGTTGCTTCATCTCTCGATCGGCAATCCACACCGGTAGGTTATCCCTCACTTGTACATCATCCATCTGAATTACATGCGACGGATCCGGAATGTACTTCCTCAACTGAGATACATGGAACACGTCATGCAAATTCGCAAGTGACGGCGGTAAAGCAATTCGATAGGCTACCTCTCCTATCCTCTGCGAGATTTGATAGGACCAACAAAACGTGGAGTGAGCTTCCTAGACTTCAAAGCTCGACCCACACCAGTCACTGGCGCCACCCTAAAAAACACGTGATCTCCCTCTTGGAATTCAAGTGTCTTCCTTCTCTTATCATGATAGCTCTTCTGGAGACTCTGCGACGCTATCATCCTTTAATGGATCATATTAATCTTCTCGGTCGTCTCTTGCACAATCACAGGTCCGAGTACAACACTCTCACCCGATTCATACCAACACAAAGGAGTCCTACACCTCCTCCCATACAAAGCTTCATAGGGCGTCATTCCAATACTAGCATGAAAACTGTTATTGTACGTGAACTCAATCAACGGCAAATGGCTATCCCAAGATCCTCCATGATCCAACACACAATCTCTTAGTAAATCCTCTAAGGATTGGATAGTCCTTTCTGTCTGACCGTCCGTCTACGGGTGATAGGTAGAACTCATCCTCAACTTAGTACCCAAAGCCTCTTGCAAGCTCTTCCAGAACCTCGATGTAAATCTTGGATCTCTATCCGACACAATACTCGAAGGTATCCCATGCAACTTCACAATCTCCTAAATATACATCTCGGCTAACTTCTGCATAGAATGATTAATCTTCATCAGCAAGAAATGAGCCGACTTAGTTAATCTATCCATAATCACCCAAATTGAATCATTCCCCTTAGCAGTCTTCGGTAATCCCACCACAAAATCCATGGAAATACTATCCCACTTCCATTATGGAATTCTCAACGACTGCATCATACCTAAAGGCTTCTGATGCTCAATCTTTGACTTCTGACGAGTCAAACACGCATAAACAAACTTCGCAACATCCTTCTTCATACCCGGCCACCAAAACAACATTTTCAAATCTTGGTACATCTTCGTAGCACCGGGGTGAATACTCAACCTACTCCGATGTCCTTCCTCAAGAATTCTCTTCTTAATATCTGGGACATCTGGAACACACACTCTGTCTCTGAACATCATCATACCATTCTCGTCAATTCAGAATTCCCCTCCGTTACCTTGGTTGATCAAAGTCAACTGGTCAACTAACTTCAAGTCAGATTGTTGTCCCACTCTGATCTCTTCCAGAATGCCATTAGTCAATTTTAACATTCCCAACTTCACACTGTCAGGAGTCTCTTCACATACCAAACTCAAATCTCTGAATTGCTCAATTAATTCCAATTCTTTCACCATAAGCATCGACATATGCAATGACTTTTTGCTCAATGCATCAACCACTACATTTACTTTTCCCGGATGATACCTCAAGTCAAAATCGAAATCCTTCAACAGCTCTAACCACCTTTTCTGCCTCATATTCAATTCTTTCTGATCAAATAAGTACTTCAGACTTTTATGATCACTGAACACTTCAAACTTACAGCCAAACAGATAATGTCTCCAAATTTTCAACACAAACACCACGACAACCAATTCCAAGTCATGGGTAGGATAATTCCTCTCATGAACTCGCAATTGTCTCGAAGCATAGGCAACAACTTATCCATTCTGCATCAATACTCCACCAAGACCCATCTTCGAGGCATCACAATACACCACAAAAGATTCGCTCGGATTAGGAAAAATTAACACCAGAGCGGTCGTCAACCTCTTCTTCAATTCCACAAAACTCTTTTCACAAGCTATATCCCACACAAAAGCTTGACCCTTTCGAGTCAACTGAGTCAAAGGTAATGCCAACTTAGAAAATCCCTCGATAAACTTGCGGTAATAACCCGCCAATCCCAGAAAACTTCGTATCTCAGTAGCAGACTTCGGAGTCTCCCACTACAACACAACATCAATCTTGGTAGGATCTACAGCAATTCCACCACTCGAAATCACATGGCCAAGAAAACTCACTTCCTTCAACCAGAACTCAGACTTTGACAGCTTTGCATACAAAATCACATGGCCAAGAAAACTCACTTCCTTCCAACCTCAATTCACCCCAAAACCCTCCCAAAATAGTCCTGAAACATCAAGGAAATAAAAGGCATAAAACCTACGACTATTAGGTCGGTTAATTCCACTATCCTAACTCAAAATCACCTAAACCTTCACAAACTCCCAAGGTTCCCATAAACCCCATAAATCCCTTCCTCATACAAGATCCCACATATCATAAAAAAGGTTTAGCCTCGAAGAATGATTTTTACCCGAATCAATTCAACCCTTAATAATCCATCATCGATCCTCAGAAATACCTCTAAATCATCAACAACTCATAAACCCTTCAAAAACCCCAAAAACCTCAAGATCCATTTTAAACACATCACTCCTATAAAAACAATGAAAGGCAATACTACCCATACCTTAGATTGTCGATCCGAAGCTTTTCTCTACTGATTCTTCGGAAACCTTCTCAAATCCTCGCCTTTTCCTTCTTCCTCAGAGCTCTGCACTTTTCTCCTTATTTTCACGTTCCAACTAAATGAATCCTATTCCTTCCCAATTCCTTTTTGTTAAATCCTTGGGCTCTCAAAATGGGTTTTCCCCATAACACCCTCACTAATCCTCCTCAAAAGTTCATCTTACCCTTAATTCCTCTAATATTATTTAAATTAATAATAATACTAATACATTCATATTATATACTATTATTTAATTAAATAACCGAAACTCCACGAAAATGCCAACGTCAACACAAACCACCAAAATTCACCGAAAATTCACAATATTATATTTAAATAATTAAATAAATATTCTAATAACTTTGGGGTGTTACAGAGTATTCGTTAACCCTTTGAGCCTAAACAGTTTAGATCTCATTTTAGTGATGAACTTTGTGTATGTACATAATTTGAACATTTAGTTCATCATTGAATTTTGAGAGATTCTAAAAAATTTCTTCTTGAACCTTTGAACATTGTTTTCATTGATTTCCTTGCCTTAAAAATCAAGGAGCATTCACTTAAGGTTTAGTTGAAAATAAGTTGGGGAGAATGAAAAAGAAGAATGGTAAGTTGCTAAAACTTTTGAAAGAATTTCAAGCAAGCATGAAAAGAAAAAGAAATTGTAAATATGAATGTGAAAAACAAAGAAAAAAAAATGCTTGCTTGAAAGAAAAATAGAGACCAAAATAATTGTGCATAAGGATGTTTGAGAAGGTTTGTGGTAGAGGAATGAAAATGGTGAATGAAGTTGAGATGTGTGAATACCTTGTATAGTGAATGTTCTTTTGCATCAGAAATTTCGTTTCAATGGCCTTTAGAAATGTTCCTTTATTGTAAACCCTACCAAGCTACAACCTTCAAAGCCCTTAGTGATCTTTTTGCTTCCATGATTTCTTTATTGATCGTTTAGATATTATATGAATTGGTTTGTATTTGCATCATTTGTCAGATGAGCGAAATTGCCCCGCATTTATAAGCGCGTTTTTCCTTCAATTCTTTTTTGAAGAGGAGTGTTAGAGTGATGTGAGCATGATAGTTTAGTTGTTACTTGAAACATTGTCTGATATTTGTTTAAGAACCAAGTTCTTTTGCATTGTTCGATTCTAGGAATTTGTAATCATTGCTTGTTTCCATTTGTTGTTTATTTGAGCCTTAAATCTTTTCTTGGTTGAGTTAAATGCTTGAGCAAATCCTCTTGTTTTTAATGAGAGGCATACTTTGCTTGAGGACAAGCAAAGAGTTAGTTGGGGAGAGTTTGTTAGATGCCAAACATGCCTTATATTTCTCATTTATACTTGGCATTTTTCAACTCTTTTATGTTGATTTGTTGGAGTTTATACTTGAAAGTTGTCATTCTTCAAATTATGTGAAAATACCTTTGGTACTTGTAATTTGTGTGTTATTGTGCAGAAAAAGGCATTAAGTCATCAAAGAGTAAGACACAAGAAAAGTGATTCAAGTTGCCAAAGGAAGTGAAGAAACTTCAGTAAGTTCGCTAGGCGAACTTGCTAGCAAATGTTCGATGGGAAAACATCTGGCGAGGTGCCAGCGGTTGCTTCCAGATTTGAGGCAGTAAGAAAAGACACCTAAGTTCACTGTGCGAACATGCCAGCGAATGTTCGCTGTGACAACGCTTCAGCGAAGACCCGGCGAAGGACCTCAGAGAAGAGGCAGTAGCTAAAGGGACCTAAGTTCGCTGTGCGAACTTGTAGGCGAATAGTTCGCTAGGCGAATAATCATTCGCACTGCAAACTTCTAAAAAATATCAGAGGCGGTTTAACTACGCAAAGGTACATCAGGTGCCTATTTTGGTGTTCGCTAGGCGAATGAAAGGTTCGCAGTGCAAACATGACAGATTTTAAGTGATGTATTTAAGCACTTTTGGTCATTTTTGGGGATCATAACCTATTTTCACACACCATAACCTAGTTTTCTGAGTTTTCATCATCCAAGAGTGAGATTTCACATAGAGAAGCTCGATTTGCATCCAATCTCGATTATTCGACGTGGATGCTTTTTAATCTCCTCCTGATACTTGTGAAGCAAGCTACCATGGTGATGGGTAGCTAAACGCCTTTGTGTCTAGATTAGAGGTAGTTTATCTTGCTTATATGTATTTCTTTTGATCTTTTATATATGAACAAGGTTGATGATCAATATATGATGAAGTTATTTGTTCTTAATATTGTATTTATGGTTTGGATCACTTTAGACATAAATTTTCCAAACTTTGATCTAATGTCTTCATCTATTAAAAACGAAACTCTAGACATAGATTTGGGGTTTAATATTTGCTTTGTATTGATCTTAATGTTTATTGTTTCGATGGTTAGGTTGATACATCGTCTAATGATTTAAACAATAATACTCACGAAGTTGCTTTAGACATAAACAGATTCGCGAGGATACGTGATTGTATTAATCGAAACTAAGTTCATATGCTTGATTAATCGGATACGTATAAAACGGATTAACGAACTCTAATCTTGACATATTTTTACCAATCGATTAAAACCAAACTTTTTACCGTTGATTGCAATTTTTATGCGAACATTGCGATACTAAATCAAACCAACCACTTTATTTTTTCTATATTTAAAACGTTTTCAATTGTAAAACGGCAGTAATATCAAACAATCCTTGCAGATACGATAACAAAAACCCACACTGATACTATTTCAACAGCCATATAAGAATTGCATGAATGCGTTTAGTCTATATCGGATATGCAATCATGCATGTCATCTTTGTTATCCCTGTTATGCACATTCTAAAAGAAAGAGAGACGAGGAAGTATACAACAGAAGAAAAATAAGATATGTGGATATTTATATTAAGGGTTAAATATATAAACCCCCCTGCAATGTTAGCAAGTTCTCATTTTAGCCCCTGACAAAGTTTTTTTTTTAAAAACCCCCTCATCTTAATTAGATTCCCTCACTTAGACCCCTGACTGCCACATTGCAGCAAAGATTCCTTTCTATTGCTTACGTGACAGTCCACGTGGCATTTTTAATATTATTTTTTTATTTTTTTATTTTTATTATTTTTTATTTTTATTTATTTATTTTATTTATTTATTTTTATTTATTTATTTTTTTTTTTATAATTTTTTATAATTTTTTTTTAATTTTTTTAATTTGTTTTTATTATAATTTTTATAATTTTTTTTCTTTTTTTTATTTATTTTTTTTCGTTTTTATTTATATATTTTATATTTTTTTATTTTTTTTATTTTTTGTTTTTTATTTCTAATTTTTATTTGTTGAATTGAAATACTTATGAGTGATTTCTTTATAAACACTAGTGGTGCCCCCTAACCAACCGATGTGGGACATTGAAAACACTTCAAACTTGTTGAAACTTTACCAGCAAAAACACTTCATATATGTTAATAATTTGAGAGGAGAACACAAAGCATACTCACAACACAACAATACCACACACCCTAATAAACAAGAATCTCAAGCTCTCATCACTCTCCAAACCTCCATCACCATATTGTAACATCATATCTATACTATAACCATAACACAACCGTCCACATCCTCATGAAAATGGTAACTTGCTACTGCCATGTTCACACCATAAGTTATGTTCATACAATATAAAAAGTTATCAACTTCATTACAATCCACCACCTTCAAAAAAATCTTTCTCTTATTAACCATTTTAAACCTCTTAACACCATATATCACTCACACACATAATGTAGCAACATCACAACAACAAACCTTCACTCCATCGAAACAACATAACAACTCAACCTTACTGCAACAACCACCACCCCCATCTTGTATCTTTCCTTTCTCGAACTCAACCCACACAGTTCCACACGACCACCTCCATCAACTTAGAGGTATGATATAATATAGTTTTCAACTTACTATATCATTATCCTTTGGTATGAATAATTTTTTGTACAAAGAACATATGAATGTGCATGTAAGGGGAGGATAAGGATGTTGTATCTATCTTGAATCCAAAGAGAAGAGTCCAAAAGGCTAATACTCACAAGTGTCCCACATCGAAAACTATTTACTAAATGAAAGTGTTTATATATGTTACTTGTCAATCATATAACAAATGAAATAATATATGGGCCAGAAAAAGTGGAGTTATAATGGGCTTGTGTGTGTGTTTGTTTGTGGCCTAATTAAACTAATTTTTAAAATAACAATTTGTTTAAAATAGAATTAAAAATAAAAATTAGGTCCAAAAACGAAAACTAAAAAAAAAGTATATATATATATATATATATATATATATATATATATAAATAAAAATGAAACAAAAATTAAAAAAAAAAGAAAAAAAATAAAAAAAATTATTAAAAAATACAAAAAAAAAACGTAAAAAAATTAAAAAAAAATTAAAAAAAATAAAAAATAAATAAAATAAATAAATAAAAAAATAAAAAAAATTTTAAAAAAAATTAAAAAAATTAAAAAATTAAAAAAATTAAAAAAATAATAAAATAATATTAAAAATGTCACGTGGACTGCCACGCAAGCAATAGAAAGGAATCTTTGCTGCAATGTGGCAGTCAGGGGCCTAAGTGAGGGAATCTAATTAAGATGAGGGGGTTTTTAAAAAAAAACTTTGCTAGGGGGCTAAAATGAGAACTCGCTAACATTGCAGGGGGGTTTGTATATTTAACCCTTATATTAATAATAAATTGAATTTATTCTAATGAAATGAATAGGTAGGCAGACTTTCTATATTAACCCTATTATGGGTGGACGATGTTCCTAGCTTCCAGTGCCTACCCTCCTTCAGGGATCTAGAATATATGCTCACTTCATTACGATATCTTCTTTAGTCAAACGCGACGTTAGAGCATCCCACCTTATCTTTTCCTGCCAGTGTGTCATTGTGAGACTGACTCGATCAGGCATGTAGCTTAAGAATGACCGTTGAAGCCTTAAGACTCTATAATAGCCCTTGTTGAATTCTTCAGCGAGGTTTTTTTTTATCAACGAGATGCAATATCTATCTCAAATGTCCGACAGGCGGTCAACAATCTGCTTACGGGATATCCAGCCTCATGGTCAACTCTTTCTATACCTAGGAGGACGGTCGGATGTGGATTCCATTATTTGAAAGAGGACCTGCCACCATGACCTTTGGTTGACGCTCAGGCTTCTTTTCCTATCCAGTATTTCCTTTGGAAAAGCAAGGCAGAGCGGAAATCTGAGACTACTTTCGACCGGCCTGCTTGCAGCTAGAGTTTGGGATTCCTTCTCTCGGGCACTCTTGGGGAACCTTTATTCTTTGATCTGGCCTAAGGAGACCCACATGCATTGAGTGGAAATCCTACAATACATATAAAAGGTCCCCCAATACTTTATTTGCACCCGACATTAACTATGAACTCATTGTATCACAATGCCATTAACTATTAACTTCGTCGTATCTTTGACGTCGCACCGGTTAGTACCTTAGTAGTGGAGAAAAGTATGAGCGACGTCAGATTGGAAGGTGGATCGTGAAATTTTGGCACAAATTTCATGGAAATTTCCTTCAGCCTCCGACATAGACCTAGATATGGATCTAAGATTCTTCCTTCTATTTCTCTTGTAGAGTTATCGAGGAAATCAGAGATCCGAGAATCTTAAGAATCGAAATTGAAATGGTGATTGATCGAATCAATTGCGACATATATCCGCGTTCACTTTTGAATGTTCTTGATTCTAAGATCTAAAGAGGTTGCAAATGATGGAGTTGAAAAGTGAACATGAATTCGTGGAAATCGTAGAAATCAGAAGTTGATTCCCACAAACGGCGATACTGTTTCTTTCGGGAACCAGAAATTGAAGTAGTTGGTGAACTAATGATCTTGAATAATGGTGTTGATCTCCTTTACGGAGACGCGGGATGAACCTGCATGGTTAGCACTCTAATGTTCAATTCAGCTCAAGATTCAAAATGAGTGTAGTAAAAAATAGAGATCAGAGAATGTACCTTTCTCTCTACGTGTGAACTGGTTTTATACCTTAGGTCAAATGGAGTGAATTTGAGATAAATTGGACCATATCTTTTTTGGCCTTTGACCGATCCAGAACACAAAGACACTTACCAAATAAATAACTCTAGTTAGCAATTGTGTATATGAACTTCAAAAGCCTAAACTTTAATGATAAAATGAAGAAAAAGAAAAAGAAAAAAGAAAAGAAAAAATGACTAACTATCGCGCCTAATATATTCTTAGTGATAAAAGCAAGCGAGCTAGAGAGTCACATAGAGAAACAACTACATTAAACGAAAAAAATAGAGAAAAAAAGGAACCTAGTAGATGAGGTCACAATAAGAACTCAAGAGAAGAAGCTCGGTCCTTACGGGGGAGAAACCAATGGTTATAGGACCTAGTAGGAAGACATGAGTTTGACTTAAAGGGAGACCCTAACTCGAGCAAAGGAGAGAAAGAAAGAAAGATCATTAGATCATAGAATGAAATATATCTTTCCATTTGATGAAATGAACAATCTAGATAAAGACCGAAGGGTGAGAAATCTTGGGAGAATTCCTATGAAGACGAGCTATAAACATTAAATGAGGTACGCATAAAAATCTCCATTACAAATTTATATCTTTCCTCTATGATGATTACTGACTTAAGCGCCGGAGTGCATGTATCCCATATCTTGTCTCCTCACCTTGAAGACGAAGTTGAGTCATTCTTTTCGGAAATTCCGTATCCAACCATTCTGTGAAGTTTTCTTACAATATGTTCAAGTTATTATATTCAAGTTGAGTCATTCTTATTAATTATTATATTCAAGTTATTAATTATTTTCTCATTACATTATGTTCATTTTAATTCAATTCATATTCTTAGTAAATATTTTAACTAGATAGACATATTAGAATCAATTTTAAGACTTAACTTATGATATTTGTCTCATTGAATACTTAATTGAGACAGATGTGATATGATTCATATATCATATCTCTTATTCCACCCATGAAATAAGTTTTTAATAAAGGTTCAATGTATTTTCTTATCTCTTATTTTAATTTATTGTTTCATTTTGGCCGTTTAACTAAAAAAAATTATAAAGTAATTTTTTAAAAACCATTTTAAAATTTTAATGAAAAGAAAAATAGTTCATTCTATTCAACATCTTTATGGGGCAAAGAAGAAAAAAAATTAATTTATTAACTTTATTAACAATGAATAATAATAAAAAGACTTCTTTTTTTTGGAGATGACATATTCACATCGAAGAAATCGAAATGTCAAAAACATAAGTCGTCTTTTTCTTGATAGTATCCATTTTAGTACTAAAAACATTCACTTTTTTATCCTCAAGAATCAAACAATACTATGATATTTTCTATGTTTGTATTAGTACTATTTATTTTTTTTCACTGGGTTCATTGAATTTTACTGATGACTCTACCCCCAAGGTTACTTCTGAGAGCGACGGCAAAGAGGTAAGTGGTCGGGGTTTGGGCCAGTCTCCTAATCTTGTTTTTGACGAGCTTCTTAAGGCCCAAAAGAAGCAGCCCAAAGATTTAGTTGTGGGTGGTGGGCTTTCCTTGAATTCTAATTGTTTCTGGCCTTCTCCTTCGCACCCTCAACTTTGTGCTTCTTCTGATGGGGATTCAGACAGGGTTGTTATTTCTGAGACTGAGACGGACCTTACCCAAGGCCAAAGTTTGGAGCCTGACATCAATCCTTATCCTTATCCTAAACAGGGTTGTAGACTTTCTTCCTTTTCTGAACCCTGCAGTTCTATATCTAAAAAGAAATCCCAGCGTCCTGCTTTTTTGAAGAAGAAATCCCATCGTCCTTCTAAATTGAAGAAGAAACCCAAGGCTGTGAGTTCCTTAGCAAATGAGCAGAGATGTCATTCGGTAACAGATTCGGAAGTTCTCCAAGGCAATAAAAGGTTCTGGGCAGAGTTAATTCAAAAGTTTCTAGGAAGATTCGTGAGATGTTCTCAGCGTTGGGAGTTTTAGGTGGAGGAGGAGACAAGGAGATTGAGGAAGAGATTAGGTTGATGGAAAAGAAGGATAAATGTGGAGAATCTAAGAAGGAGTATATCAAAATTAATGCCCCATGAATATTTTGCCTTTGAATATTAGGGGGGGAGTGTGATTAAAAGAAAAAGGCTCGGTTACATCATTCAAAAAGAGAAGGTTGATATGTGCCTTATTCAAGAGACGAAGTTGGCTGACATCGATCTTGATATTGCTTCCTCTTTCTGGGGAGATTCTGAGGTCGAATGGTCTGCTACGAGTGCTATGGGAGCTTCAGGTGGTCTTTTAATTTTATGGAGAAAAGGTTCTCTAGATTTGCACTTCAGCTTTAGAGGTGTGGGGTTCATTGGTATTAATGCTAGTTGGAAAGGCAGGGAGATATTTTTTGTGAATGTCTACTCTCCTTGAAAGGCGTCTCTTAAGCGGAGATTCTAGTGCGAGCTTCTTGAAGTGAAATCCAAGTTCTCTGGGAGCCATTGGATGGTCGGAGGTGATTTCAACGCAGTTATGAAGGAAAGTGAAAGAAAAGGCTTATCATCGAACGGGAGGAGGACTGAAATACAAGGGTTTTGCAATTTTGTTGATGATTTGGATTGTGTTGACGTGTCGTGCATTGGAGGTTTATTTACCTGGTTCAATGGTAGTGGTACAACGATGAGCAGACTTGACAGGTTTTTGCTGTCTGGTGACTTGGTGGAAGAATGGGGGATTGTTGGTCAAGTAATCGGTGATAGGGACATCTCTGATCACAACCCTATTTGGTTGAAGGCTTGTAAAGCTAATTGGGGCCCTAAACCCTTTAGATTTTTCAATGGATGGTTAGAGCATCCTAATTTCAAGGAGTTTTTTGTGAAAGAATGGAGTTCGTTTAAAGTAGTTGGTAGAGGGGACTATGTTTTCAAGGAGAAGATCAAGCTTCTAAAGAAGAGTTTGAGGATGTGGATCAAGGAAGTATACGGATGGATAGATTTAAAAGTGGATAACCAAGTGTTAATGCTTAATGACCTCGACCTGTTCGTCAATAACAATGATGTATCGGAAGAGGAGCGCAAAGTTATTCTGGAGAAGAGATGTAGGACAGCTGAGGATATTTGGACTAACTTGCAGGTGAAAGAAAAATTACTTAGACATAAATCTAGAATGCTTTGGCTTATGGAGGGCGACGCGAATACGAGTTACTTTCATAGAGTAATTAGGGGGAGGCAAAAGAGGAATCATATTTCTTTTGTTCAAACCGATGAAGGGCGGGTAGAGGAGGTTGAAGACGTTAAATAGGCGGTCTTTGATCATTTTTAACAGAATTTCACTGAGAATTGTAAAAACAGGCCTATCCTTGAGGGTATTCAATTTTCTGCTCTGACGGAGGAGGAGAGTAATATGCTGGAGTTAGACTTTACTTATGATGAGATAAAGGATGCAGTGTGGGACTGCAATGGAGGTAAAGCTCCGGGGCTTGACGGTTTATCTTTTCTTTTTTTGCAGGTTCATTGGGACTCTCTTAAAGAGGATGTGATAAAGTTGGTTTTGGATTTCGTCAAGCACCCTGTTCTGTCAAAATCTGCCACTGCATCTTTCTTAACTCTTATTCCTAAAGTCAAAAATCCGCAAAGGTTGAATAAATACAGACCGATATGTTTAGTCGGGTGTCTGCATAAGATCTTCTCTAAATTGTTCGCTACCCGTATTAAGAAGATATTGGGCTCTATTATTTCTTTAGAACAGTCTGCTTTCCTTTCCAACAGGAATATTGGTGATGGTGTGTTAGTAGTTAACAAAGTGCTTGATTTGGCAAAAAGAGACAAAAGTAAGTGTCTGGCTTTTAAGGTTGACTTCGAACGCGCTTATGACTGCGTTTCTTGGGATTTCCTTCGTTTCCTTTTCGGTAAGATGGGCTTTGGGGTTAGGTGGCTTCGATGGATGGAGGCCTTAGTTTTCAGTGGAACGTGTTCGGTGTTAGTGAATGGAAGTGCCACTAAAGATTTCAAAGTCTCCCGTGGTTTACGCCAAGGTGACCCCCTTTCTCCCTTTTTGTTCTTGCTTGTTATGGAGGGTCTAACCCAGCTCATGAAGAGGGCGGAAGTCCAAGGCCTGTATGAAGGTTTTCGCATAGATTCGGAGTTGAGTATCAGCTTAGTCCAGTTCGCGGATGACACAATGTTTTTGGGTGAATCTAGTAAGAAAAACCTCTGGGGGATCAAAGGCATTTTGAGGAGTTTTTAGATGGTTTCCGGTCTTAAAGTCAATTTTTTCAAAAGTTTCCTGGGAGGTGTCAATATTCCTGAAGATTTTTCTCTTGCTGTTGTCGCTCCTAGGATTTTCATCCAGGTGCAAACGCGAAAGTGGCGCGGAAAACAGAGTCGTCAGCCGTGTAAATTTATCCCAAGAGAGGGAAAGAGAACACCGCATAAACCTGAGGAAGAGGGAAATGAATGGTCATCGCAACCATAACCTGGGTTCGGGAGTCGGTTACGCGAGGGGAAGGTGTTAGCACCCCACGCGTCCATCGTACTCGATGGGATCCACGCTTGTTGTCTATTCTAAGGGTGAGTTGTCCTAAAATCTATGGCTGCACTAAAACGGGGAAGGAGAAAACAAAGACAGACTCGGTAGGACGTCGACGTCCTAGGCCTACGTACCCCCTTTGTGCAATGGGGAATTCAGAGTCAACGTAGTTCGGACCAAGTTCTTTTTTTTTTTTATGAGCGACGTTAAGTTCGCGTCCAACAGTTAGGGTCGATGCCTGTTTGCGACTCAGACGGAAAGTAACGTGCCCTTTTTGAAAATAGCCTTTAGTTTAACGATCCCGAAGGATAAAAAGGTTTAAAGTTTGTTTGTATTTTTTAGGACAAAAGTGACTTGAGTTAGTTCGTAACTCAACTTGAACCAAAGTCTATGACACGGGAACGAATGCGTCACATGGTCGTCCCCAATAGGACGTATGCTCAACACTCTAGAAGAGAGAAGAGGGACCCCTCAATCTTCATTTCCTATGTTTAAGGCTCGTGTGCAAGACAAGTTGACCTTATTAAGTATCTTAGAGATGTTTTGTGATGAGAAGAGGGACTCAAAAGAAAAGAAAAAGACTACGGGGAAAAATCTATCCTAATGTTATCATGCAAAGATGGCCCTAAGGGGAGGTTTGACAACAACCTAAGCCTAAAGAAAAGAAAAGATGGGAGAAAGAAAGAATGAGAGTGGACATGGATACTTATCCACACCCTTAAATAACTTACCTCAGCCCCTGCATAAAAGGTTAGTACAAACAGAAATAAGTGACGATAGGACGAATGAAACCCAAACAAATCACAAGCCAAAGAGAAATGATTATAAACCAAGTGAAATTCAACCAAGGCAGAATGTGGATGACCTAAACATGAATTAGGAAGTCAAAGAAGCAAACCCAAATGATGGCACAAGTGCCAAGACATGATCAGGGATGTGCATACAAGAAGATCTCAAACAAAGAGCAATCACATAATTAGTAAAACATCTTCTAAAATTACCAAATTAATTATCAAAATAGCTCAACCAGTGGCAAACAACATGTTAAAAACTCATGCAAAAATTCAAAATATAAGTCACTCAAACAATCAAGTAAAGATCAGACAAGACACATGACTCAATATACAAAAGGAAAGGACTAAAATGCAATATGAAAAAGTTTTAAAAATAAGAGAAAAATATTTTAATGCAATTCAATATGTTGTTGAAGCAATGCAAAAAGAATGAACTCAAAAGGTTTTATGGATGGTGAGAAATAAATTTTACAATACAATGTGTGCAAAATGAAACAAATTCAAAAAGAAATTATTCAAATAATTAATTTAGATGATAAAAATAAAATAAAAATAAAAAATAAAATTGGAGAAAATTTTATAAAACTCTAAAAATGCTTCATGAATTTTCTTGTAATTTTTTTAATGCATTTAACTAATTTTAAAAATAAAAAATGAAATGCAATAATAAAATAAAAATAAAATAAAGAAATAAACGTGGGGGGTGTATGCAGCAAGTAATTCACGTTGGAAGACAATAAATGGGCTGAAGGAGGGGTGTGAAAAGCAAGGCCCAATCACTAAAATCCATCAGAAAAATAAAAAAAGGAACACGTGAACCCAGTCAACTAATTGACTTAACACACACCATGTGATCAATCTGATGCTTCCTATCAGTCAACGCAACCTCAAGATAAACAAAACCAAAGGCCATGATCCACACGCACACCATAATGACAGTACACATGCACACACCAAATCAATTCAGAAATTAGAAAGTAACACGTGAGAGGCACATGGTATTTTAATTCGTTGGCAAACCTCTAACCATCTGATTAATCAAACGCACCAAATTGAGTCAAACAATCAGAAAAGTAATCAAGATGAGAGATTAAGGTCTGAGGTACACGATAGTTAACATGGGGTAATAAACACACAACTAAATAAAATAAAAACAAAATTTAAAACGCGTGGCAACATGATGACCGCACGATCAAACCCATGGACGGTCACGATTGCGTCCCTTACCTCCAAAACCCTAGCCTCGCCGGAGACTGCACCAGATGCCGGAACTAGGGTTCCGGTCGTCTTCTCCGACCACCTGCAACCAAGATTTTTCCAGAAAGCGCAAAGGAGTACACTATTCTGACCAGAATTTGATGAGGATTCCAAATATCATGCTACATTTAACAAACAATCAACGTACATGGCAAATCGAAGGAAAAAAGTCACGGTTCAAAAACTTCAAACTCACCATACAATCAATGTGAACGTCCAAAATCAAAACAAACTATATCAAGATTATCAGTACACACCACAGATCATCATGCATGTTTAAAAAGAGAGTTTTAAGATCATGAAAAATTGCACTAACCTAAGATTACGCAACCTTTGCCCTTGCTATTAGCTTCAAGTGATGGGTGATTTGTACTCTATAGATGCCAAGGATGAAGGTTGTGAAGGAATCTTGTGAAAAGTCCTTGTGGATTCTGAGATTCGAATCAATCAAGATTTAGGGTTGCAAACTTTGTTCTCCTCAAAATCACCTGTGTTCTTCCCCAACCATTGCATGAGTAACTTTAAATACTTAGGGCTAATCCACTGATGATCACTTGGGCCTTATTAATTCCTCACTTAATGAGTTTTGGGTGATTTTGGAAAATTGCATTATGTGAAATACACCCTCTTCCATGCGTGTACACCCAAACATTCTATGATGGATCACTTATATTTCAATTGCTAATCACACCTGTATGGAATTTGGGCCTTGAGATGTTTTAGTTCATGAGTATTCAATGATCTTGCAATTTTGCATAATGGAAAATAAATGATGAATAAACCATGGATCCACTTGATTCAAAGGCCAAAAATGATCCTTATGGATTATTCTTTGATATTAGAATATGCCTTGAAGCAATGGAACCAAATATAGGTCACTATGTCCCAAAGTGAAAATGGAACCATGAGAAAACCCTAAAAACCACTTTGCCTTCTTTTGGTCATAACTTGAGTTTCACAAATGATATGGAGACCATCTAGTACTTGTTGGAAAGGGGAGAAAAATATCTTCAACTTTCATGTTTGAGGAAAATTCATTTGAAGCTTTCTTGATGATGAAAATTTAAGTTGAAAGTAGTGTAAGAACTTGCCCAAAAAGGAAACTTTCAAATTATAGGTCATTTCCATATTTAGTAACTTTTGTACCAACCCTTGATTCATGATAAATGGTATGAAACTTGACTATTGAAGACCATATGAGGATGTGATACCTTGAAAACCTTGAAGAGAACCTCAAAATTTCACAGTTGACTTCCCCTCTCACTGTTGACTTTTATCCAATTCTCCTGATTCCCAATCCATTGGCCAATTGAACTTCTCATGAACCAAACTGATGGACAATCTTCCATTCCTAGGTACTTAGGGACCCAAGGAATACCATGGAATCAAGTCTTGCCCAAAAAATCAGAAATAAACTGACTTTATAGCAAACCCTAATTTTGGTACCCTTAGTCTAGGAGGAAATAGCACAGTCTCCAAATCCAAATTCCTCTGAATATGATGTGTATCCTCTCTGACAAAGATAAGATATGCCATTTGGTGATGATAAAAACCCAAGAAGCTTTCCCATTGGAGCAATAAACCCAGGAATCTCAAAACCCTAATTTCTGCACTGGTTAGGAGAGAGAGAGATCCACTTGAGATCTCTTGGACAATATAAGGACTCTTGCTTAACCCTTTAAAGAATATCTTCTCCTCTTGAACTGCCTCAGGCACCTTGACCCCATGCTAATAACCAATGATATGCACACATGATAATGCAAAAATGAAATGAAACATAAGCCAGTTAGTACTAAAGTAAGGAGGGCAAATTTTGGGGTGCTACAACTGCCCCTATTCAATCCACTTAGTCCTGAAGGTATGATAGCGACGACTTTCAGACATTCCAGGATGCATGGGGATTGAATACTGACAGAACCCCAAAATTTGCAATCCTCAAAGGAGGGACGACTCTACTGGGGAACAAGTTATAAATGCTATAATGTCACAACACGGACGAGTGTTAGCTATGTGGGGATAAACACGGATGGGTGTCCAGGAATCAAAGATATCAGATGCGGACGGGTATCGAAAAGGTACACGGACGTGTGTGAAAAGGGTTCAATAAGGACGGGTACTGGAAAGGTAAAAGGATCCAATACGGACGGGCATCGAAACAAAAGTTCGAACACGGACGGGTGCTGAAAGGATAAATCTACTGGGGGTTAATCTCGCTTGGTGAATGGAAGGCAACACGGACGGATGTCATCAAAAGGTCAATACAGACGGGCATTGGCTTAAAAAGTTCAAACACGGACGGGTGCTGAAAGGACACGGACGGGCATCGAAAGGTCAATACGGACGGGCATTGAAACAAAGGGTTCAAACACGAACGGGTGCTGAAAGGACACGGACAGGCGTCAAAGGTCAATACGGACGGGCATTGGCTTAAAAGGTTTAAACACGGACGGGTGCTGAAAGGACACGGACGGGCATCAAAAGTCAATACGGACGGGCATTGAAACAAAGGGTTCAAACACGGACGGGTGCTGAATGGACACGGACGGGCGTCAAAGGTCAATACGGACGGGCATTGGCTTAAAAGGTTTAAACACGGACGGGTGCTGAAAGGACACGGACGGGCATCTGACAGTAAAAGACCTTGAGGGGATAGACCAAAGGACCACCTGGACGAAGGGGTAAAAACGAAATCATGGATTGACGATCATGGCAAATAATTCCGCAAGGGAATGCCAAATATTGCCTTGAATGACTAAACCCAACACTTGTGGAGTAAAGTGAATGATATTCTCCGAAATATGCTTTTCTCCCGACGAAGGAAGACTCAAACCTGGCTTATGCTTCGGATGCCTATGTTTGAATTTTGCCGTAATGCTCCACACGAAGTGGAAATGCTACGCATTTTGAGGATGCAATGCAAATGCTTATGATATGCAAAAAGGGTCCCCCCCCAGCAAAATAAATACTGGAGAGAAAAGACCAATTCAGCTGGGGATGACAAAAATAAATTGTCCTCTAAATCCAGGAACTCTGCTGAGAAGGATCATACTGACCGACTCTTTGGATCCACAACTTCAGCCGGGGATGAAATCCAAAAGCATGTACACTCTACCGGGGATTACACACGTCCTTTACTGAAGGTGACATCGAACCTGAGATTCCTCCTCTACTGGGGGAGTTGAAAATGAATGCCGATAATGGAACCGGAAGTCTGTTACTGAGGATTGCCAATAACAGATGGGCTTAGGACCTGCTGGGGGAAGCCAGCCCATAATACCATCCTGCTTGGGGATACTGCTGAACTTAGCCTGCTGATGGGGAGAATGACTTTACTCCCGCCTTGTTGGGGATTAGAATATGACGTTGTCGGCGAAAGCACGCTTCCTGACTGGATGGGGAAAGTGAACACCCTGATTCTGTGTGGAAACAACGTCTTGATCCGGAGGAAAATTTGCTCTGCTGAGGAAGGTACAATCTCAATGCTGGGGAGAGCAAACTGCTGGGGGAGTACAATTCTGTTGCCCTGCAACCTGACTTGTCTTTATGGTCATAAGCGGCTCTTTGAACTTTTCACTTGCCCCAGACCACCAGGTCTAATCTCAAGAGGATTTTATAGAGGACTGGGTGTTCGCACTGCCCCAGGGTCTTCAAACTCTTTGGAGAGATTTATCATATATCGACATAACTGCCCCAGTCTTCATAATCCATGAAGTACATTACCTCGAAAGGGGTTGTAGTGACTTGAAAATACTCTGCTTTAGTAGTTTGAACCTTGAGGAGGTGTTTTCAATTAACCATTTTCAGGAGTGGGCAATCTCCCACGCTCTAGAGGTGGCCTGCCCCAATATGAGCTTTGAAGTGACTTTGCCCCTGATCTTAGAATGAATGCCCCAGAATAATTGAATTTCGAAGAGATTTCTCGACGTGACTTCCCCAGATTGGCTACATCTTAACACGACTTACTGGGGAGAGCCCACTCTACACTGAGTCTCTTGGCAGCATGCCCTTTGATATGATTGTCCTTCAGAATTTTCAAGCATCCCAACTTGGCAGGATCAAGCTTCTTGACTGACGTTCACTGTGTAAGCTGCATTGATGCTTAGGCACATGTATGCAAACAGAACAAGTTATTTATGAGAATGATAATTCTAATGCAACAAATATGTTAACCTTGAAGCTTTTAGTGAAGATGCGTCGCCAAGCCCTGTGAATGAATCACTAGCTGGGATGCTACCTTGATTTTGAATGGCAAAACAATGCGCACATGCAATACCAACAAATCTTATTAGCACAACTCATAGGAGTCAGGAACGCTGTCCTGTTGAAGTACGCTTTCGGAATAAACCCTGTTTCAATTAGGACTTTTAAGGGTTGTAACGTGGTCTGGTTCACGGTTTCAGAAAAAGGATTTATGGCTCAAAATTTATCGGTTCCCACCCACTCTTCGTGATGTTCTCCAATCCTATGTTCAGTTAATCTGACCCAAACGCTCATCTCTCAAAAGTTTTATGATCTTTAAGGAACCTATGCCACTAATGGTTTGGCACCTAAGGGAGTTTTGGAATGACAGTCACCCCTTTTTATCTTTTGTGTCTGTAATCACACAAATTTGTTCTTATCGAGGATTTTCTCTTGTAATGCTTTTCGCTTTTTCTTTCTTTTGCTTTTTTGATCCCTAATTTTTGCCTGGACTGACTCTTTTGAGTTTTTCGATTTTGAAGTCCAGCGGGATGCCCTAACTTTTGCCTAAGTCACTTATTTTCAAGTCTTGACTTAGCGGGCTCTTTTTTTTTTTTTTTTTTTTTATTCCCCTTTTTGAACAAAGCGTGTGACACTCGTTGTCTTACTTGCCTGACAGGGTTGTGACTGCCTCACTCCTTGATTGTTGTGGTTTCACATCTCTTGACCTCTTGATGGTGGGATATAAGGTAATGGATCCTCAGATGTGCACTCTCCTTGAAATTTGAACGCTCGGTCAAATTAACTGACGCCTACCCTGCCCCTGGGTTAAGTATGAGGGTTTTTTCGTACGAAAGAAACTCCTACTTCAAGGCTCAAAGGGTTAACGAGGGTCTATCTCCCTTATATCTCCAGTGTTTGGGGATTTGAAACAATGCATGTACATCCTCAACAGGGTTCTATCCTTGAACATACAACCAAAGATTTTGCGTTTTCATCTCATCATCCTCCCTCGAGAGTTCTAGACAAGAAAATTGGTATTGCAGTGCATATAAACATTTAAGAGTGAACACAAATGGATTACTTCAAGGAAAACATACTCATTGCATTAATATCATCATTAAAAAACAAACAAGTCTTACATGCATACAATGCTTTAACAAGAAATGAAAAACTACAAATGAAAATGCAGTAAAGAAGCTGAAGATTGTCATTGCTGAGGAAGCTTGATTCTGTCTGGACGTACTTGCGGACTGAGTGCTTATTTGAGAAAGGAGGCTTCAATTGATGTACATATCATCTTCAGTGAATGCAATGATCTCTGAGTCTGCCAGGTCTTGCACCTTGTGCTTGAACACGTTGCAGTTTTCAATTGAATGACTTAATGTGTCTGAGTGGTATTCACATCTGGCATCCAGATCATAATCAGGAGGAATAGGGTCGGGAACGAGCTTGGCATCCCTTAGTTGAACCAAAGAACTTTCAAGTAGACGGGCCAAAACAAGGTTGTGAGGAACAGGGAGTGGATCAAACCTTCTCTCAGGCCTTCGTGATCGTTGTTGTCTCCTTCCAGAGCAGTTCTCTTGTTGACCCCGATTCGAGCGCATAATCTTTTCAGGCATTTTTCTCTTCAGACTTGGTCGAGGCGTAGGCAGCATTTGCGGATGTGGGGATTCTAGGACCAAGGTCTGCAAGAAATGCCCCTGACCTGATGTGGCTTTGGGAGAAGCAACGGGGATACCCACTTCTCTTTCAACAGCTAGAGTGGGACCGCCTTGTATGCTTACGCTGCTTGGTGTGAATTCAATTTTCCTCGAATCAATCAGATCCTGGACAGCATGCTGAAGGGCCCTACACTTCTCCACAGTATGCCCTGGTGCCCCAGAATGGAAATCACAACGGGCTCTTGCATTGTAGCCTGGTGGGGGATTACCAGTAAGAGGAGCCAAAGTCCTTTTCTGTACCAGTTGCAACTGAAGGAGATGCTGCAATAGCTGAGAATATGGTATAGGGAGTGTGAAAAACTCTTCCAGGCTGCTTCGGTCTCTGTGCACACTCTTTATTCTTAGGCTTATCTTGGGAGATAAGACCTGGTTGCTATTGGGAAAGTTCTGGAACCTCATCTTGTGGAAGAGATTCACGAGGCAGTCCACGATCTAGATCAAATCCCAAAGAGATGGGAGGAGTAAGGATCTCTGTCGCGGGAGCGAGCACATGACTGTTTTCCTTCTTTAACACTGTTTTCAAGATTTCCATGACCAAACCCATCTGAGTCTTCATCTGATTGACCTCCTCCCTCAGCATCTTCTAGTCTTGCATGAGAGTTTGTATATTCCCTAAAAACTGCCCCATCTAGCCTCGCATTTCCCTTAACTCAGCTTGAATTTGCTCCATGATCAACTCTTGAATGGCCTGAGGAGTTAGGTCTGCAATTCTGAAGAAAGCCAGATTAGAATAAGAATAACCAGCCTTGAACACCTGTTATGCACAATGATCATGAATATGCAAATGCAAATGAACATGTTTAAAAAAATTCGCAGGGCGATCCACCCCTTGATTCCAGTTTAATAATAAGATAGAACGGGACTTCTGCTCATATATTAAGAAAACCAGAGGAAACCAATTGTCAACAATCACAACCCAAGATAGTAAGTCTGAACACAATAATCATGGATCCCAACCAACAAGCCTGGTGGTGATCCAAATACAACAGAGAGGAAAAGAACTACGTCATGTCATCAAAGTCCACAAGTGTCAATTCCCCAGGTTCTGCCATAGAAACAACCTTGTGAACAGGATCCATAATAAGTGATGGGAACTTGTACACTATGATGTTCTTTCTCTTCTCAGTACTCATCCTTGATAGTCACAAAAACCAGAATCAAAGTTAGGATGCAGCCCTGCAAATGAATAAACATGTCAGGATGCAAAAAATGATGATGCAAATGCACACATGGGATCAAGGATGCCCCACAGACTGGACAACTGCTGCACTGAACAACTGTATAGTCTCAAAGGTCTTCCCAAATACCCAGAATACCAAAATAACCATAGTACCACACTTGATAAATCTGCTGATCAGAAAACCGGGTATGTTGAAGGTCAAGGTTACCTGCAAACCTGTAAACACCCTACCCTCTCACATGTGGGTATTAGAAAGCCGAGGATCCTCAATATCACGGGCTCTCAGGTCGAGAAATGATGATATGTTCACCATTTCTGGTTTGGCATCATCATCAATCGAGGAGGCCTCAACTGATTCCCCTCAAAAGAAAACATCCCATGGCAAGTCCTCAGCTTCGGCACTGAGGTCGAGAAGCAATAGTACATTCATCCCTCGGGATACAGTACTATCGCCAATCGAGGAGTGCTTCCACTGATTCTTTCCCAAAAGGAAACCCTATAGCGAGTTCCCAGTATTGGGTCCTCGGATCGACATGTGTAATGGGTTTGCCATTTCTGGTCTGCCATTATCACGTCTCGGGAGGAGTGTCGTTACTGAGTCCTCGGGAATGATCGCCAGAGTCAACAGTTTTCCAGGTTACATTCAATCATCTACACCAATGCGCAGGATAGAACATTACCAAAGAAAACCTCGTCTGGATGTGGAGTTTTCATGTATACTATGTCTGGCCAAACGCCACACGAGTCACACTACTTGCCACGCTAATCCTACGTGTATGCTCAAGCCTGGGTATTGGGCTTACCTCTCAGAACTCCCAACCCGCCAAATAGAAAAACAGTGCAGCAGCTGATAATAATATGCAATGCAGAAAATGCGGTAAAAATAAAATACAAGAAATAAAGCAAAACAGAAACAAAAACACCCAAAGAGAACAAAGATAAGCAAGCGCTAGGATTGACTCGCTTAGGGATGGACCAACATAGGTCAACCAGACTCCCCAGCAGAGTCGCCAACTGTCACTCCCAGGATTTTCATCCAGGTGCAAACGCGAAAGGGGCGCGGAAAACAGAGTCGCCAGCCGTGTAAATTTATCCCAAGAGAGGGAAAGGGAACACCGCATAAACCCGAGGAAGACGGAAAGGAATGGTCATCGCAACCATAACCTGGGTTCGGGAGTCGGTTACGCAAGGGGAAGGTGTTAGCACCCCACGCGTCCATCGTACTCGATGGGATCCACGCTTGTTGTCTATTCTAAGGGTGAGTTGTCCTAAAATCTATGGCTGCACTAAAATGGGGAAGGGGAAAACAAAGACAGACTCGGTAGGACGTCGACGTCCTAGGCCTACGTACCCACTTTGTGCAATGGGGAATTCAGAGTCAACGTAGTTCGGACCAAGTTCTTTTTGTGTTTTTTATGAGCGACGTTAAGTTCGCGTCCGGCAGTTAGGGTCGATGCCTGTTTGCGACTCAGACGGAAAGTAATGTGCCCTTTTTGAAAATAGCCTTTAGTTTGACGATCCCAAAGGATAAAAAGGTTTGAAGTTTGTTTGTATTTTTTAGGACAGAAGTGACTTGAGTTAGTTCGTAACTCAACTTGAACCAAAGTCTATGACACGGGAACGAATGCGTCGCATGGTCGTCCCCAATGAGACGTATGCTCAACACTATAGAAGAGAGAAGGGGGACCCCTCAATCTTCATTTCCTATGTTTAAGGCTCGTGTGCAAGGCAAGTTGACCTTATTAAGTATCTTAGAGATGTTTTGAGATGAGAAGAGGGACTTAAAAGAAAAGAAAAAGACTACGGGGAAAAATCTATCCTAATGATATCATGCAAAGATGGACCTAAGGGGAGGTTTGACAACAACCTAAGCCTAAAGAAAAGAAAAGATGGGAGAAAGAAAGAATGAGAGTGGACATGGATACTTATCCACACCCTTAAATAACTTACCTCAGCCCCTGCATAAAAGGTTAGTACAAACAGAAATAAGTGACGATAGGACGAATGAAACCCAAACAAATCACAAGCCAAAGAGAAATGATTATAAACCAAGTGAAATTCAACCAAGACAGAATGTGGATGACCTAAACATGAATTAGGAAGTCAAAGAAGCAAACCCAAATGATGGCACAAGTGCCAAGACATGATCAGGGATGTGCATACAAGAAGATCTCAAACAAAGAGCAATCACATAATTAGTAAAACATCTTCTAAAATTACCAAATTAATTATCAAAATATCTCAACCAGTGGTAAACAACATGTTAAAAACTCATGCAAAAATTCAAAATATAAGTCACTCAAACAATCAAGCAAAGATCAGACAAGACACATGACTCAATATACAAAAGGAAAGGACTAAAATGCAATATGAAAAAGTTTTAAAAATGAGAAAAAAATATTTTAATGTAATTCAATACGTTGTTGAAGCAATGCAAAAAGAATGAACTCAAAAGGTTTTATGGATGGTGAGAAATAAATTTTACAATACAATGTGTGCAAAATGAAACAAATTCAAAAAGAAATTATTCAAATAATTAATTTAGACGATAAAAATAAAATAAAAATAAAAAATAAAATTGGAGAAAATTTTATAAAACTCTAAAAATGCTTCATGAATTTTCTTGTAATTTTTTAATGCATTTAACTAATTTTAAAAATAAAAAATGAAATGCAATAATAAAATAAAAATAAAATAAAGAAATAAACGTGGGGGGTGTATGCAGCAAGTAATTCACGTTGGAAGACAATAAATGGGCTGAAGGAGGGGTGTGAAAAGCAAGGCCCAATCACTAAAATCCATCAGAAAAATAAAAAAAGGAACACGTGAACCCAGTCAACTAATTGACTTAACACACACCATGTGATCAATCTGACGCTTCCTATCAGTCAACGCAACCTCAAGATAAACAAAACCAAAGGCCATGATCCACACGCACACCATAATGACAGTACACATGCACACACCAAATCAATTCAGAAATTAGAAAGTAACACGTGAGAGGCACATGGTATTTTAATTCGTTGGCAAACCTCTAACCATCTGATTAATTAAACGCACCAAATTGAGTCAAACAATCAGAAAAGTAATCAAGATGAGAGATTAAGGTCTGAGGTACACGATAGTTAACATGGGGTAATAAACACACAACTAAATAAAATAAAAACAAAATTTAAAATGTGTGGCAACATGATGACCGCACGATCAAACCCATGGACGGTCACGATTGCGTCCCTTACCTCCAAAACCCTAGCCTCGCCGGAGACTGCACCAGACGCCGGAACTAGGGTTCCGGTCGTCTTCTCCGACCACCTGCAACCAAGATTTTTCCAGAAAACGCAAAGGAGTACACTATTCTGACCAGAATTTGATGAGGATTCCAAATATCATGCTACTTTTAACAAACAATCAACGTACATGGCAAATCGAAGGAAAAAAGTCACGGTTCAAAAACTTCAAACTCACCATACAATCAATGTGAACGTCCAAAATCAAAACAAACTATATCAGGATTATCAGTACACACCACAGATTATCATGCATGTTTAAAAAGAGAGTTTTAAGATCATGAAAAATTGCACTAACCTGAGATTACGCAACCTTTGCCCTTGCTATTAGCTTCAAGTGATGGGTGATTTGTACTCTATAGATGCCAAGGATGAAGGTTGTGAAGGAATCTTGTGAAAAGCCCTTGTGGATTGTGAGATTCGAATCAATCAAGATTTAGGGTTGCAAACTTTGTTCTCCTCAAAATCACCCGTGTTCTTCCCCAACCAGTGCATGAGTAACTTTAAATACTTAGGGTTAATCCACTGATGATCACTTGGGCCTTATTAATTCCTCACTTAATGAGTTTTGGGTGATTTTGGAAAATTGCATTATGTGAAATACACCCTCTTCCATGCGTGTACACCCAAACATTCTATGATGGATCAGTTATATTTCAATTGCTAATCACACTTGTATGGAATTTGGGCCTTGAGATGTTTTGGTTCATGAGTTTTCAATGATCTTGCAATTTTGCATAATGGAAAATAAATGATGAATAAACCATGGATCCACTTGATTCAAAGGCCAAAAATAATCCTTATGGATTTTTCTTTGATGTTAGAATATGCCTTGAAGCAATGGAACCAAATATAGGTCACTATGTCCCAAAGTGAAAATGGAACCATGAGAAAACCCTAAAAACCACTTTGCCTTCTTTTGGTCATAACTTGAGTTTCACAAATGATATGGAGACCATCTAGTACTTGTTGGAAAGGGGAGAAAAAGATCTTCAACTTTCGTGTTTGAGGAAAATTCATTTGAAGCTTTATTGATGATGAAAATTCAAGTTGAAAGTAGTGTAAGAACTTGCCCAAAAAGGAAACTTTCAAATTATAGGTCATTTCCATATTTAGTAACTTTTGTACCAACCCTTGATTCATGATAAATGGTATGAAACTTGACTCTTAAAGACCATATGAGGATGTGAGACCTTGAAAACCTTGAAGAGAACCTCAAAATTTCACAGTTGACTTCCCCTCTCACTGTTGACTTTTATCCAATTCTCCTGATTCCCAATCCATTGGCCAATTGAACTTCTCATGAACCAAACTGATGGACAATCTTCCATTCCTAGGTACTTAGGGACCCAAGGAATACCATGGAATCAAGTCTTGCCCAAAAAATCAGAAATAAACTGACTTTATAGCAAACCCTAATTTTGGTACCCTCAGTCTAGGAGGAAATAACACAGTCTCCAAATCCAAATTCCTCTGAATATGATTTGTATCCTCTCCGACAAAGATAAGATATGCCATTTGGTGATGATAGAAACCCAAGAAGCTTTCCCATTGGAGCAATAAACCAAAGAATCTCAAAACCCTAATTTCTGCACTGGTTAGGAGAGAGAGTGATCCACTTGAGATCTCTTGGACAATATAAGGACTCTTGCTTGACCCTTTGAAGAATATCTTCTCCTCTTGAACTGCCTCAGGCACCTTGACCCCATGCTAAGAACCAATGATATGCACACATGATAATGCAAAAATGAAATGAAACATAAGCCAGTTAGTACTAAAGTAAGGAGGGCAAATTTTGGGGTGCTACAGTTGTGACTGATTTTCTCTATTGTAGAAGAGGCAAGACGCCGTTCATGTTTTTAGGTATCGTGGTTGGAGATAGCAAAAGAAAAAGTTCTAATTGGTCTCATGTTATCAGTAATATTCGTCATAGACTTGCGGATTGAAGGGGGAAACATCTATCCATAGGAGGCCGTGTGGTTTTGATTAATGCAGTCATTAACTCTCTACCAATCTATTCATTATCCTTTTACTTGGCTCTGTCCAATGTTATCAAGGAGATTGTTAAAATTCAAAGTAATTTCCTGTGGGGCAGTTCGGATGGGGTGAGGAAGATTCGATTTTTTTTTAAAATAACACACTTTTCAAAAAAAATTCTAAAAGATCCAACTTTTCAGATTAATTACATAAATGGTTGGGTTTGAAAACTCAATATAAGGGTGGCGCCATATGAAATGACGCCTCAATTAGAGGCCACAAGCCATTTCATATGGCGCCTCAGGCCATTTCATATGCCCTAAATAAATGCCTGAGGTCAAGGCATATGAAATGGCGCCTCAGGCCATTTTCTTTTTTTTTTTTTTTAATGTTTGTTTTTAAATTTGTGCAGAGGTATGGGTAGGAACAGTAGAAAAAGAGTGTAGGCGTGCATTGTTGAGTTATGCAAAGTGTGATCTTGTCAATAGTGTAGCCATGCAGAGTTGTGTGGTCTTGTCAAGCTTAGTATAGGCATGCAGTCTTGTGTAGTCATGTCAAGGATAGTGTGTAGGCATGCAGAGCAGCACATGGCTCTTTGGCAATGCTTTTCTGAAGCAATTAGACTAAAGAGACATGTTTCTCGTAATATTTTTCTGCCTATTAATACACATGAAATATACATCCTATCATCACTTACATTCAAACCATTTACAATCTGCAAACTATTTTTCTTCCAATTTTTAAAGTTTGTAACTAATTTCTTCCTAACACAAATTCAGATATGGCTCAAAGACCACAATACTTAATGACTGCACATATCCTTGGTGAGATATTTGATTGTCCAATGAGTGGTTTCAATTTTAGGGATACAGAAGTGACTAGGTTTTTAATTGATAAAAGAACAAATTTCTATCATTTGAAAGCCCGGTTAGAGAAGAAATTGCAGTGCGGTCCAGTTGGGCAAATTATATACAAAAACCCTATCTTTTTTGAGGGGCATGATGTGTGCAAATTTTTTCAGAAGAAAATACGGGATGATGAAGATGTGCGTAATATGTTTCTCAGCCATGAGCATTCCGGTTTCAATGAGGTTGAGTTATATGTTACGTTACAAAATCAACCATTGTCTCAACAACTTGAGGTATCGCCGGTTTTCAACGATTCTGACACCGAACAAGCTGAGGTGGATGCAGTTGACGAGGAGGAAGAAGAAGCGGAGGACGTTGTTGACGAAATAATAAATGGCGACGAGGCAGACCAATTGCCAGACAGTCATGTTTATCGCCCACCCCAACACATGACAACACTAAGCCTAGGCGACGATCAACCATCAACAGATATTTTTTACGACCCATACAAACAGACGGATGAAGTACTAAAAGTTGGAGACAATTTTCGTACAAAAGAAGATTGTGTTCGAGCAATTAAACAATACCATATGACCTTGGCTGCAGATTATAGAGTCGATCGAACAAATCCGACTCTATACAAGATCTACTACCACAACGAGGCCTGCCCCTTTAGACTAACGACATCTTTCCAGAAGCGAAGCGATTCCTAGAAGATAGGGTCAATGGATCTGGAGCACACTTGCATACTAACCAATCCAAGTCAGGATCATCGCAAGCTCGACTCTCAGATGATCTGCAATGAAATTCTATCAACCGTGAGCGACAACCCTTCTGTGAAAGTCAGTACCATCATAACTCATATGGTGCAAAGATACAACTATACTCCCTCGTACAGGAAGGCGTGGATTGTGATGCCCCCAATCTATACCCCCAATTAATAGGCAATTAAAGCACTAAAAGAAAATTCGAAATTTCGTCAGAGTACATTTGAATTCGTGGCATAGAAAGGGAGGAATCACATCAACTGTACCCAAACATAGCATAACATGCAACACCTGCCCATAATGATATGCAACTGTGGGGTAGCAATCAAACAGAGGAAACTTTGTTCCTTACACCCACTTTTCAGAAATTAGAATTAAAGCGGAAGATCTAAAATCTGATTAACATAAATACATATACACATATAAACAGTTTGTCATACATCAGGTAGCATATGTACAACCAAAATACATCATCAAATATACAAAATAATAGCACGCGGCCACCCTAACTACCCGGAGTCACATATCAGAGCCGACCGACCAAAAGAATGAAGACGCAACGCTTCACAAAAAGAATACCTCCAGCAGCTCTAATCTGCAACGCCTCATAGAGCGTTATAAAACAGCAGAAGGGTGAGAAAAACAACCATAATATAATTGAATAAAATTATATATAATAACACAGAATTGTACAAGTAACACATTCTCACCACAACCACATATAACATAATACCGCACAATTCTCAAGCATCAAATACCATTACACACCACACATATACCATACAATCATCAATCACAGTCACAAATTCACACACAATTAATTCATGATTTATGCAATGCACATAGACCGACACGACGACTCTATGCACATGCCATGCGGTACCGACTTCCAATGTCTCTTGTCTCATCATCAGTTCACTCAGGAACTATTGGAACCATCGCTCGTTACTGAGAATCTCAAGTAACTCCCCGTCGGGCCTACGATGTTCACCCGTCGCTTTAGGTCCTCAGGCATCGCCTCATATTTTCGAGGCACACGACGTTAAGGATTGCTTTAAGTCTCCAAAGGAGCCCACAATCGTCTATACCCATCGCTTTAAGTCCTCAGGCAGCGCCTCATATTTTCGAGGCACACGATGGTATAGCATATTCCCCTCGGGAATCAAACCGTCTCTCAGGACATTTCCACAATGCACATTATGATGCTTGGCATACAATGACTCATGACACTCACATTGCATCCATGCACATATTCATAATCATGCACATTTATCAAATACCACACTTAGCATTTTCTTGCCTTTCGGCCACAAAGCATCATCACAACAGCACATAAGTCATCTCACGTACAAAACAACAACATACGACATAATACACGTCAATTCCACGCCATTAAAATGACAAAAATCGATAACCGACACTATTCACATTTCCCGACAAAATTTAATCGGCTAACAATTCTCAAAACCTCATAATCATAAAGTACAACTCGATACCTTTCTAATGACACCAAGAATTCAAAAATCGGATAATCGGAACCAAAGTTACGGACAAAACCGAAACCACATTTTGAAAAATTACATTTTTGACATTCTCCTGTCCATACGCGTATCACTCATGTCCATACGCGTACGGACAGAACCCATTTCCTTCACATATTCCTCGTTCCAAAACCCATACGCGTATTGGCCCATGGCTCGCCCATGTTACTCGTAATGCCAAGATTCATACGCGTATTGGCCCAAAAACAAGCCAATGATACGCGTATCGCCTTGGCTCATACGCGTATGGACATGCCCCTTACGCGTATGGCCAGAGCATACCCAGAAAAATTCTGCAGAACAATTTCTGCGTTTTCCAACCCAACATCAACCAATTTCTTCACCTAAAACTCAGAAAAACAGCAATTTGAAGTGTAATAGCATACCACAAACATGTATGAACAATCAACAATGCATTCAACAAGATTTTTACCACAATCAAATTCATTTCTAATCAATTTTTACACAATCTTGGTTTTACTAATATTCTCCAAATCAATCCAAAAACAACAACAAAACACATACATAATCGTATACAATCATAGAATAATCGAGTTTCGCACCCTTACCCGATTAATCAATTCCTAGAAATTGTTCTTGATGATTTTTCCACTCTTTCTCCAACTTTCTCTCTTCTCCTCTTTTCTTCTCTTTTTCCTTCTTTCTTCTTTCTTTCTCTCTATTTTTCTTTCCCTTTTCTTTTCTATTTTCTTTTCTTTCTTACTAACTTGGTAAAAATATCTATGAAATGTCCAAAATACCCCCACACTCAAATATCCCGCAAATGTTCCCAAAACGCGATAAAATATAATCACGACGAAAAATAACATATTTTCACATAAAAGTCAGGAATAAAATAAAATAATAATAAAATAATCCAAAAAGACTCAATAAAATAAAATTGGCAAAACGGGGCATTACATGGATTGCTAGGACGAAGGCAGTTGAAAGGATTTTTGGAAATTGGGAGGACTCTTACAAAGAACTCCCAAGATACCTTGTGGCCCTAAAATAATATGCTCCAGGTACTGTTGTCTTGTTAGAGACGTTGGCGGCATACACGCCTGACGGGAATTGTGTAAGTGGAAATGGCATTCTTCTGGTAGCCAGCGGCGAAGTTCCCTGTGCAAATGCTCCAACGTCTGGGTGTTCCAGAGTAGCATCTCCAACGGAGGCTTGACAGCTGAATATATAACTAGGGCATTTCGTTTCATCAATGGAAACTCTGGCCACTTTTCCTCCGTTGCTGATGACGACGAGGGCCGGCTATTTGAGGATGAAGACATCGTGTTGAGTAAGGGAGAGTTTGGGATATTGATGAGGGAAGGGAGGCAATTAGGGTTTGGATGACAATTGCTGTGCAAAAACAAGTGAGGGAGGTCCCTTATTTATAGGCTTAACATAACATATAAAATAGTATAATTTTTAGTATATTAAAAAAATATAAATTAAACATAAAAAAAAAAGAAAAAAAAAAAGAAAATGGCCTGAGGCGCCATTTCATATGGCTTGACCTCAGGCATTTTTTTAGGGCATATGAAATGGCCTGAGGCGCCATATGAAATGGCTTGTGACCTCTAACTGAGGCGCCATTTCATATGGCGCCACCCTTATATTGTACTTTCAAACCCATCCATTTCTGTAATTAATCTAAAAAGTTGGTTTTTTTGGAATTTTTTTTGAAAATGTGTGTTAGTTTACAAAAAATCCGGAAGATTCATTGGGTCAAATGGAGTGTGGTTTGCAGGCCTAAGTACGAAGGTGGATTGGGAGTTAAAAACCTGGCTCTGTTCAATAAAGTGCTTCTCTTAAACTGGAAATGGCGTATCTTAACGGAGAAGGACGCGTTGTGGAAGAAAATTCTCTTGTCTCGTTATTCTAAGTCCTGCAATACATGGGAGCTAATCTGTAACAAGAATTATGGTTTGAAAAATGTCAAATCGATATGGTGGAGAGACCTTGCTCAGTTAACTTTCGACGGTGATAATGATGCAGACTGGTTCTTAGACCAGCTTTCGTGCGTGGTGGGCAACGACAATATGCTTCATTCTGGTTCAATAAGTGGAGGCAGGGGGAGTCTCTAAAGGTTCTATTTCCTCTCTTATTTCTAGCTTATTCTAATCCTTTTATGAAGGTTTCTAAAGCTCTTAGTTCTGGTTCGGACGGTCTCGCGTGGGAGGTTTCTATTCCTGATTTTGTTGCAGGTTCAGAATTACAGCAGGTCTTTTTGAACTGCAAAACTCTTATTGTTGCTGCAGTTGCCCATGTCCAGTTGTCTGATAAGCCCGATTCCATCAGCTGGGCGGGGAATGATGATAGGCAGTATTCAGTTGTCGCTGGTTACGAGGGCCTGGCTTGTTCGGATAATTTGGTTGATGACAGCCCTGTGTTCTTGGACAGTATTAAAAAGCTTTGGAAGACTCCTATCCCAACTAATATACAAGTGTTTATATGGAGACTTTTTAAGAAGAGAATTCTGACGACTAATCAACTTGCAAAGCGTGGAGTGGTTAACGACCCGTTTCATTTAGTCTGTACTTTCTGCAGAAACCTTCCAGAAGATGAAGACCATCTTTTTTGCTCATGTTTAGTTGCCATTAAGGTTTGGAAGGATATTGGGCTTTGGTCGGGTTACAACTTCCCACTGAGGTCGACATGTCTTGACTCTTTTTGGGCTGTTTGGACTGACTCTAGCAGCAGGTATCGGAGGAAAGCTAACATAGTCTTGTGGATTGCCACGGTATGGCATTTATGGTTATGCCGCAATGATTTGATTTTTAACCTTACTAATTTCTCTGAGGAAAACTGTATCAATGCTATCAAAATGTCGGTGTGGAAGTGGTTATGTAGAGGCTCGGTTCTTCCAAAGTCATGCTCTCTATCCATATGGTTGTCCAATCCTAAGTTGTATCTTGTTAGTAGATGCTCTTTGTAACTTTTGTAAGGGCTGAGTACCCCTTGCACTCTTTGGTTCTATATATTCTCCTTGCTTTTTTTTTTTAAAAAAGAAAAAAAAGAAATTTCTTTCAGTCAGAAATCCTAATTACGTTAACGATTTTTTAGAATTTTTAACGGAAGGATTTTTTTGTGTAACAAGAACAATTTTTAAGACACCAATATATAAGGTTTTTTTAGTTAAAGAATCCAATCGAAACATTAAATTAATTTAAGAAATTCTGGGACTAATTACGCCTTTAATAAGTAACATTTTTATAAAATAACTTGTATTTTTTCTTTGTACTACATAATATTAATTACATTTATGAATTTGTGTGAACTTTTAAAATTAACTTACAATTTAAGATAAAGCATGATTATTGTAAATCAAGATAATTTTTTATTTATTTATGTGGATATGTGAACAAACAAATTTGGACGTGTTTAAATCTATTTTTATGAGTTTTCAATTTTTTTATGCGAGCTAAATTGTTTTAATGATAATAATACAAAATTCATTTTAAAATGATTTTTTTCCACTTCAAATGATTGTCATTTTATTAAATAAAATCTAATTTAAAAGTAAACATGATTTTAACATTGAATTTATTATTATTATTATTATTATTATTATTATTATTTTTTTTTTTTTTATTTATTATTATTATTATTATTATTATTATTATTATTATTATTATTATTATTATTATTATTATTATTATTATTATTATTATTATTATTATTGAAATAGATAAATTACATTGAACCACTAAAAAGAAATTTAAATTTAGCTAATAGTTATTAAAATAAGATGAGCAAAAATTGAAACTTTGTTGTAGTCTCTTAAATATGTAATTCGTTGTGTTAAACAAGTTTGTAAAGTGTCCGATTTGACAGAATTAAAGTCGAAAGTATTCAATATAGTAGTAGTTGAATATAAATTGTAATTGTTAAATCTGCATGTATTCGACAGAAGATAGAATACAACTTATAAGAGAAGGAGATGCATGTATTTGACAGAGAATCGAATACGTTAGGGAAAGATTTATACTATGGAGCATTGAACATTGTGTGATTTCTTTTTCTAGAGCAACACCTTTCTGAGAGACACACCACATACTCACGCAAAACCTTAAGGTGATAAGTGTGTGGATTCTCCCACTTATAAATACTCAAGTCACCAGATTCCGATCCAATGTGGGACTATTATCCATAATACTCACACTTGAACTTGGTATTACTAGAGGAGGAGGTCATTGGGGATATAAAGAAGATGATTGAGGAAGATAAAGAATGGGTGGAGAGGTGGTTCTCAGATATTCACCCGTGGAGTCCTTTAGATGTGGATGGCGAGAGGCTGACGTGGGTCAATATATTTGGATTACCCTGTCATGTCTGGGGTGATAAGTTCTTCAAATTTTTAACAGGAACTGTTGGTGCTTATGTTAAATCTGATGATGAAACCCAGAAACATGAAAAGTTCGATGTTGCCAGGATCCTTATTAGAACCAAATTTGCCATGAACTTGAATGAAGTGGTCAATATTGAAGTTAACGAACAAACGTTCTGTATCAAGGTGGTTGAAGAAGTTCCTCATTGCGGTCCAAAGAAGGTTTGTAGGTCCTTTAGTGACAATTACGAAGATAGTTCAGAAGTGGAATCGTCTGGTAGCGAGGTGGAAGAGACACTACAAGATATAGTCAATCCAATGGACATTAACCCAGAGTCAAATGTGGGTCTTCAAGGAGTAGGTGAAAAGGCATTCGACGAAGTCTTAGAGAAGAAGAATGGCAGTAAAGTTGTGCCTAGGGAACCTGGAATTATTGATATAACGTCTGAGTCACATTCATTGGAAGGTGAGATTTTACAGAATAAAGAAAACCAAGTGGGGACCTCTTATGATGTTAACCTTGCAACAGGGGCCAATCCTTTAGTCAATAACCTGCAGTCTAGGGAGAATAGGATTATCCAACTGTCTAAAGATGAGTTGCAGTCGAATAAAGTCAAAAAGAAAAGCACGCTTTTGAATGTTGAAAGCTATCATAAGGAGGTGGAAAAAGTGTTAACATCAGATAACTTTTGTGAGGATTCAGAAGACATGAATAAAGGATATGTAGGTGGACAGAAAATTACACCCTCGTTGGGGCACAATAACTTGTTACGTAGGAAGAAATCTTTGGGAGAAATTTATAGAAGCTTGAAAATTCCATATACACCATCATATTACGCGTCGCTGTTGTTAGCAGATAATGCATTGCCTAGCTCGGTATCTTATGTAAGTGAGACACACTAGCCTGAGATTAGTGATTCTATTGCAAGCTTCTTAGAGGGTTTAGTTGGACAGAGTGCTGGTTCTGTGGGAGACAAAGAAATCTTGCGTAGTAATTCACGGATCAAGAGGAAACTAATGGGTCTTCCTAAGAGGATGTGGAATTCTATCACGAAACTCGGAATAAAGGTAGATGAAGATGAAGAGGTGTTTGAGTCTATAATTCGAAATTTATAAGAAGAAGAAAGAAATGGGAAGAATAATAAGAAGGAGGCAGCTACCGAACCTTTATGAATATAGTCACATACAATGTGAGAGGGTGTAAGAGTTTGATTAAGCAACGCAAAATTAGAGAATTATTGAGGAAGGGAGGGGCAGATAATGCATTCATTCAAGAGACAAAATGTGAATCCATGACAGATGGTATGGTACAAAAATTGTGGGGTAACGACAACTGTATGTGGTCTGCGTCAAAATCTGAAGGTATGTCGGGTGGAATTCTTATCATATGGAAAAGAGGTGTAGTAGATCCAATATGCAGTTATAAGGGAGAAGGATTTATGGGCCTTAAGGCTATGTGGAGGAACAAAGTATGCTACTTTATAAATGTATACTCTTCATGCATTAATAATGAGAAGAGGCAGTTATGGAGTAACATTCTAAATCTAAAAGCTATGCAAGAAGTTGGAGAGTGGGTAATTGGGGGCGATTTCAACGCTGTCAAGAATTCAAGTGAGAAAAAAGGAAGAGCGCACCACAATAAGAAATTGATGATGGAATTTGAAGACTTTATTCAACTGACAGGGTGTATTGATTTAAATACTTCTGGGAATCGTTTTACGTGGTTCAGTCCTACAGGGGAGGCGTGTAGCAGAATAGATCGATTTCTGATATCGATTGGTCTATTGAATGGGTGGAATGAAGCTTACCAAAAAGTGGATAAACGGGATATATCATATCACAGGCTGGTGTGGTTATCAATGAGGAATGTCAACTGGGGTCTTAAACCATTTTGAATGCTCAGATGTTGGTTCCAACATCCACAATTTATGCAATTCATAAAACAAACTTGGGAGAGTTTTAATTTTCGAGGCAGTTGTGTTTTTGTTTTATCCATGAAATTGCAGGCATTAAAGAAAAAACTAAGAAGGTGGAATAGAAGTGTATTTGGTTGGATAGATACTAATATGGAGGAGAATAGAGAGGTACTAAATAACACAGAAGAAGCATTGGCAGATATAGATGACTATATGAATGATCAAAATCTTATGATAAGAAGGAATGCTGAAGAGGAGATGTGGAAGTTATTGAGAATAAAGGAAAGTTTACTTCATCAAAAGGCTGGAACAAAATGGATAGAAGATGGTGACCAGAATACTACATTTTTTCATTCGACAATCCGACATCGAAATTAAATGAACTCAATTACCAAGGTGAGGGTCGAAATTTAATGAACTCAATTGCCAATTTGTTTAGTGGGCTGTATCTATAAGGTGATTGCGAAGTTATTAGCTGGCAGAATTAAGAGAGTGATGGACAACATAATATCCCCATCGCAGACTGCGTTTGTTGCTGGGAGGAGTCTACTCGATAGAGTTCTTGCTTTGAACGAATTGGTAGATTATTCAAAAAGGAGCAACCACAAAAGCTTAATCCTCAAAGTCGATTTTGCGAAAGCATATGACTGTACTGAATGGACATATATTCTCAGGTTATGAAGAGTATGGGATTCAGTTGTAAGTTTATGCGATGGATAGAAGGATCGGTGTTCAATAGTTTTATGTCTGTGATCGTGAATGGCAGCCCTTCTCGTGATTTTCAAGTTACTCGTGGGTTGCGGCAGGGTGATCCTCTTTCACCATATCATTTCGCAATAGCGGCCGAAGGACTGGTAAGTATGATTAAGAAAGCAGAGGATGCAGGTTTATACCAAGGTTTCAAGATTAATCAGATGAATGCTATAAAACTGCTCCAATATGCTTATGACACCGTCCTAATTGGTGAAGCTTGTTGGAGAAATCGTTGGGCGTTCAAAGTCATTCTGAGAGGGTTTTAATTAGCATCGGGACTAGAGATCAATTTTAACAAGAGTAGGCTTATTGGATATGGTGTTGAGGACTCCTTTTTAAAAGCTGGTGAAAGATTTCTTGCCTGCAAAATTCAGAATTGTCCGTTTAAATTTCTTGGTATTCAAATAGGTGGGAATCATAGGCTGATATCGTTTTGGAAACCGATAATTCACAAGGTGCAAGCAAGATTAGCCTCTTGGAAAGGAAGATTTCTATCTATGGGGGCAGAACTACATTGATCAAATCAGTACTAACGAATCTACCAATTCATTACTTGTCATTTTACCGGATGCCGTTAAAAGTCATCAAAACTATAACATCTCTTCAGCAGAAATTCTTGTGGAATGGTTCTACACTTAAGGAAGGCATACCTTGGATCTCATGGTGGACAATTTGCAAACCAAATGAGTTAGGAGGGTTGGGTATCTTGGATGTTCAGTGCTTGAATGAGGCCTTGCAAGCGAAATGGATTTGGAAGATTTCGAGCTCGAGGAATTATATTTGGCTGGACATATTGAATGCTAGATATGGAGCAGTGAAGGCTAATTTAGTTCGCGGTGAGTGTGCAGTCGGACCGGTCATGCCGTCATTATGGTGGCGAGATATTGTTCGCATCTCTTACAATTTTGGTGATGATTCATTTTTCCTGAATGTGGATGCGACTGTTGGGAATGGTGAATGCACGTCATTCTGGTACTCTGCTTGGTGCAGTAATACACCTTTAGCCACCTTGTTCCCAGAGCTTCACCAAGCTGTTGTATTTCCTAGAAGCTTGGTGGCTGACAATGGCAGCTGGGTTGGAGAGACATGGCAGTGGAGAGTGGAGGTTTTGGAAGGTATTGAAATTCAGCAAACAGTATATCGATGGGAGAATCTTCAACAATTAATTCAACAAGTTGAGTTGCGCAGGGAGGAAATAGATGGATTATCATGGAAGCTGGATAAAGGAGATTTTTCCGTTCATTCTGCTTACAAGTACTTGTTTGATAGAAAGTCAAGATCTCAAAATATATCCCAGGAATTATCTGCAGCATTTAAACTCATTTGGTCTGCTTCCTCACCAATCAAAACGGTGGTTTTCGGTTGGCGTTTACTTCACGATCGACTCCCTACGCGAAACAACCTTTTGGCTCGTCACATCATCAATTCTCCGCATGATACAGCTTGTCCATTTTGTTTTCATGAGGAGGAAAATGTTACTCATCTATTATTTAACTATCCAAAAACAGTCATGGTGTGGAAGATTATTCTTGAATGGTTGGGAGTTTCGACTCAATTGGATGGATCGACGGTGGATCATCTCAGGAATTGGATATCATCTCTATATATAGCAGGTGTGACAGTAAAAAATGCAACAGGGTTGTGGCTTATTGTTTGTTGGCAATTGTGGAAGGTTAGGAATGATATTTTGTTCAATGATGAATTTTGGGTTCAAGACTCTATAGTTTATAATATCATGATTATAGCTTGGAGGTGGATAGGTAGAAAATATAATTTTACTTGTAATTACTACGATTAGTTTAAATCACCAATAGATTTTTTGTAGGGTGATTTTACGGTCGGTTTTGTAAATGGGTTTGGATACCTCTTTTGTATCCTAGTTGAATATATTTGCTTATTAAAAAAAAAAAACAATCAATCGTAGTCGAAACAGTATAATTCGACAAAGTTGAATAATAATTTGTTGAAGTTAATTAATCAGTTTAAAATTGTTTGATGTGTAAACAATTTATTATAAATAGAAAAGTAACTTACATTTGTAATATATATATATATATATATATATATATATATATATATATATATATATTACTCAATTTTAATGCATGTATTCTTCATTCATCAAAATCTTAATTTTTCTCTCTCTTTTTTTTCTTTTTAAAATTATTTTCTTTTATGCGGCAGAATTGTCTCATAGTGTAGTTGAATTATTAGAGTAAAAAGAGAAACGAAAAACTTAAATTATAAAAGAAAAATGATTAAATCTTATTCTACTTAAATATTGATAAAAATATAAATTATTAATGGATATATCCAGTTAAGTCATGTCCGTGCATGTAGCACAAGTGCAAGTGCAGCCTAAAGAATGGAGTATTAATAGTAATATATACTCCATTATTATGTGTCAAAAAAAATACATACTCCAACATTACAAAAGTAGTACTCTCTGTATTTCTGTATGATTACTCCATTATATAGTTGACATATAAATATCATACACTATTACACTTAAATATAAATATCTTGTGTAGATTCAAATCACTTCAATAATTATAGCAAAACAGTCGGCAGTACGGATACATGTTTAGCTAGCTGATTTTGTGGTGCAACTTGCCTCCTCCTCCTTCTGTCAACGCTTTATTTAATGCAATTAGCTTTCTTAAATCCTCCATCCACCAAGTTGCATTTCCTTTTCTTTTATTAGTTAAATATTTGTAGATTTATATGGATGAATTAATTGTTGACTTGTTTAATAATATTTATATATTATTGGTAAACAAATTAAATTCAAATTATTATATATGTACGAGTCATCCATATCTCTTTTTTTTTCCTTACATCTCCAAATGATTTTGGAGAATAAAAAAACAGAAAGGATGAAGAGAAGAAATGATGGAAATTATTGAAGTTGTATGAAAGATGAAGTTGGTTTAAACAGATTAGTGTTTAGTAAGTAATGTTACAAATTATGGTTATGAAGTTAGTTAAAAACGTATAACTAACTTCTACATGAACTTAGCTAGTATATATAGGAGCTTATTATCATACGAAAAGTTTAATCAACTATAATAATAATAATAATAATACTAATAATAATAATAATAATAATAATAAGGAAAAATCATAGCTTAAGCAAGTGTATTTTGCATTATCTTCTTCATCTCTCTATCACATTACCATGAGTCTTAATTCAAATTCTAACATGGTATCAAAGTTTAGAGGGACTTGATTTCTACTGTACATTAATCTTTAACTGCTTCATCATTGTTGAAGGTTAAAGTTTCAGAGAAGCGCCACTGAATCGAACAGTTTCAGAGAAACTTGATGATTCAGCCTTGTCGCCATCGTTGAAGGTCAAAAGCTTCTCAGAAGCTACATTGTATTGCTATGAAACTTGAAGGTTCTACTCGTGATAGTTGCATAGGTTCTTCAATTGAGAGTTTCATAGAAACATCAATGGCAGAGCTAGATCATTCACCAAATCTTGGAGTGCAATCATCACTTGCCCCTGTTCAAACTTCACAAATAGCCACATCTCAAGCTCTATTTCAGGTGTTTCGAACACATTTTCACCAAAGTTATCAATCAAGTTGCAAGATAACAACTTCTTAATGTGAAACTAGTAGGTAGAATGAGTTATTATTTCTCACGAACTTCATAAAATGGTTGTGAATCCTCAAATACCACTGATGTTCAAGAGTCAACATGATAGGATTTCCAATGTGGTTTTTGAAAATTATGAGTCTTGGATAGTGCAAGATCAAGCTCTTTTCCCATGGTTACTATCCACAATCTCTGAAGGTGTCTTACCACGCGTGATGTCTTGCAAACATGCCTTTGAAGTCTGGGATAAAGTGCATAAAAACTTTAACTCGCAGATGAAAGTTCGAGTGCATCAACTCAGGTCAAAATTGAAGACAAGCAAGAAAGGTAATAGAATAATCTCTGAGTGATGTTCTCTGCATTCGTACCATTATTGATTCTTTCCTTGCTATATGGGATCCAATTTCTAAGTGAGACCGGGTTGGTTTTATTCTTCAAGGATCGCATGAAGAATACAACAATTTTATCCCAATGCTGCATAAAAAGGGGGAGCCTGTAGACATCTATGATGCAGAGGCACTCTTGTATTCAAGAAGCTCATCTTGACAAGTACAAAGAAGAACTAGATACAGCTAGTTCAACGACTAATGTAGCTCAAGGTACCTTTAAATCACACCCTTCTCGCAATGATATTTTTCATGGAAGCTCTCAGTATTACACTCGTGGTAAAGGAATAACTGCCCATGGAAAAGGTAATGGTGGTAGACAAAACTACACAACAGGCAATCGAACTACCTATCAGTTGTGTAACAAGTATGGACACTTAATGCTTGAGTTTTAACATCGATTTGAAGAAAGATTTGAACCATTCTAAACTAAGTTTCAAGCTCGAGGCTCTACAACTGATAGTACAAGTGATGCACATAACTCAAATCACCAAGACACTACTAAACCACAAGCTTATGCCTTATATTTCACATCACGAACAATAGAAAATACCTCAGGAACTTGAAACACATGCCTGAATTGCAAACTCAGGTTCTTCTCATCACATTACATCTAATAAATTGCATTTACATAATATTATATCGTGTGTGGGGCCAAATAAAGTTATCATTGGTGATGGACAAAGTCTAGATGTTAAGTCTGTATGTTTTTCAAAGTTTTCCTCCAATCTTATACCAAATCACATGCTAGAACTCAATGACTTGCTTTATGTTCCCTATATCACTCAAAATTTGATTTCAGTCTCAAATTTTGCTAAAGACAATGGTGTCTACTTTGAATTTTAATCTAACAAGTGTTTTTTTTAAATCCTAAGCATCTAAGCAGGTGCTCCTTGAAGGCTTACTCGATGAAAGTGGCTTGTATTTCTTCCCCAATATTATATTGGAGCCTTCAAGAACTGCCTTGAGTCACAAGTCATGTAGTCTAAGTCCAATAGTCAATACTACATTAGTAGTAACTTTACATAATTCTTGTCAGTTATCTAATAAAAGTGTAGGTCCTAATTCAACTGCACTTTTGCATGCTAGGCTGGGTCATGCCAACACTTGGACCATGCAATATATTTTTCAATTGTCTGACATTTCAATCAAGAATACAAACTTTATTGATTTTTGTTATTTTTGTTGTCTTGGCAAGTCACGTAAGATGTTTGACCCTTTGACAAATTCCAAGTGTAACAATTTATTTGAAATTATTTACATAGATTTGCAAGGACCATCACCCTCCCTATAAAGCAATGGTTACAACTATTACATAGTATTTATTGATGCACACTTAAAGTATACTCGAATTTACTTTATCAAACATAAGAGTGGTACTATCTCAACTTTCTTTTTGTTTCAAAAGTTTATTGAGACACAATTTCACAATAAGATCAACTCCATTCAATCCGACTTTGGTGGTGAATTCAGACCATTCACTCAATTTCTTAATGAACAAGGCATTGTGCATAGGCTTACATGCCCTCACACTCCACACTAAAATGGATCAGTGGAGAGAAAAAACAGACAAATAGTGGAAATGAGTCTTACTCTGCTAGCTCATGCAGTCATGCTAACTACATTTTGGGATCATAGTTTCATTACTGCAATATACTTGATGAATAGACTACCTACAAGTTCTCTCCCCGAGTTTGCATCACCATTTTCTGTAGTGTATCACAAGCAGCCTGACTATCAATCACTCAAGAAACTTGGGTGTGCCTGCTACCATCACTTAAGATCTTACAATCAACACAAGTTGGAATTCAGAAGTTCTAAGTGTGTATATTTGGGATTTTCATCAACAAATAAAAGCCATAAGTGCATGAATATGGGAGGTCAAATTTTCATTTCCAAATATGTAGTCTTTAAGTGTGTATATTTAGTATTTAGTGATGTTTCATAGTCAAGTACTCATTTCAACATCCCACTGAACAACTTAGTAATCGTGTCACACAAGTCATCTTTACCAAGTACAATAGATCACATTCCTATCCCTTATGAGTTGTCATATTCAACCGAGTCTTTGTACATGCATCAATAATCATGCTTCATTGATTCTAATCCACTCTTGATGTACAAACTCAACAAAGAAATCTATGGTTTGAAGCAAGCGCCATGAGCCTGGTATGAAAATTCACACCATGCACTCATTATATTTGGCTTTGTATCAAGTCAATGTGATCACTCTTTATTTGTATATAATCATCACAATGTCACACTTTATGCACTAGTCTATGTAGATGATATTCTTCGTACATGATCCTCTTCTACTTTGATCCATGACTTAATCACCAAGCTTCACGACAAGTGTGCACTAAAGCAGCTGGGTAGTCCTGAATACTTTCTTGGCATTGAAGTGCATCATCAACCAAATGGATCAATGTTGTGTGAGATATTGGGTCTAACTCTATGTGGCATGCCATTGAAGTCTGCTCACATGTTATTGTCGAAGACCTACATCCTGTAGTCGAAGTGTGTTATAGCGTGTAGTTGTCGGATTGGGCCTTGTGTTACGGATCCAATTGTTTAAGTTAGCTTGTACCATAAGTTAGATTGTAATGGGTAATTGTTAAAAGGCCCATTAGTTTAGTATGTTAGGTTTTATTATAAATAGCATACTAGTTGTAGCGTGCGATTTTTGTCGGAGACGCGACCACCTTATCACAGATTATTTTCTCCTCACCGCAATGAGGAGGAGTAGGGTGCTAATTTCTGATTTCTTATTTATCCCGTGAAGCTGGAAGGGAAAAGGAAATCTATCTAAAACTAACCTTGCACGCGAATGTTTAACTGAACAAATGCTTAAAGAGATTCGGGGAGTTCGGGGTCAGGTTATACAATGGGAAGTTGTCAATTACCCATCCTATATGTGGTTATCCACAGGTTGTTAGTTTTAGGTTCTGCTTTGTACTTGATGGTGTTTACCTGTTGATGGGTTGGGAAAGTTTCTTCTTTGGGAGATATGAGAGAGAGTTTTTTTATGATTTTGGTGAGGTGTTGGACCTCGGTTTTGATTGGTATGTGTGAAGATACTGGACCTAAAGTTTTTGATTGGTATGCTCGCTAAGATTTCGCAATCTTATGCCTACGTATTCCCGTTTTAAAGAAACAGGGAAATCAGAGCAATCGTAGTTCCTCCTATTCTATGGGAGGAAAGAGATGTTTTGGTGTCTTGTTCAAAGCTCAAGATTGAAGCTAAAGGAAGTATTTGTGTCTTGTTCAAAGCCCAAGATTGAAGCTAAAAGGTTTGACTGAGAGAGAATTTGTCATCTCTAAAGGGAGACATCTCGTCTGTTTATCACAACTATTGGGTGACTGATTTATAAAGCAGGGTTACTTTAACTGGGATATGAGAATCCAGCAATGCCATAATTTTATTTATAGGGGATTTGTCCTGAAGGAGAAAAATTTAACTCAGTGTAGAGCAATACCATTTTTCCTTAGGAGTCTTTCATGCTAAGAGAGAGACAGTGGTGTGGATGTAAATAATCCAGAGGCTTGCTGCTTACAACAATTAGATGAAAAAGAGGATTTTCCAGGATAAAAGATGGACGACAGCTTAGATATTTGAATCAACAAGTATGCCACTTACATCAATTATTTGGGATTAGGGTTTTTTTTCGACTGTCTGTTTTGATGTGTGATAACACAGGGAAATGTCTTCCTACAGAGAGATTTTGATTTCCTCTGAAGGGATGTTGGTTTTTGTGTGCCTTGATCAAAGCCCAAGGTTGAAGCTAAGAGATTGATTGACTCCACTGGGGAAGTCCTTATACAAAGCCTAAGAGGAGGCTGGAAAAGACTGACTCAACAAGAGAGTGTTTATATATGCCTTGTACAAAGCCCAAGATTGAGGCTAAAAGAGACTAACTCTTTTGGGGATATCATTATACAAAGCCTAAGAGGAGGCTGAAAGTTTGACTTTTCCGGGGAAAATATTATGTCTGTCTTGTACAAAGCCCAAGATTGAGGCTAAAAAAGGAGTTCTGACTCCGCTGGGGAGGGTTTGTATGTGTCTTGTATAAAGCCCAAGATTGAGGCTGAAAAGAAGACTGACTCTGTGGGAAAGAAATCTTTATCTGTCTTGTACAAAGCCCAAGATTGAGGCTAAAATGAGACTGACTCAACTGAGGATTTTAGGTGTCTTGTACAAAGACCAAGATTGAGGCTGAAAGAAGTTTGACTCCGCCGGAGAGTATTATTTGTCTTGTACAAAGCCCAAGATTGAGGCTGAAAAGAGGTTTGACTATGTTTAGGGAATTTTATATGGTGTCTTGTACAAAGCCCAAGATTGAGGCTGAAATGGGTTGACTCAACAAGAGAGTGTTTTTGTTTTGTACCATTGACTCAACAAGAGAGTGTGGAAAGGTGATTGACTCAACAAGAGAGTCTGAAAAGGTTAGCTCAGCTGGGGAAAATCATTGTACAAAGCCCAAGAGGAGGCTGACTATGCTGAGGAAAAGAAGGATCATTATACAAAGCCTATGAGGAGGCTTGCTCCTGCTGAGGATTATTGAGATCCAGAGGTAGGGCCAAATGGGGAATCAACTCTTGCTGAGGGTTTACAGAAGAGTTGAGATATCAGATGCCCTGAGGTTCTGATTTGGGATAGTGTTATACTGATGATAAGTTGACCCTGGCTGGGGGGAACTTAAGGTGAGAGTTTAAAGATTGAGTTTTGAAAACCTATAGAGGTTTCAACTTTACTGGAGGTTGGTTGAATGACCAGGGTTTTTCCTGTGTTTATAGGGAACTTGAGAATCCCTTTGAGATCCAAGAGGGGATTAGACTGTCCAAGTCTACTAGTATGGAAGAGTTTATCTTTGTATGATGCCCAAGAGGAGGCTGGTGTTTTAAGGGATGAGAATCAACCCTAAATTGTCCAAGGTTTTGACCCTTTGGAAAGACTGCTCTAACGAAGGATGACTAAGTTCTGTCCTATACCTTTAAGAGCTCTTCAGGGTCCTTGTATTAAGCCCAAGAAAAGGAATGAGAACTTCTAAGAAGCCGGAGGGTCCTTGTACAAAGCCCAAGAGGAGGCGGGGATGCTTTTAGGAAGCCTGTGGGTCCCAAACCTAAGAAGAGTTCAAGAAAGGTTTCACCAAGAATTAATCATTTAATGAACAGTTCTAGGGTTTGAAGAAATTAAAGATAGGTTTCATCGAGAATTAATCCTCTATGGGGAAATGAACTTCTTTGACAATTTCTAATAGTGACAGTCTGAGAAAAGTTTCACCGGGAATAATGCCTTTCTCTTTGTTCCATATTGTTTAAGCCCAAGAGAAGGCAAAACTGTTATCTGGAAATCCTATGGGGATCTAGTTTTGACTGTATTTAAGAGTGACCAACTGGCTTTACCTAGTTCAAGACTTAGTTGCCGGGGAAAACTCTAAGCAGATATACAAGTATATATACAGTTGATATATGACAAGTATTTAAAAGGATATGAAAGAAGAACTTACAGGTGAGCAAGCTTCCAGCAATACACTAATATATATATATATATATATATGTGTGTGTGTGTGTGTGTGTGTAAGCATGTAAATGAAAGCTGATAAAAACTTACAGGCGAGCAAGCTTCCATTGTAACAGCTGTATGGTTAGTTGTTCAAGATATTAAAGAAATTTTTTATAGCAACTGTGGATTTGAACCTAAATCAAAAGGGAATTTGTTTTTGAAAAGATTGGGGCTTATACTCAAGGAGAGGCCCAGATGAAAAACAGTAATCGTACCGTTGATCTGAAAAATTATACTGGGGCTTATACAATGACTGAGGCCCAAAGAGGTTTTCTGTACAGAGGGATGGGTCTTACAACTCAAGGAGAGGCCCAAAAGTGTTTTGAAAAAGAAATGGGACTTACAACACAAGGGTAGGCCCAGATGATTTTGTTTGGAAATGGCGATCGCGCCGAGATTTTTGAAAACACAGTGGGACTTATACAATGACTGAGGCCCAAAAAGGTTTTTATTTACAAAGGGGGATGGATCTTACAACTCAAGGAGAGACCCAAAAGTTTAAAAAAAAGAAAAGAATTGGGACTTACAACACAAGGGTAGACCCAGATGGTTTTCGTTTAAAAGGCGACGACCGCGCCGAGATTTTAAAATCGCAGTGGGACTTATACAATGACTGGCCCAAATTAGGTTTTGGTTAAAAAGGGATTGGGTCTTACACTCTAATAGAGGCCCAAAAGTGTTTGAAAAGATTTGTTAGGGTGATAATGGTCAAAATCCTAATTTTGGTTTTAAAATGTATTTTAATTGAATAAAAATTCAATTAAAATAATCAAACATGTAAAAAAAAAAATTGTGACCTTGGATTTATATTTGAAAAATCATGTTTCATTCATGGGATGATTAAAAAATCATTTGAATTTCGCAAAACCAAGAGAAATAAATATTTTTAATGTTTAAAAACAAATAAAAACATAATTCTTTACAAAAATACCAAATATATGAAATAAATAATATTTTTGTGAAATTTTCATGGAATAAAATATTTTAATATTTTGGTGAATTTTCAAAAAAAAAAAAGAACCAATAAAAAATAATTAAAATTGAGAGAGAAATTAAATTTTCAATTAATTAACAAAAACATGAAAATATTAAAAATGGCAAAAAAAATGAGAGAGTAGTAAAAAAGGTCTGGGTGGGGTTTGAACCCACGACCTCAACAACAAACACTCATGCTCGCTACCACAGGGGTGGTGATACATTTGTGTATCAAAACCACCCCATAAATACATAAGGGGTGCCAAGTTTTCAGGTCTGGCCAAGGCAAGGCAAGGCAAGTTTTGGCAATTTACGTGAAGCCTCTAACTTTCTCATTTCTCCATGGATTGGGACAAAATTTATGTGCATCTGACCTAGAATTTCACAAGGAATCCAATGGTGCCCTTGGTTTTTTCAGATGAGATCCCTATTTTAAAACCCGCTAGTGGTTTTGAAATAGGCCAAAATTTGCATTTTCTATGCTAACACATCATACACACACTAATAGCATGGCCAATTGGTTCAAACACAACATATATAACATGTATGAGATGTTTATGATCAGTGAACTTCAAAGCAATGCATAATTCAAAGAGTTCAAATTGTCATGCACTTACCTCTTGGAGTTGTTTGTGCTATCTGCCAAATTCCTTGTGCCAGAAGTAATTTGATACTTTGGACACTCTCAATTGATCCCTTAGAAGCTTTTAGGATGATTAGAACCAGCTGGAATCCTCAGGGACAAGTTTTGGCACTTTCTTGCAAAAGGGGCAAAAGTGACCAATATGGCAACTCTCTCAAATGTTGCTCCAGATGAGAGGAACCATTTGGGACAGTTTGAGGTTGATATTTGGAGTGTGTTTGAGGCTTTGTTTGGTTTTGGAAGTGACTGAATCAAGGCATGGCTTAGAAAATGCAGAAAAGTTAATTTTTGAGGTTTTGGAGATTGACTTTCTGATTTTGGTGTTTCAGATCACAAGTGAGTGTTTAGACAACTTAGACATGACATATTAGATGTGTTTGGATCATGAGCTGTGGTGGAATTGCTCTATAACTCAAAAACTCACAGATGACTTGCAAAAGAAGGCATTTTGGCCTAAAGAGAGAGATTTTGAGGAAAGCAAGTGTTGTAGTGCTTTGGTGTGCTCAAACTGATCACAATTGAGCTCTATTTATAGTGTGTCCAGTTTGTTTTGGCATCGATAGTGAATGGCAGCTGCAGCAGGCCTTTGGCCAATGTGGAGCAAAAGGAATCTCAAGTCTCCTCTAGCCATTGACTTGAGGTTAGGGCACAGGCCTATGGTCATTTGATTTAGAGCTTATTCTTGACTCATTTAGTTAGGAATGTGTTAGTCCATGCCACCTTGGTGTATCCATTAAATGCATTGAAACAAAATTGGAGTCTTGACACCTTTTTAGCCTTTTTAGGTTTGTTATGGCTAAGTGTAGATTCTTGGACATTGAAGGCTTGGGGATCAGATCATTCTCCTTTTGTTTTATCCTCAGATGTGTCCAAATGGATGACAAAGCTTGGAGTTGTCCAAATTTTCCAAATCGAGCAAATGCATAAAATCTGCCTTGCTTGGAATAGTTGGAAATTGTGATTTTGAGGGATTCATATCGCCCTGCTCAGGTTGAGTTATGGGAGGCTCTTGTGCTTTTTAGAAAGCCCTCATATGATACAAAACATGTGTGATAATAGTTTGTTTTGAAACTATTTGGATCCCATTGAAAAATCCTCATGAACATTGATGTTCAAGGCTGGTAACTCTGGCAGATTTTCACTAAGTGTTGGAAAAAGTATCATTTTCATGTTTTTGTCATTTTGATCACTCCATAACTCAAAATCCATGAGGAATTGGAGTCTGAGGTAGTTGAAGCTTTTGTAGAGTGTAGCAAGACCTACAAATCCATCTTTGGATCACCCAAAATGGTTGCTTGGATCTCAAGTTATGATCCTTGGAAGTTGGTACCAAAACCACTTTTATTCCTTAACTTAGAAAAATTTTGGTTTCTCAAGGTTGCCCCTTTTGCAAGAAACCTCACTTTTCTTGATTTTTCTTGATGGATGATGATCAATATCATACATTAACATTGTTTTTGACTTAGGGGAACCATATTTGTGAAAAATTCCAAAATGTCAAACTTGATTTTGTGCACAGTTGACTTTTTATCGGATGAAATCCAAACTGTGCGATCCTTTGTGAAATCAAGTCTTTGACCTAAATCAAACCTAATGGGTGGGTTCTATAGGTGTTATAGGGTGTATTGAATCATGTCCCAAGGTTTGGAAGCATGTCCTGGTCAAAAGTCAAAGATACAGTTGACTTTTTCCTCGAAACCCTAATTGTGGTCCAGATGAAATTAAAACTTGTGAATTAAGCTTCTTGGATCAATACATTGTTGCAAATGGATCAATGTAGTGTATTTGAGGCCCTCAAATCATGTCTTGAGGTCTTGGCTCATGCTTTGTCCCAAAAGTCAACTTAGGGGTGAATTAGGTCAAGAAACCCTAATTCCTGATTTTTGGTAAATGAATCCCCTGATGTCAAATTAACTTGATGATTGGGTTTATGAGGTACCTTGGACTATCTTGGGTTGTGCTTTGAAGCATTGGCTCATGCCCAGAAGGAAATTTTCATCTGGAGGCCTCATCGACCAAAACCCTAATTTGGTGACAGTGGCGATCTTGAAGCTTGATCCACTTGGAATGTTGCAACATTGTGCTTGATTCTTGTTGTGGGAGTCCTCTTGATCTTTTATAGGTGTTTGAGAGGTTAGACAAGTTGAAGATCGTGTCATTCCTTTGTTGATCCTTTGTCTAAGTGCTCTGAGAGGGCTTGAAACCCTAATTCTTGATTGTGGTGAATGCTTGCACAATGATGGGAAATCTTGGTGGTCAAAATTTGGGGTATGACACTAGTCTCTCATCTTAGGTGCGGTGTGGCAAATCCTAATTAGGGTGAGAGGGTTATTTTTTATTCTTGAGTACTTGTAATCTGTTTGATAGAGAAAGTAAAGAATAACAGTTATAACTAATCCTTGTTGTTTTTCCTTGTTTTCCCTTGTTAACCCTTACCCTTGTGTGTTTCTTGCCTATAAAGAAACCATTTACAATTTGTTTCAAGACATCCTAATTCACAACAAATTGGTGCGGTGAGCATGGAGAGAGATGCCTTCAACAAAGTATGAGATTGAAAATTTTATCGGTGTGAACGATTTCGGTCTGTGGCGCTTGAATATGAAAGCACTAGTGGTTCAATAGGGTTGTTTAGAAGCGTTGAAGGGAGAGGCAACCATGGACACTGCATTAACGAAAAAAGAAAAAAAGGCCATGATATAAAAAGCCCACAATGCAATATTGTTGAGCCTTGGTGATAAGGTTCTTCGGCAGGTATCAAGGGAGGTTACGACATCAGGGTTATGGTTGAAACTTGAAAGTTTGTACATGACCAAATCTATGGTGAATCGACTCTACCTGAAGCAAGCTTTGTATTCATTCAAGATGAGTGAAGAAAAAGTGTTGGTTGAGCAGTTGGATATGTTCAACAAGTTAATTCTTGATCTTGAAAATATTGATGTGAAGATCAATGATGAAGATCAAGCACTGTTATTGTTGTGTGCTTTGCCCAGAACACATGCTCACTTCAAAGAAACTCTCATGTACGAAAGGGAGTCCCTGAGCTTTGAAGAAGTTCAATCAACCTTGTATTCTAAGGACCTGAACAAATGAAAGGAGCATAAACCTTTGATGGTGGGCGAAGGTTTAGCCGTTAATTGAAAATTCTTGCGAAAGGATGGTAAGTTCGACAAGAAGAAAGGTAACAGTCAGCAGAAGTCTTATAGTGGCGAAGCATCTGGTATTTGATGCTATCACTGTAAGAAGGTGGGTCACACAAGAAAGGTGTGCCCTGAATGCCTGAAAGATCATGTAGGTAAGGATAATGGCAACACATCCATTATTCAAGAAGACTTCGAATCATCTGGTGTTCTTGTGGTTTCAAGCGGCGACTCAAGAAAAGAGTGGATTATGGATTCAGGTTGCACTTGGCACATGACTGCAAATAGAGAATTGTTCGAGGAGGTATGTGATCAAGATGGTGGATCATTGCTTTTAGGAAACAACAAAGCTTGCAAAATTGCAGGAATTGGATCTGTGACATTCAAGCTCCATGATTAGTCAATAAGGTTATTGACTGAAGTCAGGTATGTACTTGATTTGAAGAGAAATTTGATTTCTCTTGGTGAATTCGACAAGAAGGGATATGTTTTCCAGGGAGAGAAAAATATCCTAAGAGTCATGAAGGGGTCAAAGGAAGTCTTGAGAGGCATGAAAAAATAAGGCTTGTATACCCTTGAGGCTGAAGTTGTAAGTGGTTCGACAAATGTTGCATCCACGAAACCTTTGTCGAAGACAAAAATTTGGCACATGAGATTGGGCCATGTCAGTGAAAAGGATCTGGTCGAATTGCGGAAAAAATCTCCATGAAGGAAACAAAGTTGAAAAGCTGAAATTTTGTGAACCCTGTGTATTTGGAAAATCTTGCAGAGTAAAGTTCAACAAAAGCAAATAAAGAACTCATGGATCCCTTGATTACATCCATGCTGATCTTTGGGGGCCTACAAGGAGTCCATCACATTCAGGAGCAAGATATTTTCTATCCATAGTCGATGATTATTCCAGAAAGTTACGGGTATTCATCCAGAAGACTAAGGATGAAAATTTTGAGAATTTCAAAGGTTGGAAGACTCTGGTCAAAAATCAGACTGGCAGAAAGGTCAAGAGGTTGAGAACCGACAATGACCTTGAATTTTGTAATGAGGCGTTCGAAAAATTTTGTGCTGCCTCAGGTATTGCAAGGCAAAAAACTACTGCAGGTACTCCACAACAAAATGGTTTGGCAGAAAGATTTAATCAAAATATTTTGGAAAAAGTTAGATGTATGTTGACTAGTGCTGGATTAAAGAAGGTGTTTTGGGCTGAGGCTGTTTCGACAGCAACATATCTGATAAACAGATGTCCTTTGACTGTGTTAGATATGAAGAGACATGATGAAGTTTGGTCGGGACATCCACCTAGTCTCGACAGACTGAGAGTATTTGGTTGCGTGGCCTATGCTCACATTAGGCAAGACAAGGTCGAACCTAGAGCTCTGAAATACATGTTCATGAGATACCCTAAAGGAGTCAAAGCTTATAGGCTATGGTGCCTAGAGCCAAGTCATAGGAGGTGTATCACTAGTCCAGATGTAGTTTTCAATGAAGTTGAGATGGATTTCAAGAAAACTGATGATGTTGACGAAGAGCTGGAACATGGAGAGATTCTCGTTGAGGTGGAGCATGTTGATGCTGAATTGCGTATCCCAGATGAAGTCGAAGAAGAAGCAGAAGCTGCTGTCGAAGATGAGGAGACTGATAATGACTACCTACTAGCAAGAGACAGGTCGAGGAGAGTCATCAAGCCACCTCAGAGACTTAGGTATGCAAATCTCAGAAGAACATAGAGACTATAAGGAAGTTATGAGGAGTCGAAAGAAGACTGAATGGCTGAAGGCCATGGATGATGATATGAAATCTCTTCATGACAACAACACATGGGAACTAATCAAGAAACCTGATGAAGCCAGGTTAGTCACCTGTAAATGGATTTTCAAAGTTAAGGAATGAATCGAAGGAGTGGCGTCGAAGAGATACAAGGCAAGATTGGTTTCTAGGGGGTTCACTCAGAAAGAAGATGTCGAATTCAATGATGTGTTTTCTCCTGTTGTGAAGCACATGTCCATTCGAATGTTGCTTGCCACGGTGGTATAATTCTACCTTGAACTAGAACATATGGATGTGAAGACTGCGTTCTTGTATGGTGATCTAGATGAAACAATTTTGATGAGGCAACTTGAAGGGTATGTCAAAAAGGGGAAGGAAGATTATGTGTGCAAGCTGAAGAGATCTTTATATGGACTGAAATAATCTCCTCGACAGTGGAATAGGAAATTTGACAAGTTCATGGAACCCATAAGTTTCACTATAAGTCAGTTCGACCACTGTGTTTACTTTGGATTTCGACCTGGTAATTCATTTGTTATTTTGTTGCTTTATGTGGATGATATTCTAATAGCAAGCAACAATGTCGAAGATGTAATGAGGGTGAAGGCTGAACTCAATAAGGAGTTTGACATGAAGGATCTGGGAGCTGTGTCCAGGATTCTTGGAATTGACATCCGAAAAGATAGAAAGCAGTCGAAATTATGCTTATCTCAAGAGGCATACCTACGGAAGATTCTCGAAAAGTATGCTATGTCAAACTCAAAGCCTGTTGTGACTTCGAAAAACCCTCAATTAAAGATGAGTATAGATCAGTGTCCCAGTACTGATCTCGAAAGAGCTTATATGAATAGTATTCCATATGCTAATATAGTGGGTTCTTTGATGTATGATATGGTCTGTACTAGACCTGACATAACATATGCAGTAAGTCTTGTAAGTAGGTACATGACGAATCCTGAAAAAGCTCACTGGAAAGCATTGAAGTGGATTCTAAGATACATAAATGGGTCTCTCAATAGAGTCTGAATTTATGGTAGAGCTTTGGGTGAAGATAGTAAAGCAGCAATCGAAGGATATGTCGACTCTGATTATGCAGGTTGTATGGATTCCAAAAAATCTATTTCTGGATATGTGTTCACTATGTTTGGGTCATCAATCAGTTGGAAAGCAACACTTCAGAAGGTTGTTGCCTTATCAACCACTGAAGCAAAATATATTGCCCTAACTGAAGTTGTGAAGGAAGCATTGTGTGTTGGTTCTTGTATTGGCTGGAATTTTGGTAAAACAAAGTTGAACAATGTTGATGTCATAACATTGGTTCCTAACATTAGTTGTTGCAGGGTTGAAGTTTTATATGCTGATGTGATGTCTTGACACCGCTATATCAGAACATCAGAACATCATATTGTGATGTTTTAGGACTACGCGTGTTAGTGAGTTTTGAGGAGATCTGTTAGAGTGATTGGATGCGAATATCTTGGAGAAGATATTTCCAATCAGATATATTTGCAGATTATGGAGCAGATTCTGTAACCAACATTAGGGCTGATTTGGAGAGATTTTAAAAAAATTTGAAGATCAAATTTGTTTTAATATCAGATATTTTTGGGAGAGATCCAAGCCCAAGTCAGAAGAGTATAAAATCAGCCTCAACCCTTATTGGAAGACGACGAAGAAAGAGAGAAAAAGACTGAGGGTCATTTGTGTCTTCGTGTGTGTTTTGTAAATGATTCATGTGTGAATTGGTGTTACTATTTTGAGTTGTAATTGTATTCACTCTAGAGCTTTTAAGCAAGAGTGTGTTGTTCTTGATCAAAGCTGTTAAGCAGAATCAAGTTGGGTGATTAGTGTGTAATCATTGGATTGTATCACTGTGGTGAATTAGGGAGTGAGTGGTTTCTCATACCTAAATGGTTTCTTAGGTAGAATTGTCATTGGGTAGTGATTAAATTAGGGAGATGTCAACTGGGATTGTTGAGTCTGTAATTTGATACTACTAATAGTGAGTTTCCTCCCTGCTTGGTAGCCCCCAGACGTAGGTAGTTAGACCGAACTGGGTGAACAATTCTTTGTGTTATTTTCTGTTGCTTTTACCTTGTTCATATAATAGATTTTGTTGTTGTGACATCACACTTAACATCACACATCTGATACCAGAATTTCAATTGGTATCAGAGCAGGCATCCTGCTCTACATCTGGGTGAGATCTAGGGCTGATACTTTCTGGTGCAATGGACAAGGAGACTGGTGGATTTGTGAATAGACCCCCTATTCTAGATGGCACTAATTATGACTATTGGAAACTGTCATACCCCAAATTTTGACCACTAAGATTTCCCATCATTGTAAAAATCATCATCACAATATGGGTGTATCATTATACCTCATCAGTCTCCCCAAAGATGGGTGAGCATTCACTACTATCAAAATTAGGGTTTCAAGCCCTCTCAGAGTTCTTAGACAAAGGATCAATCAAGGAATGACATGATCTTCAACTTGTCTAGCCTCTCAAACATCCACAATGGATCAAGAGGACTCCCACATCAAGGATTAAGCACAAGGTTGCTCCCTTCTAGGTGGATTAAGCTTCAAGATCGCCAGTGTCACCAAATTAGGGTTTTGGTCGACCAGGGCCTCCAGTTGGAAATTTTCCTCTGGGCATGAGCCAATGCTTCAAAGCATATCCTAATATACTCTAAGGGACCTCATGGACCCAATCATCAAGTCAATTTTGCCTCAGGTTATACATTCATAAAAAATCAGGAATTAGGGTTTCTTGACCTAATTCACCCCTAAGTTGACTTTTGGGACAAATCATGAACCAGGACCTCAAGACATGATTTGAGGGTCTCTAATATGCCATATTGATCCATTTTGAACAATGGATTGATCCAAGAAGCTTGAGCAACAAGTTTCAATTTCATCTGAACCACAATTAGGGTTTCGCGGGAAAAGTCAACTGTAACTTTGAGTTTTGACCAGGACATGCCCCCAAGCCCTAAGACATGATTCAATACACTCTATACCACCCATGGAACATGTCCATCAAGTTTGATTTAGGTCAAGGACATGATTTCCTGAAGAATTGCACAGTTCGGAATTCATCGGATAAAAAGTCAACTGTGCACAAAAGTCAACTTTGACTTTTTGATATTTTTTACAAAAATGGATTTTTAACCCTAAAATGATGTTAATGTATGATTTGAATCAAAGAAAATGGGATAACTTGTAAAAGGGGTAACCAAAAAAACTTAGAAAAATTTTCTAAGTTATGAAAAAAAGTGACAAAGGTACCAACTTTGGAGGATCATAACTCCTAAACCACAAAGCCATTTTTTCCATCCAAAGCTTGATTTGTAGATCTCATTGCCCTCTACAAAAGCTTCATACTGACCTATGTCCAAATTCCTCATGGTTTTTGAGTTATGGAGTGATCAAAATCAAGAAAAGTCACTTTGTTCCAACACTTAGTGAAAGTTTCACTAAGTCAGATTTTGCCTTACTTTTTTCCAAATGAAGGGACATTTTTCACTTGGATCCAAAAAGTATCAAAATCAAATATGATCAAACAGTTGTTGTATCATATAAGAGCTTTCCAAAATGGCTAAGAACATCACCAAATTCAACTTGAGCCATGAGATATGACATTGGCAAGTTGCCTTGCTGAAATCTGCCAAGGCAAGGCAGAATTTTGCACTTTTGCTCGATTTGCCAAAATCAGCCAATTCCAAGCCTTGTCATCACTTTGGACACATCTGAGGATTGAATCTAAAGGGGACAATCACTGAGCCAAGCCTCCAAAGTCCTTGGAACAAGAAATAGCATGCTAAACCTAGAATTGCCCAAAATAGGGACAAGACTCCAATTTTGGATTAGAGCATTCAATGGAAGCACCAAGGTGGCATGGACTGAGCTATTAGCAATTGAATTCAGTCAAGACTTATCCAAGACCAAGGGGACCAGCATCCTGTGCCCTAACCTCTAGTCAATGGCTAGAGGAGACTTGGATTTTCATTTACCAACATTGGCCAACCCTACTCAGCAGTTTCCATTCACTATTCCTTGCAAAACAAACTTGCTCTACTATAAATAGAGCTCAATTGTGATCAGTTTAAGTACACCAAAGGCCTACAACACTTGCCTTTCTCAAAATCCACTTCTCACTCTCAAAAATGCTTTTCTTAGCAAGTCACTATCAAGTTTTTCATTAGAGAGCAATTCCACTCAAACCAATCACACACACACCTCATATACATCATATGTGAGCTGATCAAACACTTAAATAACATCTGGAACACTGATTTCTCAGAATCACCAGTCAATTGCTCAAGGTTTTAACCAAGTTGCAGTTGAGATGCCATGAAGTGATCCAGCCAATTTCAGTCAAGTCCAAGCATTCAAACATACTCCATAGGGTGTAGGGAAGCTGTTCAGATCATCACAATTCATCTGTAACACCTCTAACTCAGAAATCAATTTGCTCTTGTTGTCACGACCTAGATGTAAGCCTAAACTTGGTCATCTCTCAATCTATGCATATTTCCTCGCACAATACTTTTTCCAAATGTTCATAATCATGCATGGAATGTCTCCCCTCAAGTAATTGCTTTGTTTGAATCGTGTATCAAAAATCCCAGCCTTCATGCAAAATTTAGGGTTCTTGAGGATTTATCGTGATTTCTTGTTTTATGCTTAATTTAAATGAAATTAATTGTCATAAACATGATCGTGAGTTGAAAACGAGCAGATTGATATGTGGATTGCATGATATAATCAAGTATTCAGTGAGATTGGATAGAAAATGCAAATTTGGGCCAAGCTGAAAAACGTGCGTGTTCTTCAGCTGTTCTTGGCGCCATTTCTCTCAAATTCAAATATTTTAATTTTGTGATTTTATTTAATTGATTCAAAAATTAATTTCTCTTTGAGTTTTAATGATTTTGAGTTGATTCTTTTTTTAATAATTCACAAAAATGTTAAAATATTTTATTTTATGAAAAAAATCCCAAAAATATTATTTATTTCATATAATTGATATTTTTGCAAAGAATTAATGTTTTAATTGTTTTTGACATTTAAAATATTTTTTCCTTCTTGATTTTTCAGATTTTATTGACTTCTAATCATTTTGTAGGGCAAAACTTGATTTATGAAGCATTAATCCAAGATCACAATTTGTTTTCCACATGTTAAACAATTTTGATCATTTTAATTGAATATTTTATTCAATTAAAACACATTTTGAAAACAAATTAGGGTTTTTGATTAATTCAATCCTCATAAATCATTTTCAAAACACTTTTGGGCCTCTAATAGAGTGTAAGACCCAACCCGTTGTAAATACAACCTATTTTGGGCCTCACTTATGGTATAAGTCCCGTTGTATTTCAAAAAGTTCGACGCGATCATCATCCGTTGAAAAAACAAATCTTGGGCCTACCCTCGAGTAGTAAGACCCATTTCTTTTCTTTAAACCTTTTGGGCCTCTTGAGAGAGTGTAAGACCCAAAACCCCCTTGTACAAACCATTTTGGGCCTCACTTATTGTATAAGTCCCTCTGTACAAGTAAACGGCGCAATCGTCGCCTTTTAAAAAATCAATTGGGCCTCTCCTTGAGCTGTAAGCCCCATCACTCATTCAAAACTTTTGGGCCTCTAATAGAGTGTAAGACCCAATCCCCTTTTAACCAAAAACAACTTTGGGCCTCAGATATTGTATAAGCCCTTTCGCGTTAAAAGAAAATCTCGGTACGATCGCCATTTCAAACGAAAAAATCATCTGGGCCTACCCTTGTGTTATAAGCCCCACTCTTTTTTCTTTAAACTCTTTGGGCCTCTTGAGAGAGTGTAAGACCCATCCCTTTGTACAGAAAACCTTTCTCGGGCCTCAGTCAGTTGCATAAGTCCCCCTGTACAAAAACAACAGTGCACTCACTGATAAAACCCTGGGCCTCTCCTTGTGCTGTAAGCCCCAAATCTTTCTTTTTCAAAGCACTTTCTCCTTTGATTTTGAAATATACTGTTGTTTTCAATCTTTCTTTGTTGAACAACTAACCAAACAGCATGGAAGCTCTACAACCGAGTTAGTGTTTATACGCTTTCATTTACCGCTTTCATATACATATAACTGTATTGTGGGGCTGCTTCGCTGTATGTCTTCTTTCAAAAACTCATATCAACTGTGTAATAATAGTATAGATATTTAGAGTTTTCCCGGCAACTACGTCTAGCATTAAGCCTGTTGATCACTCTTAAATAGTCAAAACTGGATCCCCATAGGATTACCAGACACAGTCTTCCCTCCTCTTGGGGTTAAACAATATGGAGATATGAAAGGCAGCATTCTCGGTGAACCCTTTCATAGACTGTCACTCGTAGAAGTTGTCAAAGAAACTCTATTCCCCATAAATGATCTTTTCTCCGTGAATGACATCTCTTGAGTTTCTTCCAAATTCTCGAACTTTCCTGGCTTGATCTATTCTTTGTGAATAGCCTGTCTTGAACTTCTTGGGGTTTGGGGACCCACAGGTTTCTTAAAAGCACTTGTCAAGAAACTCTACTCCCCAGAGATGATGTTTTCTCCGTGAATGGCATCTCTTGAGTTTCTTCCAAATTCTCGAACTTTCCTGGCTTGATCTATTCTTTGTGAATAGCCTGTCTTGAACTTCTCGGGGTTTGGGGACCCACAGGCTTCCTAAAAGCATCCCCGCCTCCTCTTGGGCGTTGTACAAGGACCCGTCGGCTTCTTAGAAGTATTCACAGCCTCCTCTTAGGCTTCGTATAATGATTCTTCCTCCGGGAATGATAGCCTTCTCTTGGACTTCATACAAGGACCACTCGGCTTCTTAAAAGTTTCCAGCCTCCTCTTGGGCTTCGTACAAATTGTCCCGACGACCTCCTAGAGGTATAGGAACAGAAATCAGTCATCTTAATAGAACGGTCTTTCCAAGAGTCTACTACTGTTTCTCAAAAGCATAGTACGAAAGATGAAACCCTAGACTTGGACAGACTAATTTCCTTGAGTCTCCAAGACATTCTCAAGCACCCTTCAAGAATAGGAAGGAACCCCGTGGACTCGGACAGTCTCAATACCCATTGGATTTCCCATTTCCTTAAAGAAACAGGAAATAACCCGATCCTTGAAATAAATCTATGAGTACATTACTCATATAAGAACTGATTTTCTCTTTACACCAACATATTGGACCTGTCACTCAACTGAAACAGCATCATAGCCTCTCTCTTGGGCTTTATACAATGATTCTCCCCAGCGGAGTCAAACACCCTTTAGCCTTCGTCTTGGGCTTTGTACAAGACACAAATCACTCTCTTCTTGAGTATAAAACTCTTGGCCTCCATCTCGGGCTTCGTACGAGATACCATAGAGGACTCTCTTGTCGAGTCACTTCCCTTTTAGCCTCTATCTCGGGCTTTGTACGAGACAGATCAAAAATACCCTCTTGTTAGGCCATTAGCCTCCTCTTAGGCTTTGTATAAGGAAAACCTTTTAGACTCCTCTTAGGCTTTGTATAAGAAAACCACTGGTTGATCCAATCAAACTTTTAGCATCAAAGTTGTGCCTCGTTCACAGTACACAAACATCAACAACTCCTTCCCCTTCATCTAATCGCGGTAAACGGTAAGCCTCTGGATCATCTACATCCATGCCATTGTCCCTCTTTTAGCATGAGAAATTCCTAAGGAAAGATGGCATTGCTCTACACTGAGTTAAAGTCTTCTCCTTCAGGTTGGAAATCCCCTATAAAGGAAATTATGGCATTGCCAGATTCACACATCCCAGTTAAAGTAATTCTCCTTTATAAACAGTTGTGACAGACAAACCCCTCTTTAGAGATGACAAATTCTCTCTAAAGACAACACCTTTTAGTTTCACATCTTGGGCTATGAACAAGATACAAATAGACCCTTCAGGTTCACATCTTGGGCTTTGAACAAGATACAAACTACCTTTAGCTTCACATCTTGGGCTTTGAACAAGATATAGATCACCTTTACGCTTCACGTCTTGGGCTTTGAACAAGACACCAAAACACCATTTCCTCCCGTAGAATAGGAGTAACTACGATCGCTCTGATTTCCCTGTTTCGGAAAAACGGGAATACGTAGGCATAAGATGGAAAGAAAAATCTTAGCGAGCACACTAAACAAAAACCCAAAATCCCGTATATCAGTCAAAACATCCTAGTCCGTATTCCCCGCTAAAAGTCTAAATTCCTTGAAAACAACCTAAGAGAGGCCCCCCCACATTGATAGCATCCGTAACCTAACAGACCGCTGTTTAAACTCAATATGCAAGCAGGGTTAATTGGAGACATCTATTTCCCTTCCTTAGTCAGCTCACAATAGGATAAAAAATTAATCGACCTGTAGTACCCCCCAAGGAGCGACAGTGCTTAAGAAACACGTCTAGTTTCGCTCGCTACAGAAAAATGGCGCCCACCGTGGGGCCCAACTGTTTTCATATCTTAGCTAGGTAGAAGAAAAGGGATTTCACTGGGATAGGACTTTTTGTTAACTTCACTAGGATCTTAGGTCAAAACCCTTTAAGTGGGGAAGGAACCACAGAATGGCGACTCTGCCGGGGAGCCATTTTCTGTCAGGAACATAAGATTCATAGCTTTTAAAAGGTTTAGGACATTAGGATAAATATATATACTGCTTTTCCTAATTGATATCTGTGTTTATTTTTTTGCTAATGGGAATGCGTGTGATGCCGCATGTGAAAAGATTGAGTATACACTTAAGATAAGTGATGGCGACGAGGTCGACCATCAACCTCAGTTGAGGCTTCCCAATGCAACCCATTCCCTCTCATAGGCAATGGGCCGATTGTGACATCTGAGAAGCTGAGGAGCCAACCCTTTTGTAGTGCGGAAACTATCGGAAATAGTTGTCACGCGATACTACCCTCATTTGAGGCTGATGATCTATTCTCTGTGAATAGCATTTACTCTAAGATTTCATACAGCTCGCTGGCGATCCGCTTGCTGTTTGTTATCCTGGGAGGAGCTGATGATTTTGAGTATAGGTACAAAAATCACCCTAGTATAAACCTTTGGGGATGGGTAGAGCCTTGACTTCATGACAACGACCCTTTGACCCCATGTTTTTTCTATGTTTTTGTGTGCTGCATTCATGCATTCATTTAAAAAACATTAAAACATTCAAAAAAATTTCTCTTCTAGTCTCTCTGTTTTTTTCAAAATAAACTAAGACTGTGATTGCAAATATCAGAGAAAAGGATTGCGCTAATGGATTTCGGTAGAAGGAGAACTCATAAGTACACCTTCAGGATTCCAAAACTAGAGGATTTAAGAGGTTTGGTGAGGATGGTCACAAACCAAGAGGCTTTCAGAGCCAAGTACGGAGGTTTGCTATCTCTGCTAAGAGTCCATGTGATTGAGGGAATCATGGATGCGCTCATTCAGTTCTACGATCCGGTCTATCATTGTTTCACGTTCCCGGATTACCAGCTAGCACCAACGTTGGAGGAATATTCTCATCTGATTGATCTACACATTACCGATCAAGCTCCATTTTCTGGACTGGAAGAAATTCCAAAGAATCAGACCATTGCAAAAGCAATTCATTTGGACGAGTCTGAGGTCAGGACTCACATGACCACTAAAGGTGGCATACAAGGTTTGCCAGCCCAGTTCTTGACAAAGAAAGCCCTGTACTTCGCCAGTATCGGGAACGTGACTGCTTTCGAAAGCATCTTTGTTTTACTCACCTACGGGTTATTCTTGTTGCCCAACATTAATAACTTCGTCGATATCAACTCCATTAAGGTTTTCCTCATTGGAAACCCTGTGTCGACTTTACTCGCAGATGCGTATCATTCTGTACACTTAGGGAATTTGTACAGCGGAGGGGAGATCACATACTGCGTACCTCTGCTTTATAAATGGTTTATCTCTCACTTGCCTTAGTCTGCTGCTTTTTGGGATCACAAGAGTGCCTTACGTTGGTCACAGAAAATCATGTCCCACACCAACTCTGACATTGATTGGTGTAATAGGATTTATGACGGAATCAGGATCATTGAATGTTGTAGAAACTTCCCCAACGTACCCCTTATAGGAACTAAGGGAGGAATCAATTACCATCCAGTTCTTATTCGTCGTCAATTTGGATACCCGATGAGGCACGTCCCACGGGGTGTTCATCTGGAAGGTCTTTTCTTCAAGGAAGGAGAAAATGATAGAGCACTAAAGACAGAAATAGTGCATGCTTGGAAACATGTTCATAAGAAAGGACGGGAGTCTCTAGGAAAACCCGACTGTGTCTCGGTGGAGCCTTATCTCCACTGGGTGCAAACTAGAGCTCTCAAGCTAAAGATGCCTTATCCTCGTCACGGAGTTCTTCCACCGAGGGAGTCTGTCACGTACTTCATGACTGAGACTGAAAAGCTCCAGGTTACTCTCAACAAAGTTCAACGGGAGAAGAGGTCTTGGAAGAACAAGTACCGCACCCTCAACGTGGAGTGCATCAAAATACAGCAACTACTGAAAGATAAGGACGCTCTGATTGAAATTTTGGAGCAACATGCTGTAGAGAATTAAGATGACCAAAGAAATTTGCTCGCTCCTTTCACCTGGCAAAGGAATGACAACCCGACAACGGCCCAAGAGCACCGGTCAAAGAAAAGGAAAGTACCAGAGTCAACACCCGATTTCTCTTCAGAGAGGACTCGGGACCCATTAGCTTAGGTTTCTGTTTCTGCACCTTGTAATCTACTATATTTCCATTTCTGTAATCCTTTGAATTCAATAAAAAGGGGTTTCCCCACTGTTTGATATTTGCAATCTAATTGTCGAAGTTTATTTTGATTAAACAAAAAAAACAATTAATATAATCATTGCATTCATCATTCTCACATCTCGAATTCTTCTTACCTACGAATCTCACGTTTGTGTCTCGGTTCTAGAGTCAAACTGTCTCATTCGTATAATACTCGGGCCAATCGTCAGAAAAAGATGGATGATCTTGAGGAAGAGAACAGAGAGTTGAAAAAAGAGGTCGACGCTCTGAGAGAGGATATGAGAAAGCTTCGTAACGACATGCAAGCCATGGCAGAAGCTCAGCTACAAAGGACTGTGATCTCAGAGATCACCTCAACGCCCATAGTGGAGAAGTATGATCCTAGGTATCAAATGCCAAAAGATCGTCCTTGGGGCATGCCTGTTAACTATATCCCGGAAGGATATGTTCTGCCGATCGCTGAAGATCAGGGAATCATAACAGAAGCCGCTGGGCCTGAAGGTTACAAACTTCGGGAAAGCGAAGATGCCAGGGGCATACTGAAGACTCCTGAAGGTTACAAACTTCGGGAAATGCCAAGATGCCAGGGGCATACTGAAGACTCCTGAAGGTCACGATACCTTCTGGTAGGAAGGAAACTATGTTCGATAGAATGGATGAATTCCAGGAACAGTTCTTGGAAATGCAGAAGGAACTGCGAGCCATCCGCGGTCAGGATCTATTTGGAAAGGACACCGCAGACCTTTTTCTGGTCCCTAATTTGAAAGTTCCGCACAAATTTCAAGTGCCCGACTTTGAAAAATACAAGGGTAACTCTTGCCCTCAGAGCCATCTGGTGATGTACGCTCGACGAATGTCAGCTCAGACAGAGAATCAGGACCTACTGATTCACTATTTTCAGGATAGTTTAACCAGTGCCGTCTTAAAATGGTACATAGGTTTAAACCATGCTACGATCAGCACTTTCAGAGATCTTGGCACTGCCTTCGTCCAACAATACAAATACAATTTGGACATGGCACCGGACAGAGATCAACTCAGATCAATGTCATAAAAGGACAAGTAAACCTTTAAGGAGTACGCTCAGAGATGGCGTGAAATTGCCGCTCAGATTTGTCCACCTCTTGAGGAAAAAGAGATGACAAAGATCTTCTTAAAGACCTTAAGCTCATTTTACTATGACAGAATGGTTGCCAGTGCACCCAGTGATTTCACCGAGATGGTGGGCATGGGAGTTCGTCTTGAGGAAGCCGTCCGAGAAGGACGTCTAATAAAAGACACTGGATCATCAAGTAGTACAAAACGATACGGTAGTGCTCTCCCTAAGAAAAAAGAGCAAGATATTGGGAATATCTCTCTCGGAAAGCAAAGGCGACGTTATCAACCGGTAGCAGCTGTAACTCCTGCTATCAGCCTTGTGCCTATTCCTACGTATCAACCTCAGGTTGCGCAGAGCCAACCTAATCAGCAAAGGACGCAACAGCCTCTTCAGCAGGCTCGTCCTCAATACAATAACAATCATACAACGCGGCCACCAGGGTTTGATCCTATACCCATGTTGTACGCAGAACTATTTCTGTTACTACTGGCTAATGGGCACATCCAGACTAAGTCTCCTCTTACAGTACCAAAAAATCTGCCTTTTTAGTTCAAAGAGGATCAGACATGCCCTTATCATCAAGGAGGACCAGGGCATAACATAGAGAATTGTCTCAATTTCAAATCCGACGTGTAAAAGCTTGTTAGGAGCGGGCTCTTATCTTTCAAAGATATGAATCCCAATGTTCTTACGAACCCACTGCCTCAACATGAGAAAGTTGCAGTCAACCTGATTGAGAAAGAATTTAACAATATCTATCAAATTCACGATGTACTCTTGTTGAGGACCAATCTGGTTAAGATGCATTGTAGACAGAGTGGGTACGGCCATGTGCCACCTCATAATTATCACCAGTGTGATGTTTGCTCTAAAAATAATCAAGGATGTTCTGTGGTGCAAGCAGCTCTACAGGAACAGATGGATCTCGGATGGATCCAAGAGCACCGAGTCTGTGGAGTTAACATGGTTTATACGAATTCCAACGTCATTCAGAACCACGACATCTGTGCGATGAATGCCAACTTGGTGGCAATGCATTTAAGGCAAAGCCAGTATCATAATCTGTCGTGGCACGATTACAGTTCTTGTCTGACTTGCTCGGTAAATAAACAGGGATGCTCTTTCATACAGGAGGCCCTCCAGCATCAGATGGATCTCGGATGGATCCAGGACTACCATGATAGGAATCCCTATCAGATCAATATGGCTCAAATCTTCGACATTCGCTTGATGAATACCAACTTGGTAGAGCTGCATGCTGAGCAGGTCCGACTCAGATTCTTGATATCACATAATTATCACAGTTGTAAAGCGGGTTGCGAAGGCGATCAGGGATGTGCCCTTGTCCAAGAAGCACTTCAGCACTTGTTAGATCATTGGTGGATGCCAATCTACATGGATGAAGATACTCAGCAAATTAGTATCAATAACAGAAACCCCACTCGGCGTCAAAGTCAGGATGTCCGACTCGTGGAAGCTAACCTAGTGAGGTTACATTGTATTCAAAGTGGGCGTGGCCAGGTGCCACCACACAATTATGAACGTTGTGGAGTCTGTTCGGAAAGTAACCAAGGGTGCTACCTTGTGCGAGCAGCTCTCCAAGGGCAGGTGGATCGTGGAGAGATCCGCTCATATCCAGGTTCTGGACCCATCAATTGGTCGCCAAACTACCTTGCCAATCAAATCGAGGACGTTGTCGTCATCTCTGATCATCAGAGGACCAGGAATGTTTTTTCCATTATCCCTCTTCTTGACGAATCAAGAATTCCCAACCGGGAACGGATCGAGATTACGTACGATGGTCAGAAAAACCAGAAGGTTCCCATAGTCATCTATTTGCCGAAACCACTACCATATGAATCAGCTAAGGCAACCCCTTACAAATACGGTGCAACAATAGTCGAGAATGGAAAGGAAATTCCATTACCCTCTGTCGTAAATATTGCAGACATCAGTCGTGTAACACGGAGTGGTAGAATCTTCAACAGAGGAGTTGGAGAGTCCAACAAAGAAAAGGAACTTCAGACAGAAGCTCCCGATCCATCAGTCGGTCAATCCAGTAATCCTGGCCTTTCAAAAAACAATGATGAGATACTGAAGCTCATCCAAAGGAGTGAATACAACATTGTTGATCAGCTATTACAGACTCCTTCAAAGATCTCGGTATTATCACTGTTACTCAGTTCAGAAGCGCACAGGGAGGCTCTACAGAAAGTTTTGGAGCAAGCCTTCGTAGAACAGGATGTAACCATTAAACAGTTTGATAGCATTGTCTCTAACATCACTTCCTACAACAATTTGGGGTTTAGTGATGAGGAATTACCTGAAGAGGGTTGCCGTCATAACATGGCGCTCAATATTACAGTCAACTGCCAGGACGATGCTTTAGCCAGCGTACTGGTAGACACAGGGTCAGCCCTGAATGTTATACCGAAGTCCACTTTGACTCAATTATCGTTTAAAGGCCCTCCGATGAGAACCAGTGAGGTCGTCGTCAAAGCGTTCGACGGATCTAGAAAAACGGTTATCGGCGAAGTTGACCTTCCCATAACTATTGGTCCTCACACTTTCCAAGTCACCTTCCAGGTCATGGACATCCGGGCAATGTACAGTTGTTTATTAGGAAGACCTTGGATACATCAAGCTGGAGCGGTCACTTCAACCCTCCACCAAAAGCTAAAGTTCGTTCAGAACGGCCAACTCATCATAGTCTGTGGGGAACAGGCCTTGCTCGTCAGCAATTTATTGTCATCCACTTATGTGGAACCAGAAGGGATAATCGGAACCCAGTTCCAAGCGCTTTCGCTACACAAGGGCGAACTATCCGGAGGAGGAACTTCGATTTCCTCATACAAATATGCTATTAAAGTAGTCGAGAGTACCGATACAACAGGATGGGGACAGCTTGTCATTCATACTAGCAATACAACAAAGAAGGGTCTTGGTTTTTCTGTAACCTGTACCCGGACAGCTGCTAGCGATGAAAGTCTTCATCCCATTTATAACTTCTTCCACAGTGGAGGTTTCCTTCACCCAGTGTCTAAAATAGTCCATGCTATCAATGAGGAGGATCCCTCCGACACAGATGAGGAATGGAAGTCCTATCTTAACAAGGACGGTTATATGTCTCAGGAAGAGGTGCCTACGCCATTTTGCTATCCCGCACAGAGTCCGAGATTTATACCATGGTCAGATGTCAAAATGATATATGGAGGTTATGATCCGGAAGGATGTCGTGCTCTGCCAAATTCATTAAAGGAGGACACTCTGATGAAAGACAACTTTGACCACAATTACTATGGCCAGATGGATGGCCTGCCAATGTGGCAGCCTTATCCAGGAGACTTGGGGCCAGAAAGTCAGCCGAGTAATGAAACTCAGCTGAGCATCATTGAACAGAATACCTGTGTCCCCACCATGTCATGGGATCAACACTCAGGTCATTCAGAAACTACTCAACATGACGATGAATTTGCAACATTTGCAGGATTTGAATTCATCAACTATGCTATTCCCGAGGTCAACGTCATCGAGAGGGATGACCCCTCAAGTTCCAAAGAAGTGTGGGACACCTTGGGACAACCGAGTGGAAAATTCTACTATATGGTCAAGTACACCGCTCCCGAAAGCTCTCATATCAGGCTCGAAGATATCCAGCCAACTGGATAGGGAGATACAGCTGAGAGCACAAATACTATGCAAAATGCAACAGAGGAATCCTCCTACGACAATCCTGCCTGGGAGACAGATTCCAACGATCCTGCTCCACTAGAAATCAACGTTATTTCTGAAAACAAATCAAGAAGGAAGGTACCAGACTTTGTGATTCACCGAGGAGTTCGCCGCCAATGGGTTGTTGTCGATGTTCCGAAGGTCGTTCGCCAATCAAAGTAATTGTCATCTTTAACCTTTCACCCTGCCCAGGTGAAACGGATGTTTTGATAGGGCTCGCTTTCTGTAAATTTTCCCTCTTCGCTTCGCCCAAAGCAACAGAGTTTTGTTTTATAGGGCTGTAGTTTCAAGAATCGACTTGTTCATTAATAAAATAGCGTCGTTCTGTAATTTCCGCATTAATTGTTGTTTTCTCTTTTTGCTTTTCTAAAAAAATGGTAATCCTAAAGAACAATTCAATAATAAAAACAAGCAGTAATAAAAAAAATACACTGCACACTCTTGCATTTCCTCTATCTCTTCTAAACACGAATCATCACGTCATGCAAATTTCTTGTTTTAAACCCCGTTGAAACATACGATCTGATGCCTTCTCCCAACTTTGAGTTCCCGGTATTTGGGGCTGAAGAAGAAGTTGACAATGAAATTCCGGAAGAGATCTCCCGATTACTCAGACAAGAGGAAATGTCTATTGAACCTCACAAAGAGCCGTTGGAAACGGTAAACTTGGGTTCAGAAAAAGAGAGAAAAGAAATCAGGATTGGGGCACTGCTCAGTCCAACTACCAAGGAAAGTCTGACGAAACTTCTCAGAGAGTTTCCCGATGTATTCGCTTGGTCCTATCAGGACATGCCAGGGTTGGATACCAGCATCGTGGAACATCATCTACCGTTAAGATCAGAATGTCCGCCAGTAAAACAGAGGTTGAGACGGACTCACCCGGACATGGCCATCAAAATCAAAGAGGAGGTACATAAACAGATTGACGTGGGTTTCCTCGCCACATCAGAATATCCTCAATGGTTAGCCAATATCGTACCCGTTCCAAAAAAGGACAGAAAGGTCAGAATGTGTGTCGACTACAGAGATCTAAACAAGGCAAGTCCAAAGGACGATTTTCCTTTACCACATATTAACATGCTGGTGGATAGTACAGCAAAGTTCAAAGTTTTCTCCTTTATGGATAGATTCTCGGGCTATAACCAGAGCAAAATGGCGCCGAAAGACATGGAGAAAACTTCGTTCATTACCCCATGGGGTACCTTTTGTTACAAGGTAATGTCGTTCGGTTTGAAGAACACCGGGGCAACCTATCAAAGGGCCATGACTACTCTGTTTCATGACATGATACACAAGGAAATCGAGGTATATGTCGATGATATGATTGCAAAATCTAAGACAGAGGAGGAGCATGTGACCCACCTGTCAAAACTTTTCGAGCGTTTTAGAAAGTACAAACTCCGCTTGAATCCCAAGAAGTGCACCTTCGGTGTCCGTTCAGGGAAACTCTTAGGGTTCATCGTCAGCCAGAAAGGAATTGAGGTTGATCCTGACAAGGTCAAGGCCATTCAAGAAATGCCTTCTCCGAAAACTGAAAAACAAGTCAGAGGATTCCTTGGACGTTTGAATTACATCTCCAGATTCATATTCCTTATGACCGCGATCTGTGCGCCGATTTTCAAATTACTTAAAAAGAACCAGGGCTGCGTTTGGACAGAAGATTGCCAAACCGCCTTCGACAGTATTAAGGAATATATGTTGAATCCTCCGATTCTATCACCTCCAGTGGAAGGAAGGCCATTGATCATCTACCTCACAGTCTTGGAAGATTCAATGGGGTGTGTACTTGGCCAACAAGACGAAACCAAACGAAAAGAGTCTGCCATTTACTATCTATGTAAGAAGTTCACCGACTGTGAAACTCGGTACACGATGCTCGAGAAAACTTGTTGTGCTTTGGCTTGGGTAGCCAAACGTCTTCGTCAGTACATGATTCGTCACACTACTTGGTTAATCTCCAAAATGGATCCAATCAAGTACGTCTTCGAAAAACCTGTTCTCACGGGAAGGATTGCCCGTTGGCAGATGTTGCTATCAGAATATGACATAGAGTACCACGCTCAGAAAGTCGTCAAAGGAAGTATTTTAGCCGATCATTTGGCTCATCAACCGATTGGCGATCAGGAATCAATCGGGTTCGACTTCCCAGACGAAGATGTCATGTACCTAAAAATGAAAGACTGCGACGAACCGCTACCCAGTGAAGGGCCAGAACCAGGTTCCCAGTGGGGACTAATCTTTGACGGAGCAGTTAATCATTATGGAAACGGAATTGGAGCAATAATTGTTACCCCTCAGGGTACCCACATTCCTTTCACCGCCAGACTCACGTTCAAATGTACGAACAATGAGGCCAAATACGAAGCTTGTATTATGGGTCTCGAAGAAGCGATTGATTTGAGGATCAAAAACTTGGACGTATATGGCGACTCAGCCCTAGTTATCAATCAGATAAAGGAAGATTGGAATACATACCAATCAGGACTGATTCCTTACAAAGACTATGCAAGAAGGGTGTTACCCTTCTTCAACAGAATCGAGTTTCATCATATTCCTCGTGATGAGAATCACATGGCTGGTGCATTAGCCACTCTCTCTTCCATGATTAGTGTAGGTCAATGGAATGACATACCTAAGATCGACGTAATGCACCTTGAAAGACCCGCTTACATCTTCACGATTGAAGCAGTCATAGACGACAAACCTTGGTATCACGATATCAAAAGCTTCCTTCAGAAACGAGAGTACCCACATGGGGCACTAAGGAAGGACAGGAAAACCCTCAGAAGGCTGGCAGGCAGTTTCTTCCTGAGTGGTGATACCCTCTATAAGAGAAATTTTGACATGGTCTTGCTCCGATGCGTAGACAGACCAGAAGTAGACATGTTGATGAAAGAAATTCATGAAGGATCCTTTGGCACTCATGCCAACAGACACACAATGGCGAGAAAAATTCTGAGAGCAGGGTACTATTGGTTGACAACGGAATCCGACTGCTACAAGTACATGAGGAGGTGTCACAAGTGTCAGATATACTCCGACAAAATTCATGTACCGTCAACGCATCTCAAAGTTCTCTCTTCCCCGTGGCCTTTTTCCATATGGGGAATCGACATGATTGGCATGATTGAGCCCAAAGCTTCGAATGGACATCGATTTATTTTGGTCGCCATTGATTACTTCACCAAGTGGGTCGAAGCAGCGTCATACGCTAATGTAACCTGACAAGTGGTGGTCCGATTTATCAAAAACAGTATCATTTGCCGTTATGGTGTTCCGAGCCAGATAATTACTGATAATGGATCTAACTTGAACAACAAGATGATGAAAGAGTTGTACGCAGAGTTCAAGATCGAACACCATAACTCATCTCCCTACCGACACAAGATGAACGGAGCGGTAGAAGCGGCTAACAAGAACATCAAGAAGATTGTTCAAAAGATGGTTGTAACCTACAAAGATTGGCACGAGATGCTACCCTTTGCTCTTCACGGTTATCGCACATCTGTCTGCACTTCAACAGGGGCTACCCCTTTCTCTCTAGTATATGGCATGGAGGCAGTGCTCCCCGCAGAAGTAGAGATCCCATCAATCCGGGTATTGATGGAAGCTAAGCTTACAGAAGCATAATGGTGTCAAAGTCGACACGACGAACTGAATCTGATTGATGAGAAACGAATCACGACACTATGCCACGGTCAGTTGTATCAACAGAGAATGAAGAGGGTGTTTGACAAAAAGGTCCGACCTCGCGTCTTCAAGAAGGAGACCTTTTGATCAAGAAGATACAATCATTTCTCACTGATTCTCGGGCAAATGGACTCCGAATTATGACGGCCCCTATGTGGTCACGAAAGCTTTCTCAGGCGGCGCCTTGAGACTTGCAACCATGGACGGAGAAGAATTTACCTACCCCACAAATGTTGATGTAGTCAAGAAATACTTTGCCTAAAAAAAACGTCTCGGTGGATTGAAAACCCGAAAGGGCGGTCCAGACAAAAGTTAGAGACAAAATTAAAAAAAAATCATCCCGGTGGATTGGAAACATCAAAGTACAATCCAGGCAGAAATTAGGGATAATGGCAAGTAACTATGTTCAACAGAGGCAAGTCCCTCAGCAGCAGCAGTTACACCATCCATCGAAGGAAAACTCCAGTCACGGTCATCTTCGACAGAAGCTCAGGATGCCCCGAATTCAAAATTGGTAGAAGGATAGTGGTCGTTATGTTTCAACGTAGCCCTTTTCCCTGTAAATTACCATTTTCTGACTTTGTAAATACTCTTTGGAATCACGCGTTTGGCTGATCTCCATCTTATCAATAAAATTTGAGCCCTAGTGCTTTTGTTTGCAATTCTCATTTGTTTTAGCTTTTCAGAATGACATCTTAATATAATTAACGATTCTTGAAATAAAACAAAAATGAATTTACTTGTAAAACTTTTTCTACTTTAAAATAAAGATGGCAATTTCTTTTGACTATAGAACATCAAAAGAACATCAACCGCTTCTCCAGAAGTAAGCGAACTTCAAAGTGCAGAATCAAAGTACTCCTTCTAACCCAGTACACCTGAATGAAGGGATCAACTGTGTCAGAGACCTTGTTTCGTCTGACACACCTCGGCCGAGTTCTTATCTCCTAAGCCCGACCAACATAGTTCCCCGCGAGGACAACTTCTCCTAAGCAAGGTACAATTGCTACTTTTGGACCAACGGTACTTCTTCGCCCCGCGATGGTCGAGTATCCAGTTGTGTTCATCCATTAGTTTGTATGTCGCGCCAGTTTTGTCAGCATATAAATACATACATCATGCATTTGATTTGCATTCACATTTCATATTACATCACTCTGGTCGGTCTTACCCCCTAGTGATAACAATTTTCTCAATTGAGTTGTCTGTTTTTTCCTCGTCAGGAAATGTTGCGTCTGAACGATCTCTCTTCCAGTTTAGTTCTGGATCAGAATTGGCCCTCGACCACTTTGATAACTTGAACCTCTGAAAAACCAGAGAACCTTCAGTCAACATCACTCTTCTCCATTGAAGATGATATCCTTGCTTTCCCGAATTAAGGAAAATCCCGAGAGAAAGCCTCCTAATCATAGAATCGGTGGTACAGCAGTTTCTCCGAAAAACCACTGATGAAAAGGTCATCGGCACCTCAAATTGGATCCCATCATATGGCATTTGTCTGGGAAGATCCCGAGAAAAGTATGATGTAAGACCCCAAAAGAAGGCAGTCTTTCAGGAGACTCGTTTTCCCAGTAGACTCGACAAATGGCGTCTCCAACAGAGAAGTTTGTGCACCTCAACAACTCAGATGACTGGGTTCCCCAGCCAGTCTGACATCAACTTTTTCTATCAAATGGCATCTCCCCAGGAAAATTCGGCGAGAAGTTTAAGGAAAACCGCTACGAATAGTGTCCCTTGTCAAGAAAGTTTATTGACAAAAGAAACTTAGACCAGTTCCTTGGTAGGAAACCAGGATCGAGGGGAAGTTTATATTAGAAACGAAGACCAGTTCCTTGGTAGGAAGCCAGGATCGAGGGGAAGTTTAAATAAAAAACTAAGACCAGTTCCGTGGTAGGAAACCAGGATCGAGGGGAAGTTTAAATCAGAAACTGAGACCAGTTCCTTGGCAGGAAACTAGGATCGAGGGGAAGTTTATTTCCACAACTAAGACCAGTTCCTTGGCTGAAGACCAGGATCGATGGGAAGTTTACCTTTTCTAAGCATCATTTCTTAGCAAAAGAAGATGAATGCGATCTACCATTCATAACTACCATCAAAATTTCGGTTATTCCGATATTTAATCCTCTTGCACCCCGAATGCCCGAATACCTTTGTCATTCACACGTTCGTGTCCAAGAAGATTAAATAGGGGCATCTGTCATACCCCAAATTTTGACCACTAAGATTTTCCATCATTGTGCAAATCATCATCACAATATGGGTGTATCATTATACCTCATCAGTCTCCCCAAAGATGGGTGAGCATTCACTACTATCAAAATTAGGGTTTCAAGCCCTCTCAGAGTTCTTAGACAAAGGATCAATCAAGGAATGACATGATCTTCAACTTGTCTAGCCTCTCAAACATCCACAATGGATCAAGAGGACTCCCACATCAAGTATTAAGCACAAGGTTGCTCCCTTCTAGGTGGATTAAGCTTCAAGATCGCCAGTGTCACCAAATTAGGGTTTTGGTCGACCAGGGCCTCCAGTTGGAAATTTTCCTCTGGGCATGAGCCAATGCTTCAAAGCATATCCTAATATACTCTAAGGGACCTCATGGACCCAATCATCAAGTCAATTTTGCCTCAGGTTATACATTCATCAAAAATCAGGAATTAGGGTTTCTTGACCTAATTCACCCCTAAGTTGACTTTTGGGACAAATCATGAACCAGGACCTCAAGACATGATTTGAGGGTCTCTAATATGCCATATTGATCCATTTTGAACAATGGATTGATCCAAGAAGCTTGAGCAACAAGTTTCAATTTCATTTGAACCACAATTAGGGTTTCGCGGGAAAAGTCAACTGTAACTTTGAGTTTTGACCAGGACATGCCCCCAAGCCCTAAGACATGATTCAATACACTCTATACCACCCATGGAACATGTCCATCAAGTTTGATTTAGGTCAAGGACATGATTTCCTGAAGAATTGCACAGTTCGGAATTCATCGGATAAAAAGTCAACTGTGCACAAAAGTCAACTTTGACTTTTTGATATTTTTTACAAAAATGGATTTTTAACCCTAAAATGATGTTAATGTATGATTTGAATCAAAGAAAATGGGATAACTTGTAAAAGGGGTAACCAAAAAAACTTAGAAAAATTTTCTAAGTTATGAAAAAAAGTGACAAAGGTACCAACTTTGGAGGATCATAACTCCTAAACCACAAAGCCATTTTTTTCCATCCAAAGCTTGATTTGTAGATCTTATTGCCCTCTACAAAAGCTTTATACTTACCTATGTCCAAATTCCTCATGGATTTTGAGTTATAGAGTGATCAAAATCAAGAAAAGTCACTTTGTTCCAACACTTAGTGAAAATTTCACTAAGTCAGATTTTGCCTTACTTTTTTCCAAATGTAGGGACATTTTTCACTTGGATCCAAAAAGTATCAAAACCAAATATGATCAAACAGTTGTTGTATCATATAAGAGCTTTCCAAAATGGCCAAGAACATCACCAAATTCAACTTGAGCCATGAGATATGACATTGGCAAGTTGCCTTGCTGAAATCTGCCAAGGCAAGGTAGAATTTTGCACTTTTCCTCGATTTGCCAAAATCAGCCAATTCTAAGCCTTGTCATCACTTTGGACACATCTGAGGATTGAATCTAAAGGGGACAATCACTGAGCCAAGCCTCCAAAGTCCTTGGAACAAGAAATAGCATGCTAAACCTAGAATTGCCCAAAATAGGGACAAGACTCCAATTTTGGATTGGAGCATTCAATGGAAGCACCAAGGTGGCATGGACTGAGCTATTAGCAACTGAATTCAGTCAAGACTTATCCAAGACTAAAGGGACCAGCATCCTGTGCCCTAACCTCTAGTCAATGGCTAGAGGAGACTTGGATTTTCATTTGCCAACATTGGCCAACCCTACTCAGCAGTTTCCATTCACTATTCCTTGCAAAACAAAATTGCTCTACTATAAATAGAGCTCAATTGTGATCAGCTTAAGTACACTAAAGGCCTACAACACTTGCCTTTCTCAAAATCCACTTCTCACTCTAAAAAATGCCTTTCTTAGCAAGTCACTATCGGGTTTTTCATTAGAGAGCAATTCCACTCAAACCAATCACACACACACCTCATATACATCATATGTGAGCTGATCAAACACTTAAACAACATCTGGAACAATGATTTCTTAGAATCACCAGTCAATTCCTCAAGGTTTTAACCAAGTTGCAGTTGAGATGCCATGAAGTGATCCAGCCAATTTCAGTCAAGTCCAAGCATTCAAACACACTCCATAAGGTGTAGGGAAGCTGTTCAGATAATCACAATTCATCTATAACACCTCCAACTCAGAAATCAATTTGCTATTGCTGTCACGACCTAGAGGTAAGCCTAAACTTGGCCATCTCTCAATCTATGCATATTTCCTCGCACAATATTTTTGCCAAATGTTCATAATCATGCATGGAATGTTTCCCCTCAAGTAATTGCTTTGTTTGAATCGTGTATCAAAAATCCCGGCCTTCATGCAAAATTTAGGGTTCTTGAGGATTTATCGTGATTTCTTGTTTTATGCTTAATTTAAATGAAATTAATTGTCATAAACATGACCGTGAGTTGAAAACGAGCAGATTGATATGTGGATTGCATGATATAATCAAGTATTCAGTGAGATTGGATAGAAAATGCAAATCTGGGTCAAGCTGAAAAACGAGCGTGTTCTTCAGCTGTTCCTGGCGCCATTTCTCTCAAATTCAAATATTTGAATTTTGTGATTTTATTTAATTGATTCAAAAATTAATTTCTCTCTGAGTTTTAATGATTTTGAGTTGATTCTTTTTTTAATAATTCACAAAAATGTTAAAATATTTTATTTTATGAAAAATCCCAAAAATATTATATATTTCATATAATTGATATTTTTGCAAAGAATTAATGTTTTAATTGTTTTTGACATTTAAAATATTTTTTCCTTCTTGATTTTTCAGATTTTATTGACTTCTAATCATTTTGTAAGGCAAAACTTGATTTATGAAGCATTAATCCAAGATCACAATTTGTTTTCCACATGTTAAACAATTTTGATCATTTTAATTGAATATTTTATTCAATTAAAACACATTTTGAAAACAAATTAGGGTTTTTGATTAATTCAACCCTCATAAATCATTTTCAAAACACTTTTGGGCCTCTAATAGAGTGTAAGACCCAACCCTTTGTAAATACAACCTATTTTGGGCCTCACTTATGGTATAAGTCCCGTTGTATTTCAAAAAGTTCGACGCGATCATCATCCGTTGAAAAAACAAATCTTGGGCCTACCCTCGAGTACTAAGACCCATTTCTTTTCTTTAAACCTTTTGGGCCTCTTGAGAGAGTGTAAGACCCAAAACCCCCTTGTACAAACCATTTTGGGCCTCACTTATTGTATAAGTCCCTCTGTACAAGTAAACGGCGCAATCGTCGCCTTTTAAAAAATCAATTGGGCCTCTCCTTGAGCTGCAAGCCCCATCACTCATTCAAAACTTTTGGGCCTCTAATAGAGATAAAACCCAATCCCCTTTTAACTCAAAACAACTTTGGGCCTCAGATATTGTATAAGCCCATTCGCGTTAAAAGAAAATCTCGGCGCGATCGCCATTTCAAACGAAAAAATCATCTGGGCCTACCCTCGTGTTATAAGCCCCACTATTTTTTCTTTAAACTCTTTGGGCCTCTTGAGAGAGTGTAAGACCCATCCCTTTGTACAGAAAACCTTTCTCGGGCCTCAGTCACTTGCATAACTCCCCCTGTACAAAAACAACAGTGCGCTCACTGATAAAACCCTGGACCTCTCCTTGAGCTGTAAGCCCCAAATCTTTCTTTTTCAAAGCACTTTCTCCTTTGATTTTGAAATATACTATTGTTTTCAATCTTTCTTTGTTGAACAACTAACCAAACAGCATGGAAGCTCTACAACCGAGTTAGTGTTTATACGCTTTCATTTACCGCTTTCATATACATATAACTGTATTGTGGGGCTGTTTCGCTGTAAGTCTTCTTTCATAAACTCATATCAACTGTGTAATAATAGTATAGATATTTAGAGTTTCCCCGGCAACGTTTAGCATTAAGCCCGTTGATCACTCTTAAATAGTCAAAACTAGATCCCTATAGGATTACCAGACACAGTCTTCCCTCCTCTTGGGGTTAAACAATATGGAGATATGAAAGGCAGCATTCTCGATGAACCCTTTCATAGACTGTCACTCGTAGAAGTTGTCAAAGAAACTTTATTCCCCAGAGATGATCTTTTCTCCGTGAATGGCATCTCTTGAGTTTCTTCCAAATTCTCGAACTTTCCTGGCTTGATTTATTCTTTGTGAATAGCCTGTCTTGAACTTCTCGGGGTTTGGGGACCCACAAGCTTCTTAAAAGCACTTGTCAAGAAACTCTACTCCCCAGAGATGATCTTTTCTCCATGAATGGCATCTCTTGAGTTTCTTCCAAATTCTCGAACTTTCCTGGCTTGATCTATTCTTTCTGAATAGCCTGTCTTGAACTTCTCGGGGTTTAGGGACCCACATGCTTTCTAAAAGCATCCCCGCCTCCTCTTGGACGTTGTACAAGGACCCGTCGGCTTCTTAGAAGTATTCACAGCCTCCTCTTAGGCTTCGTATAATGATTCTTCCTCCGGGAATGATAGCCTTCTCTTGGGCTTCATACAAGGACCACTCGACTTCTTAAAAGTTTCCAGCCTCCTCTTGGGCTTCGTACAAATTGTCCCGACGACCTCCTAGAGGTATAGGAACAGAAATCAGTCATCTTAATAGAACGGTCTTTCCAAGAGTCTACTACTGTTTCTCAAAAGCATAGTACAAAAGATGAAACCCTAGACTTGGACAGTCTAATTTCCTTGAGTCTGCAAGACATTCTCAAGCACCCTTCAAGAATAGGAAGGAACCCCGTGGACTCGGACAGTCTCAATACCCATTGGATTTCCCATTTCCTTAAAGAAACAGGAAATAACCCCAATCCTTGAAACAAATCTATGAGTACATTACTCATATAAGAACTGATTTTCTCTTTGCACTAACATACTGGACCTGTCACTCAACTGAAACAACACCATAGCCTCTCTCTTGGGCTTTATACAATGATTCTCCCCAGCAGAGTCAAACACCCTTTAGCCTCTGTCTTGGGCTTTGTACAAGACACAAATCACTCTCTTCTTGAGTATAAAACTCTTGGCCTCCATCTCGGGCTTCGTACGAGATACCATAGAGGACTCTCTTGTCGAGTCACTTCCCTTTTAGCCTCTATCTCGGGCTTTGTACGAGAAAGATCAAAAATACCCTCTTGTTGGGCCATTAGCCTCCTCTTAGGCTTTGTATAAGGAAAACCTTTTAGCCTCCTCTTAGGCTTTGTATAAGAAAACCACCGGTTGATCCAATCAACCTTTTAGCATCAAAGTTGTGCCTCGTTCATAGTACACAAACATCAACAACTCCTTCCCCTTCATCTAATTGCTGTAAGCGGCAAGCCTCTGGATCATCTACATCCATGCCACTGTCCCTCTTTTAGCATGAGAAATTCCTAAGGAAAGATGGTATTGCTCTACACTGAGTTAAAGTCTTCTCCTTCAGGTTGGAAATCCCCTATAAAGGAAATTATGGAATTGTCGGATCCACACATCCCGGTTAAAGTAATTCTCCTTTATAAATAATTGTGACAGACAAACCCCTCTTTAGAGATGACAAATTCTCTCTAAAGACAACACCTTTTAGCTTCACATCTTGGGCTACGAACAAGATACAAATTGACCCTTCAGCTTCACATATTGGGCTTTGAACAAGACATAAACTACCTTTAGCTTCACATCTTGGGCTTTGAACAAGATATAGATCACCTTTACGCTTCACGTCTTGGGCTTTGAACAAGACACCAAAACACCATTTCCTCCCGTAGAATAGGAGGAACTACGATCGCTCTGATTTCCCTGTTTCGGAAAAACGGGAATACGTAGGCATAAGATGGAAAGAAAAATCTTAGCGAGCACACTAAACAAAAACCCAAAATCCCGTATATCAGTCAAAACATCCTAGTCCGTATTCCCCGCTAAAAGTCTAAATTCCGTGAAAATAACCTTAGAGAGGCCCCCCCACATTGATAGCATCCGTAACCTAACAGACCGCTGTTTAAACTCAGTATGCAAGCAGGGTTAATTGGAGACATCTATTTCCCTTCCTTAGTCAGCTCACAATAGGATAAAAAATGAATCGACCTGTAGTAACCCCCAAGGAGCGACAGTGCTTAAGAAACACGTCCAGTTTCGCTCGCTACAGAAACAACGGATGGTTACCTTCTTGAAGTCTTTAGATAGCAGGGCTTGGAAGGCTATTGTGAAAGAATGGAAACATCCTGTTATTGTGGAAAAGGATGAGAATGGAAAGGAAGTAGAGGGTAGCTCAAAACTGAAACATGAAGAAGAATGGACCAAGGAAGAAGATGAGCTTGCCCTTGGGAATTCTAAAGCCTTGAATGCCATATTCAATGGTGTTGATAAGAACATCTTTAGGTTGGTCAACACTTGTGAAGTAGCTAAGGAAGCATGGGATATCTTGAAGACAACTCATGAAGGGACCTCTAAAGTTAAGATGTCAAGACTTCAACTTTTGACAACAAAGTTTGAAAACCTGAAGATGAAGAAGGATGAGACAATCCATGATTTCCACATGAACATCCTTGAGTTGTCAAATTCTTCTAGTGCCCTAGGAGAGAGGATGACTGAAGAGAAGCTGGTAAGGAAGATTCTCAGATCCCTTCCCAAGAGATATAAAATGAAGGTGACTGCTATTGAAGAAGCTCAAGACATTAGCAAGATGAGGGTTGATGAGTTGATTGGTTCTCTTCAAACTTTTGAGTTGGGATTAAATGAAGAACCTGAAAGGAAGACCAAAAGTATAGCTCTGGTGTCTGATACTGAAGGTGGTAACTTTGAAACTCAGGAGGATCTGTCAAATGCTGTTGTGATGCTTGGGAGACAGTTTAATAAAGTGTTAAAGAGAATGGACAGAAACTATAGACCTAATGTTAAGAACATCACATCTGACAACAACAGGTCTAGTGATCAAGTGAAGAAAATAAGGGATGAAGGGAAGTCCAATAATGACAAAGGAGTTCAATACTTTGAGTGTGAAGGGTATGGGCATGTCAAGAAAAAATGTCCTACATTTCTCAAAAAGCAGAAAAAAGGGTTATATGTTTCCTGGTCTAATACAGATAGTGAAAGTGAAGAAGAGAATGCCAAGCATGTTAAGGCATTGACTGGACTATGTGCCTCTGATGGAGAGTCTAGTGATGATGAATTGACATTTGAAGAGCTGGCATCCTCTTATCAAGAGCTGTGTGTGAAAAGTGAAGAGGTCCTACAAGAAGGGGAGAAGTAGAAGAAGATTATTGTTCAGCTTGAGACTGAGAAAGCTGAACTTAAGAATGAAGTTTTGTTGTTGAAATCCCAGCTTGATCAAATGTCAAAATCCATCACAATGTTAAATAGTGGAACTGACACTCTGGATAAAATACTTGAGGCTGGAAAAGGGGAAAGTGATAAGTCTGGTCTAGGATATGAGGGTGAGAAGAAGATATCTGCAGAGGCTAGTTCTTCTGGGGTTAAACAAGACATTCCTCATCAGCATGAAAAAGGACATGGTTCTGGAATTAAGAAGGGTGCCCCTCACCTTGGGCCACAAAATAATGGAAAGGACTATGGTCCTGTTCCTAAGAAGGTTATGCCTAAACCCCAAGGAATGCCTCAGGTTTTTGGAGCTAGACAGTATATGCCTCCCCAATACCATAGGAGTATGCAGACTTATAATCTCAAACATAACATGTTCCATCCGATGTCTCAACATCAAGGGAAAATGTATGGGGTTAAATCTAATAATGATGTGCCTCATAATTATGGCAGAAGAAGGCCACATCATGGTAAAGGACAGCCTAAGCACTACAGAAGACAACCTAATTCTGGGAGAAGACAGCATAAATACTTTGACAGATGGCAGCCTCAGCATTATAACAGAAATCATCATCAAGGGGGGAGACATTTCAATCACTTCAGAGAAGAAATTCAAAGAGTAAGATGTTACTATTGTGGTAGATTTGGCCATATACAGTCTTCTTACTTTAAACTACATGGTTATCCCAAGCCTGATCCTCAACCTAGACAGAAGCAGGACAGGCCTCAAACTGTTAAACAATGGATTCCTAAAGCTGCTGCTGTCACATGTCTTTTGGCTCACTCATCAGTTAAAAACCCAGCTATGGATGGTTAGTATTTTGACAGTGGTTGCTCAATGCATATGACTGGTTTCAAGAATCAGTTGGTAGATATCAGGATGTACTCCTCAAAGGATGTAACTTTTGGTAATGGAGAAAAAGGGGAAGTAAAAGGAATTGGAAAATTGAGTTGTGAGGTTGGACCTAATCTTAAAAGTGTTCTTCTGGTCAAAGGATTGACTGCTAATTTGATTAGCATTAGTCAGTTATGTGATGAAGGATTCAAGGTTAGCTACACTAAAGATGAATGTTTAGTGACTAATGAGAAGAGTGAAGTTGTTATGAGGGGAGTTAGATCCATAGATAACTGTTATTTATGGGTTTCTCAAGAGTTCAGCTTATCATGTAATGTCAAGGATGATGTTATAACATCCGACTGTGACATTAGAAGAAGCACCAAACAACCTAGTGTTATGCAATTATTCAGGGGAAATATTGAAGAAACCAAGGTGGTAGAGGTTGATCATTCAGGTATAAAGGGTAATGACGATTTCCCTAAAGATATGTGTACTAAAATTTGTGAAGTGTTAAGTAGGGATTTGGGCATGTGGAAAAGGATTCTAAGGTTAGTGAATTATGGTGTGCATTTATTAAATTTCAAAAGTTTAAAAGGAAATTTGTTTTGGTGGGGAAAACACATTTATTGGCCTTTAAGAGTCCAACAAAAGCAGTCCCCTTACCTTAGGCCATCATTCCCTATTATCACTCTCACACGCTTCTTCAACCTCAACACTCCAAGTCCGTTCATCTTCCCCCCTAAGAACAGAAATTACAAAACACTTTTGGCCATCAGTTGTAACACAGGAACGATGTCTAAACAAGTGCCATCTCCATCCAAGAAGGCTGCGTCCAAAAGTTCCACTCATACAAATTCTAAGGTTTCGTCAGAAGAGGTGTCTGTGAATGAAGCTATGGGCGTTGCTCCTATCTCTATGATTCCAGCCTCAGAAAAGACACGACCTGAGAAGTATCAACCCAAAAGACCTTCAAAAGGTAATACTTCTAATTAATCTGCTAGTAGTAAATTTGATGATAGTGCAAGTAGAGCCTTTGTCACTAGTGTGTTGTTTGGAGACAAACCTAACCCTAGGACTACCACCCCTCTTCCTCAAACTGTTGAAGAAAGGGTAGATGTTGACAAGAGCATTGATCAGATTGTAACAAAAATATTTGAGAAAGGGATTCCTGTGAAGGGAATATCTAGACCTCTGAGTCAAAGGCCTGCTGACCAATCAGTTAGAGAAGAGGGAGACATTGAAAATTCTGAAACAAATCTGCATAGATTAGTTGTTTCTGTCATTGAGGATGCTGAGATTGAAGATGAAGTTGAAGCTGAAGCTGAAAGAGAAAGCGATAGTCATGTTGAAGATGAGGTGGATGTTGAACATGATGTTGGAACATCACATGCTAGGGATGTTACTCCTAGTCCCAGAGGAAAGAAGAAGGCTGATGTGGTGGATGTTGTTGACTTATCTGATAATGAAGTAATTGGTAATGCTGTTCCTGGGATTGCTAATAGATTGAAGACCAGAAAAGGAAAGACTGTGGAATCTTCTCCTAAGATGACTGCTGAAGGGAAGAAGAAAAAGACATTTGTAGTTGGTCCAACTAAATCTTGGAGAAAGGTGGATGTGACTTCCAAAAAGAGAAAGATTAGAGAAGAATCTGAATCTGAGGATGATGTTGAGGTAGATGTTCAAGACATCACCCCTGTCAGAAAGTCCATTCTGAAGAGATTCTCTGATAAGGTTCCTGAAGTGCCAGTGGACAACATATCCTTTCATTATGCTAGCAGTGCTCCAATGTGGAAATTTGTGTGCCAAAAGAGATTAGTTCTAGAAAGAGAGCTTGGAAAAGATGCATTAGAGATGAAAGAAATTATGGAGCTCATTCATGTTGCTGGCCTGTTGAAGACTGTGACAAAATTCTCTAAGTGCTATGGTGGACTTGTTAAGGAATTTGCTGTTAACATTCCCATAGACATTGCTGATAAAAGAAGTGTGGACTTCATGAAGGTGTTTGTTAGAGGCAAGTGCATTAATTTCTCTCCTAGTACCATCAATAAGTATCTGGGAAGAGATGATCAAGAGGGTTGTGAACTGGAAGTGAGTGATAATGATGTGTGTAAAGAGATCACAGCCACTCAGGTGAAGGTTTGGCCACTGAAAGGTAAATTGACAGCTAGCAAACTCAGTATCAAGTATGCTATTTTGAATAGAATTGGAGCTGCTAACTGGGTGCCTACTAATCACAAAACCACCATAGCTGTGGGATTAGGAAGGTTTATTTATGCTGTTGGGAAAAAGGTCAAGTTCAATTATGGAAATTACATATTTGATCAAGTTGTGAAGCATGGTGCCACTAATGCTATCAAGATGCCTATAGCATTCCCTTCCCTTGTCCGTGGAATGATCTTAGATCAACATCCTAGAATTCTAACCAGTTTAGATGTAGCATGTAAGAGGGAGTTAGCTTTGTCCTTGCATCCCAAGCTGTTTGTTGGGAGTCATATTCCAGACATTGTTGTAACATCAAGTTTTGGGGTTAAGAAGACCAGTACTAAAGCTGAGTTGATTGAAGAATTGAAGGCAACTTGCAAGGATCTTGATATGGTTATCAGTACTAGCACTGCTAGGAAGTTGAAAATTGAGCAGATGATCAAATCCTTGGAACAGGGTGAAGATGATGTGAATGTCAATATTGAAGATTCAGGCTCAGAGGAAGGTGGGGAGAATGATGAAGATGGTTCTGATGCTAATGAAGATTAAAGTGCTACTTTTGATGTTTATTGCTTTTGTATTTTATAGTTTTTTGTTTCTGCACTTGTGTGCATGGTGTGTAACTTGGATAATAGTACTTGTATGCTTATCTTGGTTTTGTTCTATGATTTGTCTTGTCTTGTGGTGTTGACTTTAGACTGACAAGGAGAGCTAGTAGGACTAACTGTAGTAAAGTGGTAGGGTCTAACTGTAACACCCCCTTTCTATACCCCCAATTAATCAAATAATCATTTAGGCACATATTAAAATTTCGTCAGAGTATAATTATAACATGGCATAAAAGAGGCATGTCACATCAAACACAATTATACAACATACAACACCTGCTCAATATTGATATGCAACAGTGGGGTAACTTGCAACAGAGGAACTTAGTCCTTACACCCATATCTCAATATTTAGAATAAAAGCGGAAAATCTAAACATTGAATAACAGCAAACATATATACATATATACATGAATCATCAAATATTCTCCACCAACATCATACATGTTCACATAAACATTCATCAGCATGACACATATACATATGTATCACAAAAGAATCACAGCCATCCTAGCTACCCGGTGCTACATATCAGAGCCGACCGACCAAGGAATGAAGACACGCTCCACAAAAAGACCACCAGCATACCTACTCTGCAATGCCTCATAGAGCATTATAAAATAGCAGAAGGGTGAGAAATATTATCATAATAACAATGTATATAATTATATATATAAACATAAAAATACACATATTCCACATTCTCACCACAATCCATCACAATTTCCTCCCTATACATCACAATGTATATCTTCATATCAACCAAGCATATTCATCATGCATACTTTCACAATTCCCAATCATTCCACATAAACATACACAATTATGTTTACTCAACAACACATCATTATAAAGATGATAAATGCAAATCATAGAGACCGACTCACGACTCTATGCAAATGCAATGCGGTACCGACTCAATCATCTCAAGTTCACTCAGGAACTTCTGCTTGAACCATCGCTCGTTACCAAAGTAACTCCCCGTCGGGCCTACGATGTTCACCCATTGCTCACACCCCACATGGGCACACAATGTTTATGGATCGCTCACACCCTACCTGGGCACACGACCCGATCGCTCACACCCCACACGCGGGCACACGATCTGATTGGTCACACCTCACCTAGGCACACAATCTGATTGCTCACACCTCACATAGGCACACAATCGTTCGTAATCATCGCTCACACCTCACATAGGCACACGATGTTACCACAGATTCTCCTTAGAATCGCTCAACACAAGAATGTATTTCATGATGCTTCACATGCAAAATGACACAAGACATTCTTGAAATGCATATATATATTCACAATATATTCATGCATTCATCTCATACAATCACATACAATCTATATACATTCACATCAATGCACTATTGTATAATTCACATTCAAATACACCATCAAAACGGTAAAAGTCGCTAAATAACACTATTCCCGACTTTCCGACATAATAAAATCGGCCAACAGTTTCCACACCATCATAATAAAAAATTACAGCTCAATAGCTTTCCAATGATATGAAGAACGCCTAAATCGGAGTTACGGTTCGAGAATTATGAATCGTTAAAAGAAAAGAAAATTATATGAAAAAAAACAAAAGCACCCGGCGACAAGAAAGTTTCGCCCGGCGATGCTTCATTTTCGCCTTCGCTTCGCCCGACGAAGAAGGGGCGAAGGAAATTCCCCCAAACATGAACTAAACCAGTAGCTTGGCACCCTCGCGCCTCTCAATTTCGCCCGGCGAAGGCTCGAACCGCCCGGCGCTCTGGGCCTTTCACCCGGCGCTCTGCACCAGAAGCAGAAATTCTGCTTCGTTTTCACTGTTCCAAAAACCCCCAAATCTCCATTTTCTCCCCCCAAATCACTTCCAACAGCAAAACAATTCATAGCAATGATTCATCAACTTAGGGAGATTATACAACACAAATTATATCGATTTCTATCCGCGAAAACATCGATTTCTACCATTTTCTATACAAATGGGTTTAGTTCCAAAACTCATGAAAATCAAAAAAATCAACAATACAATCATACATAATCATACACATTGCTAAGATAACAAGATTTCACACCCTTACCCGGATTACAAACTTGCTCTGTGATTGATCTTGATGAATTTCTAAGTTTTCCTCTTTTCCTCTTCTTTTCTCTTCCTCCTCTTTCTTTCTCTTCTTCTTTTTCTCTCCATCTCTTTTCTATCTCTTTTCTTTCTATTTCTATTCTATTCTATTTCTTTTCTCTCATTTTCCAAACAATCAATTAATTCATTTTTCTCACAAATTCTAATTCCACTTAATTTCTAATTTATCATTAATTGAGAAAAGTCTAAAATACTCTTCATTCTAATTTCCCCGAAAACTCTCAAAACGGTAAAAGAACATTTAACACACCAAATTCACAATTAAAATAATTTATCATCCAATTAAAATAAAAGACTCCATATAATTGGGAAATAATCAAAATCGGGGCGTTACAACTTTCCCCCACTTTAGAAATTTTCGTCCTCGAAAATAATACCTGAATCAAACAACTCCGGATACGACTCTCGCATCCCACTCTCTAGTTCCCAAGTCATATTGCCTTCCGCAGTGCCTCCTCACGCTACCTTTACAAGTGCAATATCCTTGCCTCTGAGCTTCTTAACTTCACGATCCAGAATCCTAATCGGTAAAGCCTCCACCGTAAGGTTATCTCTCACTTCAACCTCGTCCATAGGAATAACATGTGACGGATCCGGAACATACTTCCGAAGTTGCGAAACATGGAATACATCATGCAAATTGGAAAGATTCGGAGGCAACGCCACACGGTAAGTCACATCACCAACTCGTGCAGAAATCTGATACGGACCAATAAAACGAGAAGTCAACTTCTTCGATTTCAAAGCACGACCCACACCCGTAATCGGCGTAACTCTCAAAAACACATGGTCGCCTTCCTGAAACTCAAGATCTTTTATTCTCTTGTCATGATAACTCTTTTGTCTACTCTGAGAAGCTTTCACCTTCTCACGGATAAACTTCATTTTCTCCGTCGTTTGTTGTACCATCTCTGGTCCAACTATCGCCCTCTCACCCGTTTCATGCCAACACAAAGGTGTTCGACATCTACGACCATACAAAGCCTCAAACGGTGCCATACCTATACTTGAATGAAAACTGTTATTGTAGGTAAATTCAATCAACGCCAAATAATTATCCCAAGCACCACCTTGCTCGAGCACACAAGCACGTAATAAATCCTCCAACGATTGAATTGTCCTCTCGGTTTGACCATCCGTTTGCGGATGATAAGCCGAACTCAATCTTAGCTTAGAACCCAAAGCCTTTTGTAGACTCTCCCAAAACCTCGATGTGAATCTAGGATCTCTATCCGATACAATACTCTTAGGAAACCCATGCCACTTCACAACCACAAGAACATAAATCTCGGCTAACCTCTCCAAAGGATAACTAATATCAATTGGAATGAAGTGAGCAGATTTAGTAAGCCTATCAACAATTACCCAAATAGCATTATGACCTCTTTGCGTATTCGGCAATCCCCTAACAAAATCCATCGATATACTATCCCATTTCCACTCCGGAATGTCCAACGGTTGCATTAATCCACTAGGCTTTTGATGTTCTACCTTCGACTTTTGACAAGTTAAGCACGCATACACAAATTGAGCCACATCTCTCTTTAACCCGGACCACCAAAAGATTTTCTTCAAATCTTGATACATTTTATTCGCTCCCGGATGAATACTTAAGTTACTTCGGTGCCCTTCTTCCAATATCATCTTTTTCAACTCTACATCATCGGGAATACAAATACGACCACGGAATCTCAAAACTCCAAAATTATCAACCTTGAAATCTTCATTCTCATTCAACATCAAATCAACGAATTTCAAGTCCAACTTTTGCTTTTCACCTACCGTTGCAAGAAAATCATTCGTAACATGTAGCATACCAAGTTTCACACTTCTCGGCGTCATTTCACAAATTAAACTCAAGTCTCTAAAATTCTCCAAAAGTTCCCATTCTCTCGCCATCAATGCAGACATATGTAACGACTTCCGACTCAAAGCATCGGCCACCACGTTTGCCTTGCCCGGATGGTAATTCAAACCAAAATCATAATCCTTCAAAAGCTCCAACCACCTTCTTTGTCTCATGTTCAACTCTTTTTGATCAAATAAATATTTCAAGCTCTTGTGATCACTAAAAACTTCAAATCTTGCACCATAAAGATAGTGTCTCCAAATTTTCAAAACAAACACCACGGCCGCCAACTCCAAGTCATGCGTAGGATAATTCTTTTCATGTACTCTCAATTGTCTTGAAGCATACGCCACAACTTTTCCATCTTGCATCAAAACACCACCTAAACCAACCAATGAAGCATCACAATACACAACAAATGGTTCCGTAGGATTTGGCAAAATCAAGATCGGAGCCGTTGTCAACCTTCTTTTTAACTCATTGAAACTCTCTTCACAATGAATATCCCAAATGAAAGTCTTTTCCTTACAAGTCAATTGCGTTAACGGAAGTGCCAACTTTGAAAATCCCTCAATAAACCTCCGATAATAACCCGCCAAGCCTAAAAAGCTTCGAATCTCCGTAACCGATCTAGGAGCCTCCCATTGCATCACTGCATCAATCTTGGATGGATCAACACTAATACCACTACCGGAAATAACATGTCCAAGAAAACTTACTTCCGATAACCAAAACTCACATTTCGACAACTTAGCATACAATCGTTTCTCTTTCAAAATTTGCAACACAATTCTCAAATGCTCTTCATGCTCCTCCTGAGACTTAGAGTAAATCAAAATATCATCGATGAACACAACCACAAAACGATCCAACTGTCCATGAAAAATACGATTCATGTATTCCATAAACACACCCGGCGCGTTAGAAACCCCGAATGGCATCACGGAATATTCGTAATGGCCATACCGTGTCCTAAAGGCCGTCTTTTGAATATCCTCCTCTTTCACACGAATCTGGTGATATCCCGATCTCAAATCAATCTTGCTAAAAACACGCGCACCAACCAATTGGTCCATCAAATCATCGATCCTTGGAAGCGGATACTTGTTCTTAATTGTCACCTTGTTCAATTGCCGATAATCAATGCACAACCGCATACTTCCATCCTTTTTCTTTACCAACAATACCGGAGCACCCCACGGAGAAACACTTGGTCTTACAAATCTCTTGTCCAACAAGTCATTCAATTGCCTCTTTAATTCTACCAACTCCGATGCCGACATACGATACGGTGCCATCGAAATCGGTCTCGTACCCGGAACTAGATCAATGGAAAACTCAACTTCTCTCTCTGGCGGTACATCCTTAATATCCTCAGGAAACACCTCAGGAAAATCACAAACAACAGGAAACACATCAAGGGACACTTGACTATCCATAGACAATGATGCAAACAAACCGAACAATTGAGCTTCGTCCGCTAAAAGTTTCTTCAATTCTTTAGTGGATAGGAAACTCTCATCTTCATCATCTTCCAACGAAGGAAACCTTACTAACTTGTGATAGCAATCTATATGAACTCGATTAAATCGCAACCAGTTCATACCCAAGATTACGTCTAAACCTTCCAACGGCAAACACACTAAATCCATCTCGAAGTCTTTACCATAAATGGTCAAAGGACAACGTAAACAAACCAACGAAGTAGTTACTGACCCCATTGCTGGAGTATCAATAACCATCTTACCATCCATCAGAGACAACACAAGATTCAAACGCTTCGCGCACTCAGTCGAAATAAACGAATGAGTCGCTCCCGTATCAATAATAGCAACTAAAGGCGTACTATTAATAAAGCATGTACCTTTAATTAAACGGTCTGCACTAGTAGTTTGAGTCCCTGCCAATGCAAACACCTTTCCGCCCGCTTGAGTTTGTTTCGGCTTAGTACACTTAGTACTAATGTGACCCACTTCTCCACAATTATAGCACTTCACCATATTCCTTCTACAATCTGTAGCAGCATGCCTAGTACCTCCACAATTAGAACATTTCACCACTGGCTTCCCATACTCAAATGATTTATGACCTATTCCCCCACACTTATAACACTTAATGGGACCCGAACCTCCTCCTCCAGATCTCTTCTCAAAGTTTCCCCTATGCTTGCCCTTATCAACAGGTGTCACATAAGGTCCACTTCTAACTTGTTGCTTTCCCTTCCTCTCATTCAAAATTTTGTAATGTGTAGAACGAGCCCTGTTATCTTCCTCGAAGATTCTACAACATTCTGTCAAATCCGAAAACCTTCTTATCCTTTGATATCCCACAGCCTGTTTAATCTCAGGACGCAAACCATTCTCATATTTAATACACTTTGAGAACTCAGCAGTGATTGCAGCATAGTGAGGATGGAATTGAACCAACTCCACGAACTTAGCAGTATAGTCCACCACGGACATACTACCTTGTTTCAATTCAAGGAACTCTATCTCCTTCTTCCCTTTCACACTTTCAGGGTAATACTTCCTTAAAAACTCAGTACGAAATAAATCCCAAGTTACCTCTTCATCATCCACCTCAAGAATTTGACGCATACCGACCCACCAATCGTCGGCTTCTTCCTTCAGCATGTGAGACCCAAGCCTCACTTTATTCTCTTCCTCACAGTCCATGACTCTAAAGATCCTTCCAATCTCTTTCAACCAAAGTTGAGCACCATCGGGATCAAATCTTCCTTTGAAAACCGGTGGTTGATTCTTCCTGAACTCGTCATTAGCATTCACATTTGGCGCACCTTGCACCGCCCTAGCCATTGCTTCCAAAGCAGCAACCATCGCATTGTCGTTTCTACCTGCCATATTCTAATCATTCCCAAAAATGACAACAAAGTTAAACAACAATTCAAACAATACGACAACAAGACAAACACAACTGACTCAACTCTGGCTCTGATACCACTTAATGTAACACTCCCTTTCTATACCCCCAATTAATCAAATAATCATTTAGGCACATATTAAAATTTCGTCAGAGTATAATTATAACATGGCATAAAAGAGGCATGTCACATCAAACACAATTATACAACATACAACACCTGCTCAATATTGATATGCAACAGTGGGGTAACTTGCAACAGAGGAACTTAGTCCTTACACCCACATCTCAATATTTAGAATAAAAGCGGAAAATCTAAACATTGAATAACAGCAAACATATATACATATATACATGAATCATCAAATATTCTCCACCAACATCATACATGTTCACATAAACATTCATCAGCAAGATACATATACATATGTATCACAAAAGAATCACAGCCATCCTAGCTACCCGGTGCTACATATCAGAGCCGACCGACCAAGGAATGAAGACACGCTCCACAAAAAGACCACCAGCATACCTACTCTGCAATGCCTCATAGAGCATTATAAAACAGCAGAAGGGTGAGAAATATTATCATAATAACAATGTATATAATTATATATATAAACATAAAAATACACATATTCCACATTCTCACCACAATCCATCACAATTTCCTCCCTATACATCACAATGTATATCTTCATATCAACCAAGCATATTCATCATGCATACTTTCACAATTCCCAATCATTCCACATAAACATACACAATTATGTTTACTCAACAACACATCATTATAAAGATGATAAATGCAAATCATAGAGACCGACTCACGACTCTATGCAAATGCAATGCGGGTACCGACTCAATCATCTCAAGTTCACTCAGGAACTTCTGCTTGAACCATCGCTCGTTACTAAAGTAACTCCCCGTCGGGCCTACGATGTTCACCCATTGCTCACACCCCACATGGGCACACAATGTTTATGGATCGCTCACACCCCACCTGGGCACACGACCCGATCGCTCACACCCCACACGCGGGCACACGATCTGATTGCTCACACCTCACCTAGGCACACAATCCGATTGCTCACACCTCACATAGGCACACAATCGTTCGTAATCATCGCTCACACCTCACATAGGCACACGATGTTACCACAGATTCTCCTTAGAATCGCTCAACACAAGAATGTATTTCATGATGCTTCACATGCAAAATGACACAAGACATTCTTGAAATGCATATATATATTCACAATATATTCATGCATTCATCTCATACAATCACATACAATCTATATACATTCACATCAATGCACTATTGTATAATTCACATTCAAATACACCATCAAAACGGTAAAAGTCGCTAAATAGCACTATTCCCGACTTTCTGACATAATAAAATCGGCCAACAGTTTCCACACCATCATAATCATAAATTACAGCTCAATAGCTTTCCAACGATATGAAGAACGCCTAAATCGGAGTTACGGTTCGAGAATTATGAATCGTTAAAAGAAAAGAAAATTATATGAAAAAAAACAAAAGTGCCCGGCGACAAGAAAGTTTCGCCCGGCGACGCTTCATTTTCGCCTTCGCTTCGCCCGGCGAAGAAGGGGCGAAGGAAATTCCCCCAAACATGAACCAAACCATTAGCTTGGCACCCTCGCGCCTCTCAATTTCGCCCGGCGAAGGCTCGAACCGCCCGGCGCTCTGGGCCTTTCGCCCGGCGCTCTGCACCAGAAGCAGAAATTCTGCTTCGTTTTCACTGTTCCAAAAACCCCCAAATCTCCATTTTCTCCCCCCAAATCACTTCCAACAGCAAAACAATTCATAGCAATGATTCATCAACTTAGGGAGATTATACAACACAAATTATATCGATTTCTATCCGCGAAAACATCGATTTCTACCATTTTCTACACAAATGGGTTTAGTTCCAAAACTCATGAAAATCAAAAAAATCAACAATACAATCATACATAATCATACACATTGCTAAGATAAGAAGATTTCACACCCTTACCCGGATTCCAAACTTGCTATGTGATTGATCTTGATGAATTTCTAAGTTTTCCTCTTTTCCTCTTCTTTTCTCTTCCTCCTCTTTCTTTCTCTTCTTCTTTTTCTCTCCATCTCTTTTCTATCTCTTTTCTTTCTATTTCTATTCTATTCTATTTCTTTTCTCTCATTTTCCAAACAATCAATTAATTCATTTTTCTCACAAATTCTAATTCCACTTAATTTCTAATTTATCATTAATTGAGAAAAGTCTAAAATACTCTTCATTCTAATTTCCCCGAAAACTCTCAAAATGGTAAAAGAACATTTAACACACCAAATTCACAATTAAAATAATTTATCATCCAATTAAAATAAAAGACTCCACATAATTGGGAAATAATCAAAATCGGGGCGTTACACTAACTTGTTAGTAGTTAGCCAATTGTGGCTAAAAAGGGGGAGAGTCACCCTATGTTTTGCTATATTTGCCTATGTGTGTTGACTGGTGTGGCTCTAGGATTGAGGGGGAGTGTGCATGTTTAGTGAGCTGGTATGCTAGTTTTTGCTTTAAGGGGGAGTTTAGCTTGGAGCAGCTTGTTATGTGATTGCTGCTGGTTTGAAGTTTTTTCCGCTGCAGGTACATCGGATGATGGCAGAGTTTGTTTTAGCCAAAATTAGCCAAAAGGGGAGATTGTTGGTTCTTGTATTGGCTGGAATTTTGGTAAAACAAAGTTGAACAATGTTGATGTCATAACATTGGTTCCTAACATTAGTTGTTGCAGGGTTGAAGTTTTATATGCTGATGTGATGTCTTGACATCACTATATCAGAACATCAGAACATCAGATTGTGATGTTTTAGGGCTGCGCGTGTTAGTGAGTTTTGAGGAGATCTGTTAGAGTGATTGGATGCGAATATCTTGGAGAAGAGATTTCTAATCAGATATATTTGCAGATTATGAAGCAGATTCTGTAACCAACATTAGGGTTGATTTGGAGAGATTTTAAAAAGATTTATAGATCAAATTTGTTTTAATATCAAATATTTTTGGAAGAGATCCAAGCCCAAGTCAGAAGGGTATAAAAGCAGCCTCAACCCTTATTGGAAGACGACGAAGAAAGAGAGAAAAAGACTAAGGGTCATTTGTGTCTTCGTGTGTGTTTTGTAAACCATTCGTGTGTGAATTGGTGTTACTATTTTGAGTTGTAATTGTATTCACTCTAGAGCTTTTAAGTAAGAGTGTGTTGTTCTTGATCAAAGCTGTTAAGCAGAATCAAGTTGGGTGATTAGTGTGTAATCATTGGATTGTATCACTGTGGTGAATTAGGGAGTGAGTGGTTTCTCATACCTAAGTGGTTTCTTAGGTAGAATTGTCATTGAGTAGTGATTAAATTAGGGAGATGTCAACTGAGATTGTTGAGTCTGTAATTTGATACTACTAATAGTGAGTTTCCTCCCTGGCTTGGAAGCCCCCATACGTAGGTAGTTAGACCGAACTGGGTGAATAATTCTTTGTGTTATTTTCTGTTGCTTTTACCTTGTTCATATAGCAGATTGTGTTGTTGTGACATCACACATCTGATACCAGAATTTCATTGTGGCTTGAAGGTTTTGCAAAGGAGCCGAAACTTCACGGTCGAAGTATCACTGTTAAATATGATAGTCAAAGTGCAATACACCTGTCGAAGAATTCAGCGTATCATGAGAGAACCAAGCACATTGATGTGAGACTGCATTTCGTCAGAGAGGTAATCAAGCATGGAGAAGTTCAAGTGTTGAAGGTTTCGACAAATCATAATGCTGCTGATATGATCACCAAGACATTTCCTAGTTGCAAGTTTTTCCACTGTATGCAGTTGATAAAGCTGCATGAAGAAAGCTAGTTTGTTTCTTGATGTTATAGAGTTAGATCCAAGGTGGAAATTTGTGAGATATTGGATTAAACTCTAGTTAGCATGCCGTCGAAGTCTGCTCACATGCTGTTGTCGAAGACCTACATGCTGTAGTCGAAGTGTGTTTTAATGTGTAGCTGTCAGATTGGGCCTTGTGTTAAGGATCCAATTGTTTAAGTTAGCTTGTACCCTAATTTAGCTTGCAATGGGTAATTGTTAAAAGGCTCATTAGTTTAGTATGTTAGGTTTTATTATAAATAGCATACTAGTCTCTCATCTTAGGTGTGGTGTGGCAAATCCTGATTAGGGTGAGAGGGTTATTTGTTATTCTTGAGTACTTGTAATATGTTTGATAGAGAAAGTAAAGAATAACAGTTATAACCAATCCTTGTTGTTTTTCCTTGTTAACCCTAACCCTCGTGTGTTTCTTGTCTATAAAGAAACTGTTTATACTTTGTTTCAAGACATCCTAATTCACAACATGTTGCTTACACAAACCAAGTATATTTAGAGATGACTATCCAAAGTCAATATGACTATAGCTAAAGGGGTTCATACGCCTATGGTTGGAAACTAAACAAGCATGACACCGATGTGTTGTCTGATCCTCTCTTTTATCGTTCAATAGTCAGAGCATTGCAATATCTTACCTTGACTCGACCAAATATTGCATTTTGTGTCGATAAGGCATATTAGTTCTTGGCCAATCCTTTGGAAAATCATTGTTGTGCAGTCAAACATATCTTACGTTATTTAACGGGCACAATAATTCATGGTTTAATGTTTGCTCCAACCAATTCATATAATAAATTCTCTCTATGTACTTATAGTGATTCTGATTGGGCTAGTGACCCATATGATCATCGTTCCACCTCAGGACCATGTGTTTACTTTGGTCCTAACATGTGCAATAAAGCTCAAACAAAATAAGCATTAGTTGCTTGTTCAAGCATCAAAGTAGAATATAGGGCGCTAGCACATACAACTTCAAAAATTTTGTGGTTATAATCATTGCTGGGTGAGGTGCACATTCCTTACTTAGTTCCTACTTTGTTATGTGACAATCTCAGTGTTGTAATATTGTCTCACAATTCCATACTTCAAGCTAGAACAAATCATATCGAGTTTGACATTTATTTTGTTCGAGAAAAGGTGGTGGAGAAGCAACTCCTCATTTAACATGTTCTTGTTCATGCTCATAATGCAGATATGTTAACAAACCACTACTTACTGCTTTATTTTCATATATTCAAATCAACCTCAAGGTGCATTCTCTGTCTCCACCATGAGTTTTTGGGGGAGTATTGGAGATGTATGAGAGATGAAGTTAGTTTAAACAGTTTAATGTTAGTTAAAAATGTTACAAAGTTAGTTAACATGGTTATGAAGTTAGTTAATAATGTATAACTAACTTCTACATAAACCAACTAGTATATGTAAGAGCTTATCATTATATGTAAAGTTTAATCAACTACAATAATAATAAAGTGAAATCATAGCTTGAGCAAGCGCATCTTGCATCATCTTCTTCATCTCTCTATCACATCACCATAAGTCTTGATTCAAACTCTAACAGAAATAAGAAGAGTGAAGAAAACAAATGAGAAAGAAAAATTTAGGCAAAAAAACACTTTTAGTCCTTTAAGTTATTTTATGTTACCACTTAGGTCCTTTAAGATTTTTTTGTAACAGTCGGATCCTTAACGTTTTAAAAAGTTTGCATAGTTAACCTTTTTTGAAATTTCCGTTAAAAAAAGTATATGTGGCATTGACGGAGCTTAGGTGGCAGTTAAGTTAAATGATGTGGCATTTTATTTTATTTTTTAATTATTTTTTAATTCCACGTGGATTTTAAATTTTTTTAAATTTTTTTTTAATTTTTTTTTCTAATTTTTATTTATTTATACACCAGTTAAGACTGGAAGGATCTAATTGTTACATTTTAAAAACATATGGGACTTGAGTGTTACTATTTGACATATTGAATTAGTGCAATTTGATGTCGAACTATACACAATAATTATTAATGGAAAGAATAGTGCTAAAACTATTTTTTATTCAATTCTAATTCTCTATGATTGTATAATGTTAATATTTTAAAAATGAAATTCACTACTTAAATATAGAGTATATTATAACAAGAAAAGTCTAAGATTTTTTAATTTTAAGATTTTGTAATCTTTAAGATTCAAGAAAGTAACAAACTTTTCTCAAATGTCACAGTATTTCCAGGTTCTGCCATCCTGCATTATGCAGACGAGAAAATTGAAAAAATTGAATTTGTCGAACAATATGATGCAAAATTGATTACGATTTATCATTTTACCAATGATTACTATATGATAATATCATTACAACAACAGAAAACAAAAATATAAAATAGTACGATTGATGCGCTGTTTAACAAGAAACAAGCATAATATTTAATGGATTTCTAAACTTACGAAAAGGCATTACAGGAATGATATTAGATGAAAATAAAAAATCTAAATCTAAATTAGTAAAAACAAAGAAATCATCTAAATTTGAAGCATTATAAATATATTAACTTGAAAAGAAAAAATAAGTACTTATCATACAATAATTTTAGAGACAAAAATATTTAGGCTAAGATGGTGATATGTAACAAAGATTTTTAATGATTAATTTTCTGAAATCAACTATGTAGTCAACTATCCAATTGGTTATCTTTTTTATTATCAAATTGTTCCTGCTTTATCATACAAACTGTAACAAAACTTTCTAAAACTTGTTCTGGACTGGGCCGAGGCTGTCCAGCAGGCGAGCAGGCCCAACCCATACAGCCTGGGAAGGCCCAATAAGGCCCTTCTGCAAGACACGTGACTGCCACGTGCAAGCCACAGTTTCGCCGGGCACTTAGGCAGTGTCGGGCACTTGGGACAATAGGAAAGGAGGACATCACACCCTGCTGAGATGTACCTCCCCGACAGATCAGCTTCTCCCCGCGAGAATGCTACACATCACTCCTCGACGGACATGATTCCTCCCCGCGAGGCCATGTCCATTCTACGGGCTTGATATATCCTCGAAACAGAAGGCTCTTCCCCGCGAGGCCATGTCCATTCTACGAGATTCGTATCTCCTCGACACAGAACACTCCTCCCCGTGAGGAGTACCCAACGGTCCATACCACGTGGACACGTTCCAAGTAACCTCCCACGTCTGAAGGATTCGGTCTGCCCTACTTTCGGAAATCTAGGAGCAGTTACTCTAGGGCGAAGACCACGTGCTGGTCTTCACTACTACATGTAAGCCCTAGCAGTTGCTTGGAGTGGGCCTAGTTGATCCAGCCCACTGCTGGTAACCGTTGGTCCCGCGTTGGGGGCTCTCTATAAATACCCTCTCACTTGAGAGGGTAAGGGGAAACACATTCTTTTTGCCACTCTACACTTTCTGTATTTGCTGTTACCCTGTACACTCTCTCACTTGAGCGTCGGAGTACCTTGCAGGTACACCCCCCCGGTCGTTTCTCACCATCACCGGAGCTGTCGTTCCAGACGTCGTTGGCCACTATCAACTGTCTGATCCAGGTACCGTCTGTGGCGCCGTCTGTGGGAATTCATAAGCTTCCCCATTTTTCTGCTCGATAAACTAAAGCTTTCTCCATTCAACAACCATCATGGCCAACCCGTCGGCGAATCAAGCTCTAGACAACGTTATCGCGCAACTCAGTACTGGCAATCACGTCGACAACAACGCTGCCCAACCCGTCGTGGAGAATGACATCAGAGACGGACTCACCGCCTCACCATTTTCTGAGGAAGTGGAATACGAGACACCTCATCAAGACGGACATGAAACAGTCCTCTAGCCCGTTTTCCAGCCCGTGGACCCGCCGCCGAATGCGGACCCGAGCACTGCTGCCCTATTTGCTTTGGTCAATCAGACCAACCAGATGATCTTCAACCAGAACATCCGGATCAAGGCACTGGAGAAAGGTCGTGGTCGGACTTCCCCGCGAAGGCGCCGACCACCACCATTTCCAAGACATTCGCAGTCCCCAGAGGCATCTCGCAGCCCTTCCCCAGTTCACAGGGGTCGCAGGCCACGCTTAGAGCGTACTCAGCCGGAACATCCTCAGAAACGCCACCGCTCCCCGCCACCAAAGGGACCAGTTCGCTCCTCGAAAAATAAAAGGAGCAGGCCGGACGCCGAGGAGCCCAGAGGCCGCCCAAAGGACCACTCCCCGAGGCGTCACTATGTTCATGGACAACACTCCCCCTCTGTGTCTCCGGGAGCCAGCGAGGATGACGATTACCGAACCCCTCTGGCCAGGCACATCATGGACGCCCCTATTCCTAAGGGCCTGGAGAGGCCCCCATCCTTGGGGACATATGACGGGACATCTGATCCTGATGACCATGTCGAGAGTTTTGAAGCTCTGCTCGATTTCAGGAATGTCTCTGGCGCTATCAAATGTCAATTATTCCCTACGACTCTTCGGAAAGGGGCCATGGCTTGGTACAAAAACCTAGCATCTGAATCAATCACGTCGTGGAGGGTCCTGTGGGAGCGCTTCAGAAAACATTTTACGGCTTCTCGTCGACATCCGAAGATGATAGCCTCCCTGGAAGCCATCTTTCAGGGGAAGGATGAACCTCTCCGGAGCTACATCGAGAGGTTCAACAAAGAAATGGTCAAAATCCACGTGACCGATCACATCAAAATGTATCTCATCATCAAGGGTTTGCGACTAGGATCCAAGTTCGCAGAATCCGTCGGACTACACCGTCCCCACAGCTTTGAAGGCCTCCTCGAGAGGGCTCAGTCACATATTGAGTTCGAGGAAGCTAAAGCCGCATAAATTGCCCTCGATTCGAGGCGCAGAGAAGGCCCCCACAGCAACAAGGAAGAAGACTCCCCTCCACCCAGGCGAGGTGGAGACAGGAGAAGAGAAGATTCCCCTCCACCTAGGCGAGGTGGGGAAAGAAAAAAAGAAGCCCGGACCAAAGAGCCCCGCGAATCACGGGGACCGTCTGGCCTTTTTAAAGACTACACACTACTAAATGCGTCCCGCCCGCGCATTTTTAGCGACTGTGCCAATTCGGAGTTCGTCAAAGGGGGAATCCGCTTCCCGAAACCGACGGCTCCCAAACCAAATGCTGACAAGTCCAAGTACTGCCGGTTCCATCGCAGTCACGGGCACGTTACTGAAGATTGCGTCCACCTTAAGGACGCAATCGAAACACTGATTAAAGAGGGGTACCTGAAGAAGTACGCCAAGCAGCAAGAGGCCCCCCGCCCCAGTGGCCAGAAGGCCCAGAATGTCGAGGAGTCAACTCCTTCTCCCACCAACGGATCGCTGCAAGTCGTATTGAGCATCACGCGACCTAAAGACTTTGGCTTTTCGGGAGAACTCGACAACCCTGAAGCTGTCTGAAACATGTGGAAGAGCTTCCCAGTAGAAGAGCCGATAAGTGGCTGCAGTACCTGGGAGTCTTTCCCCCAAGCCTTGGTCATATCTGGCGGAGCCCCCGACCGTTTGACCGTAGGGTCAATAAAGAGGAAATTCGACGAACTGAAAGCAACAACTCCTCGAGCCCCTACCCTCGAGAGGGTTAGTGGAAGATCAACTCCGATTACCTTCTACCTCGAGGAACTTCCCGGTGGGGCACCTAACGCCAACATCCCCCTCCTGATCCAGACACAGATGTCCAATTTTGATGTCCACAGAATTTTGGTTGACCAGGGGAGCTCCGTGGATATCATGTACGTCCACCTCTTCGAGACCCTCCAGCTGACCAAGAGACACTTGTCCCCGTACGTAGGGTCAGACCTACAAGGCTTCAATGGCGCGACCACCAGACCATGGGGCTTCGTGGAGTTGATGGTCACCTTCGGGATTGAGGAAACTGCCCGACAGGTGAAGACGCGTTTCTTGGTGGTGGACTACCCGTCCCTCTACAACTGCATCATGGGGAGGACCACGTTGGCGGAACTGACGGCCGTACCATCAACGGTCCACCTAAAGATGAAGTACTATACGAAGCGTGGACGTGTGGTCACTCTCCATGGGGACACCAAGGCGGCCAGAAGATGTTTCGACGTAGCAATCAAGGGTCTGAGTGTCGTCAGCGGCGTCAAACCCAAGACTCAGGCTGGGGCATCTCCAGACGTCGTGCAGGTTCCACTCCCGCCGATCAGCGCGGTCGACCTTGACAGCAGGTTTCCCGGGGAGCAGGAAGAAGCTGCAGGCGAGGACCTCCCAGGTGAAATCAATGGGCAGCCTCTCCACCCAACGCGCCCCGTCCCAGACGGAGATTTCGAGCTAGTTCCTCTCGACGACAGCCCAGATCGAAGCGTGAAGATTGGCTATGGACTCCCCGACCTGGCGAAGAAGCAACTGAAGGCATACCTCTGAGAAAATGCAGATTTGTTCGCCTGGAGTGCTGCAGATATGCCTGGACTGGACCCTAAAGTAGCTTGTCATCAGCTAACTATAGATCCGACTGCTAGGGCTGTAGCTCAACGTAGGCGTAGGCAGTCTCCCGAAAAAATGGAGGCTGCTGAAAAAGCTGTAAAAGACCTCGTAGAGGCAAACTTTATTTCCGAGGCCAAGTACACGACTTGGCTCTCAAATGTTGTACTCGTTATGAAAAATAATGGAAAATGGAGGATGTGCGTTGACTACACGGATCTTAACCGGGCATGCCCGAAAGACTCTTATCCCTTACCTAACATCGACCAGCTGGTCGATAACTCTACAAGATTCAAATTACTATCCTTCATGGATGCCTACTCGGGGTGCAACCAAATCCCCATGGACGAGGCCGACAAGCAGCATACCGCTTTCATGACCGAGTCGGGCAATTACTACTATAACATAATGCCCTTCGGCTTGAAAAATGCTGGCTCCACCTACCGACTGATGATGAATAAGGTCTTCCGGGCAGATATCGGCGACGTGCTCGAGGTCTATATGGACGACATGATCGTCAAATCTGCAGAAGAAGTCGACCATGCTGCTCACCTCAAGAAAGTGTTCGACACGGTGAGGAAATGTCGCATGAGGTTCAACCCCGACAAATGCACCTTCGGTGTTCATGCAGGGAAGTTCCTCGGCTTCTACCTCACAGAGAGGGGAATCGGGGCGAACCCCGACAAATGTAGGGCATTCTCCAAAATCCCTACCCCGAACTCGAAGAAGTCGATCCAGTCACTTAACAGAATGCTGACTGCTCTCTCCCATTTTGTCGCCAAATCTGCTCAATACGCACTCCCCTTTTTCAAGCTTCTCCGACAGAAGGCGACTTTTGAATGGAGTGAAGAATGCGAACAAGCCCTCCTCCATCTAAAACAAGTCTTGTCACAACCCCCGGTCTTGTCCCGACCAGATAACGGGGAAACGCTTTTCTTGTACCTGGTCGTCACCGGCGAAGCGGTGAGTGCTGTCCTCATATGGGAGACCCTCGACGGACAGAAACCAATTTATTTCACGAGCAGAGCTCTTCAGGGTCCCGAGCTCAGATACCAACAGATTGAAAAGGTCGCCTTGGCCCTCGTATCTGCAGCCAGAAGATTACGTCATTACATCCTGGCCCACACAATCGTGGTAAGGACGGAGCAGCCTATCAGACAGCTCCTCAGTTGGCCAGATATGGCGGGGAGAATGCTCTGGTGGTCTCTCGAGCTATCCGAGTTCGACCTTCGATACGAAGGAAGAAAAGCCTTGAAAGCTCAGGTACTGGCCGACTTCGTAGCGGAAATGACCGTCCCTGAATCCTCGACCAATGGCTCCCAAAAATGGACGATTTACGTCGACGGAGCCTCCAATGCAAAAGGTAGCGGAGCGGGCATTATCCTCGAAAACGAGAAGGGTATTCTGATAGAGGTCTCCCTCGAACTGTACTTCAAGACATCGAATAACCAAGCCGAATACGAGGCCTTCCTCGCGGGACTTCGACTTGCGGAAGACCTTGGCGCAAAAGAAGTCAAAATCTTTACAGACTCCCAGCTCGTGGCATCACAAGTTCGGGGAGAATTTCAGGCCAAAAACGATAGTCTCATCGAGTACCTAACCTTGGTGCAAGAAAAGTTGAAGAAATTTGTCTCCGCGGAGGTGGCTCACATCCCGCGCGAGCACAACACTCGAGCAGACGTGCTCTCCAAGCTTGCAAGCACTAAGAAGAAAGGAGGGAACAAATCAGTTATCCAGGAGATACTCTCCCAGCCGAGCATAAACAACCCCACACCGACCACAGAGGTCAATGCCATCGGGGACGCAAACTGTTGGATGACCCCGGTCTACGAATACTTGATGACGGGCAAACTGCCCGACGATCCTAAAGAAGCGGGGATAGTCAAGAGGCGGGCATGTGCGTACACCGTCGTCGAAGGTAAGCTATACCGTCGAGGATTCTCCATTCCCTTACTCCGGTGTGTCGAAGAAAGCAAAGTCTCGAGGATCCTCCAAGAAATCCACGAAGGGATCAACGCCCAGCACCTCGGCGGAAGGTCCCTAGCCCGAAAAGCACTCCGAGCGGGGTATTATTGGCCCACTATGCAACATGATGCAAAGGAACACGTCAAGAAATGTGACCGCTGTCAAAGACACGGGGACATGCACCTCGCTCCTCCAAACGAGCTTAAGTCATTGTCATCCCCATGGCCGTTTGCGTGGTGGGGAATGGATATCCTCGGACCTTTCGTCATAGGGTCGTACCAAAACAAGTACCTCATCATCGGAGTAGATTACTTCACGAAGTGGATTGAGGCAGAGGCGCTGGCCAAAATCACTGCCTTCAACATACTTCGTTTCTACAAGAGAAACATCCTCGCCCGATTCAGTGTGCCCCAAGCCATTGTCACCGACAACGGGACACAGTTCACCGACAGGAACTTCCAAGACTTCGTCGCCAAACTGGGCACAAAACAGCACTTCACGTCGGTCGAACACCCTCAAACCAACGGGCAGGCCAAAGCAGCGAATAGAGTGATACTCCGGGGACTGAAGCGACGACTCGACGAGGCCAAACAACGGTGGGTCGAGGAGTTGCACAGCGTCCTCTGGGCGTATCGAACAACCCCACACTCCACGACCAAGGAGACCCCGTTTCGCCTAACGTACGGAACCGAGGCAGTTATCCCCGTGGAGATCAGGGAACCCTCGAGGAGGACAGAAGCTCCCCTCGATGAAGAAACAAACAATGAAGCCCTGCGAGAAGAGCTCGACCTTGTCGAAGAGATAAGGACTGGCGCTTCCCTCCAAGAAGCCTCTTTAAAACAAAAAATAACTTTGCGTTATAATGACAAAGTTATCAAACGAGACTTCCAAGTTGGCAGTCTTGTCCTACGGAGAAATCAAAAAGATTCACGCGAAGGAAAGCTGGCCGCAAACTGGGAGGGCCCATACCGTGTCATCGCAAAAACGGGGACGGGTGCCTATTACCTCGAAAACCTCCACGGTGAACAACTTGCTCGACCATGGAATGCTGAGAAGCTCAAACAATATTACAATTAGACACTGCCCGGGACAGTACGACATCGCGACCACGGGGGCGTGCAACGGTACATGCGCGACACCTCTATATAACACACGACGGCCAAAAACCATGAAGTGTGTGCATGAGACTTTTTGGCCCGACGAGGAGACCTCAACCGAGCTCCGTCGTTGACGTACCAAGTAGGCAGAACACCCAGCTCGCGATGGGAAGTTCACGCCACGAAGCTAAGACCTCGACCGACTTCTTAGCCTCGTTGAAGGTCGGAGTACAACCCCCGACCACTCGACTAGCTCTCTTCACAGTCGAGGATCATTAGAGTCGAGCAAACTCCCAAGGCGCCAACGATCTCAACTACTTAGGCAAAAATAAGTAATGTATAAAGTATCACACACAAGCAAAATAAATAAAGAGGCAAAGCGAAGTATTAGAATCGGGAAAAACCCATTGTGCGAATATTACATCAATAAGCCCCTGGCCCACAGGCCGGGCAAAAACAACAAAATGGCATGCAGGCCAAGTAAACTATACTCCTACGCAGCAGCAGTCTCGGCAGTAGTCTCAGCAGCGTCTGGCCCACCTCCTTCATTGGCATTTCCTTCTTGCCCGGACAGCACTATCCGGCCATCGACCACCTCGCGGTTAGCATCAGCCCCGTCGGTCACAAGGCCGGGATTTAGGATCCGAAGTTGCGCCACTGCATTACGAAACCCTATGTCCGCGGCCTCAAGAGTATCATCCTCGGCTAGCTGGAGATCCTGCTCGACTCTCCTGAGTTTGGCCACCAGAGCTGCCCAAGAGGTTAGGAGCTTATCCTCTTCAGTTTCACCTTCAGCTGGCCGAACAGCATCCTCCAGCTTTGCGACCCTCTCCTTGAGCCGCTTCTCCTCTGCCTCCAGCTCGGTGATCCGGGCAAGATGACCTTTCTCCGCTTCCTCAGCTTCCTTTAGCTTTGTCTCCGCCCGCTGCTGCTGCTCGCTCTGTTCTTTATTCAGGTCCCTGCATTCCTTCAACTCTTTGCGCAGGTCTACCAGTTCAGCCTCCAAGGTCTCGAGCCTTTCTTGCAGTCGAGAAAGTTCAACAGCGGGGCGGGTTTCATCGTTCAGGACAATAGCAGTCGAACAGAGCCACATAACGGCAGACATGTCCTCAAAGATCGTTCTCCTCCTCGCTTCCGCAACGGTCCCCAGCACAGCTTGGATTTCAGAGGGAGGGACGCGAGGATAGATGACTTCAGAGAAGAAGCGGGGCTTGAGATGGCATGGTGGGAGTTCGAAGCTTGGAGGAGGTGGGGGAATTTCTTCGTGGGCCAGGTCGACAAACTCCACACTCGAAACCCGTAGCCGTTTCGGCGTCCCTTGATTACCCGGGGACTGGCTCCCAGCAGGAGGTGTGCGCCGGCCTGAAGTCCCCGACGCAGTCAAAGGAAGTTGGGATTGGCTGGAACCTTCGGGCATCGCAGCAGAGGAAATACCTTCGGGCATGGCCCCAGAAGGAGCAACACCTTGACCCTTTGAATGAGATGGTTCTCCCCGAGCCTGTTCTTCCCGAGCCCTCTTCGCCTTCAACTTCTTGAGCCTCTCCTCAGCTCCGGCCATTTTTCCTGCAAAAAGAAAGAAAACATTAGTAAGGCAAGACATACAGACGCGAGGGAGGCTTAGGTCGAGGATGTTTTCACCACCTAACAGCTCATCTGCTTCTTCATCGGAGAAGGTCTCGAGCAGAACACGGGTATTGATCAAGCGACGTTGCTTCATCATCTGTCCGTTTGCTCCCGTTATAGGCTCGCCATCCAGTGTTTCGTACTGAGCTTCATTGAAGCTTTCCACGAACGCGACGATCTTATCATAAGCTGCCCGGTCGTCGGCGTCCAACTTATTGTGTTTCACCTTGTATTTATCCACCCCTTTTTTGAAGTGTTACTCCGTCCAGTACAGGGGGAACTTCGGCTCCAGAACCTCCTCGGAGCGACCGTCCACTTCACGGGTAACTCTCCGGTACAGCGAGTTGATAGCCCCAAGGGTGATCGGCTTCACAAAATAGTAATGGTACTTGAAATCCTGGATGGAATCCAAATACGTGTGGAACAGAGCTTTGCTTTGCTTAAAGGACACCCAGCTATGTCGTCCACCGACCGACGACCTTTGAAGATGGAATATTCGAAAGAAGAGGGACACTGTCGGTCCGATTTTCAGGTGTTTACAAACAAGCTCAAAAGCCCGGATAAAGGCCAGCGAGTTCGGGTGAATCTGCGAGGGTGCCAGCGTCAACCAGGCGAAGACCCCCTCTTGGAAATCCGTGAAGGGCAGCCTCCACCCCACTTCGTCGAACATGAACTCGTATAACGGGATACGCATTCCTCGGTAAGGCGAGCATATTCGGTGATGCTCTTCAGGGCGGAAAACCTTCCATGATTTATCGGACCCAATTAGCCGATGCTCGACGGTACATAACGCATCTTCCACGTCTTGGTAGACAAAGATGAACGACATCTCTAGGGCTTCGTCACAGACCCACTCCTCGAGCGGGCGCTCTTGTGCGAAAGCCATATGAGCCATAGGAGACTCTGGGTGGTCGTATTCTTCAAATGATCCTACGGCCACCTTCACAGCCAAACCGTCCATTTACCTGAAAAGCAGAAGGAAACGGTGAATTCGATGGGTCATATCAAATTCACCCCTCCACCGCTGTTCAAGCGAACGGGCGAGGAAGGGGCAAGGCTTTCTCGTTTCCCCGACATAGCCGGCCGGGGAACAACATGGTCACCTGGGAACTCATCGCCTCCCCGGAAAATTCTGCCCCTTTTTCCCATAACGCTTACGAAAAGAGTAACCATTGGGGAACCCGGGACATTCATCGCGTCCCCGAGATATTCGTCCCTTGTCCCTGAGACATTCAACAAAAGCGAGAGAAGTTCTCAACACTTCCTCTCCCAACAACAAAAGATTCCCGCCGTATTCGCCAGGAACCCTTTCATTTCTCATGGGAACTTCCTCAGTTCACCAAGGAAGTGCTATACGCTAGTTAAAATCAAGAGGAAACGCAAGAAAAGGTCAGTTTTTGAACAAATACCTTATAGGCGACGATTTAGGTTTCCGGTGCGGAGTTCCGGCAGTTGACGGCGGCGAACGACTGCTGTAGAAGATAGAGAAGGAGGGAGATTATTGAGAGAGAAACGAAAAAAGTGGGAAAATAAACGAGGGGAGGAGTTTTTATAGTGGTTTTCACGAAACTCGAGGGACATAGGGCACTTGAGTGCGCTACCCTAGCTAGCCGCCCTAGGTAATGATGACAGACGACACGTGGCACACATGCAGCCGTTCATCCTCCCACGTGTGTCCTCTCGATTTTCCCCAACGTTTCGAATCTGAAACCCCTCATCTCCCCGGCGTTACGACCAGACACAACTGTCCGATGCCCGACTTGTGTGCGACCGTAGGAACTTCGAGCACGAGAATGGCCTCCTCGGTTCCTCTCTTGACGTATCCCCGACATGACAATAACCCTTAAGTCATTACTCTGGCATCTCAGAGCAACGACTTGGGGGGCTCCTGTTCTGGACTGGACCGAGGTTGTCCAGCAGGCGAGCAGGCCCAACCCATACAGCCTGGGGAGGCCCAATAAGGCCCTCCTGCAAGACATGTGACTGCCACGTGCAAGCCACAGTTTCGCCGGGCACTTAGGCAGTGTCGGGCACTTGGGACAATAGGAAAGGAGGACATCACACCCTGCTGAGATGTACCTCCCTGACAGATCAGTTTCTCCTCGCGAGAATGCTACACATCACTCCTCGACGGACATGATTCCTCCCCGCGAGGCCATGTCCATTCTACGGGCTTGATATATCCTCGACACAGAAGGCTCTTCCCCGCGAGGCCATGTCCATTCTATGAGATTCGTATCTCCTCGACACAGAAGGCTCCTCCCCGCGAGGAGTACCCAACGGTCCATACCACGTGGACACGTTCCAAGTAACCTCCCACGTCCGAAGGATTCGGTCTGCCCTATTTCCGGAAATCTAGGAGCAGTTACTCTAGGGCGAAGACCACGTGCTGGTCTTCACTACTACACGTAAGCCCTATCAGTTGCTTGGAGTGGGCCTAATTGATCCAGCCCACTGCAGGTAACCGTTGGCCTCGCGCTGGGGGCTCTCTATAAATACCCTCTCACTTCAGAGGGTCAGGGGAGACACATTCTTCTTGCCACTCTACACTTTTTGTATTTGCTGTTACCCTGTACACTCTCTCACTTGAGCGTCGGAGTACCTTGCAGGTACACCCCCCCCCCCCCCCCCGGCCGTCTCTCACCATCACCGGAGCTGCCGTTCCAGACGCCGTTGGCCACTATCAACTGTCTGATCCAGGTACGATCAAAACTAAAACTGTGCTAGACATTATTTTAATTACATTCCCTCTTTCAATTTTTTTCATCAACCAATTGAAAATTGTTGCTTTATTTAGAAAAAAAACATTCACATGGTATATCCAAACACTAATTAAATTGCAAAAGTTTCATTTTCTCAAGAGTAACAATAATTTATGGAATCATATTTACGACAAAGGTGAATAAATTCATTCAAAATCAATGAACAAAAAACTACATTCGGGACTCACGGGACTTCACAATGAAATTTTGAGGACTAATTTCGTAAGCCAATAGTTTAGGGTTAAAAAATATATTTATTGTTTTGTTTCAATAAAATAAGGTGAGTTTTTTTATTATAGTGTTAATCCTTTGCATGTACCCCTTTGATCAACTTAGAACCATAACCATTGCATTAGAAGCTTCATTATGGAAGGACATGATTTGTAACACTCACGTCCCATATGTTTTTAAAATGTAACAATTAGGTCTTTTCAGTCTTAACTGGCGTACAATTAAATAATTTTTTTTTTAAATAAAAAAAAATAAAAAAATTTTTTTAGAAAAATTTAAAAAAAATTAAAATCCACGTGGACTTAAATAATAAATAAATAATAAATTAAAATGCCACATCATCACTGTTAACTGCCACCTAAGCTCTGTTTTTGTCACATGCATTTTTGTAATGGAATTTAAAAAAAGGGTAACGGTGCAAACGGTTTTAAACTTAAATGACCTAAACGTTACAAAAAAAACGTAAATGACTTAAGTGGTAGCATTAAATAACTTAAAGGACCTCTGGTACTTTTTTGCCAAAAATTTATTATAAGAGAAAAAGAGATAAGAACGAGGAAGAGAAAAAAAATGAGGGAAGAAAAAAAGGAGAATAATGAAATTGTCAAAGAACACAAAGTTGAGAAAGATATAAAAGTATAAAGTAAATAAATATAAGAGAAAATATGTTTTGTAAAAAAAAAAAATGAAAGAGTACGAAAAATAATATACTATAGAAAGATTTGAATTTAAAATTAATTATTTAAAAAAATGTGAAGCGTGTTAGGTGGTAAATGAAGAAAGTTTTAATCTTTTAACATTTGTTAATTATAATAGTATAGTTTAGTTAGTATACTTTTTTTTTTTTGGAATCAAAGGTTATACAAGTATTACTCCGTCTCATATTATAAACAAAAATTATTATTTAGATACATTGAATAATTAATGTATTTGGTTTATATATAAATCAGATACATTAATTATTTAATGTATCTAAAAAATAACTTTTGCTTATAATATAAAACGGATGATGTAACTTAGTATTTAGTTAATATTCGACTTCAGAATCTGAAAATTTTAAATAAATAACCAAAATATTCAATTTTAATATCAAACTAACCAATCTTTCTACATAATTTTCAATATAATCATGTTAAAAAAAATGATGTCTCCTATATGTATTTTATTTTTTCAACTACCTTCAAATTTTTCTACAGATTTTATGATACATGCGGATTTACATGGAGATTTACCTGCAGAGTTTTTAAATTTGTGTTTGCGAGTAAACCCGCAGGTAACATCAAATTTGCAAGAAAACCCACATATAGCTGGAAAAAATAAAATAAAACATATAGAAGGCGTCAATTGAATTAAATTTTTTTTTGTTTGAAACAAGGTTATATTGAAAATTATGTGGAAAAGTTGGTTAATTTGGTATTAAAATTAAAAAACTTGGTTATTTACATAGAATTTTCTCAAATCTTATTATTTTGATTAATTAATAGTAGATCGGGATTTTAACTTGGTTCAAAGTGGTCATGATCCTTTCTTCTTCTCTTGTTGGATTCTTATTCGATGGTGTAGTTCCTATTGGCTTGAGATATAGCATACTCCACCTTTTAAGCGTAGTCCTTTGAAAGTGGTGTTTGTCGTGTTTGTTTCAGAGTTTTTTTTATGTGACTTGTTAATTTTTGACTCTATACTTTTTCCTTTTTATTTGTCTATTGTCTCGTTTTTTTATTGTAGTTGTTGATATTCGTTATGTCAAATATTTATTCGTTTATATTTTGTTAAGTTTTTTTTTTATTATTAATATTATTTTATCATTAAAAAATATAATTGATTAGTTTATGTTTCAAGAAAATAATCTTCAAATAATATGCATATGTCTAAAGGAGTTTGAAATATATATATATATATATATATATATATATATATATATATATATATATATATATATATATATATATATATATATATATATATATATATATATATATATATAAACTTGATATGTATTAGACCAAAAAAATAATGAAGAAAATAATATAGAAGGTTTGCAATAGATGTAGTTTGCTACTACGTACTAGTTTCTTTGTTTCACAACCATTTGTTAGGCTGCATATAAGTCATTAAACGGTAGAGAAAATGTATGGACCCTAACTAACAATATAACAGTATGGCATTTCCATTATTAAAGGGTAAAGGGCATATATCATACAGAAAATAATGTTATATCTCATAGATATAGTTGATAGAATAGATGGTATAAGCTATTGAGTATTGACGATTAAGGATGGAAAACAATGAAGAAGATGAGATAATTTTTTGACATGTTGAAGTAGAACAATTTTTAATGTAAACATAGGTTTGGATAATTTTTTTTTAAATATGCATATGCATATTGGTAACCAACTTGAACTAGAGCGGGGACGATGACTAATCCGGTAACGAAGGTCATAGTGAATAACACTTTTAGTATGGTGGTAGTGGTTCTCCATTAGTTGTAGAGGGCATCTACAAAAATGGTGAATACTTTGACATTTAAGTCAATATGAAATTAATGTAGAACTTTGCAAGTTTGTAATGAATTGTATTTGGATGTGACTCAGAATTACATTTATATTGAGAGACTATTTTATAACTGTCTTCGGGTTATCCGATGTGAAGCATTGATGATCGTTGGGTGACGATCATGTGGCTCAGAGATAAGGCGAGGCATATTCCTGTGTGGTGATAAGTGAGAAAGGTCCACTTATACGTCAACACGTTAAAAACTTTGAAGAGATTGGACCTGTAGGGAGGAACGTGATACACTTAGGTACACTCAAGTGTAATTATTGTTTTGAGAAACAATTTAAACTGTTGGACGACTCTTCCAAACTTCTAGTGGATTGTGTTCGTTGAAACTATTTGTTTACATGCTTATAAAGAAGGAATTCATAACTTTTTCACTTTTTTTTTAAATTCTTCTTTTTTCAATGGCCTTCTTTAGAGAATACTTGTACTCACTCTATATTTTTCATAGAGAGCTTCAAGATTTTAGTTGCTTCTTTGATTATCGGCTTCTACATTTAATTTCTTTGCTCAAGTTGCTTTAAATTTATAGTTTTCCCTTTTCTTCCTTTTTCATTTATAATATTTTATCTATGTTTGAATATGGAGAACTTATGAATCTCATTAATAAGAATTGCTCTTTTAGAACTTATCGATGTATCTTCCACCACTGAACCATAAGTAATCGACTTTGTTCTTGGTGATAGAAAGCTTTATCTCATTCGTATTAACATGAACCAAGTTAGGGCTAGATTTAGTTTTGGTGACACCCCCTAGATAATCTCATTGTCGTTAGCCTTCTCAAAATCTACTTTGAACACCAAACATCGTGTTGTAGGTTTTTTTTTATCATAGTCTAAAACCTCATTAAAAACAACCACTCTGTCCACAAGTGTTTTCCCTTAAGAAATGCCAATTGCTCAAGGAAAATAAGCTTCCATATGACCCGTACTAGCCTAGCGTCCAACATCTTAACCACCAACTTATGCAACAATCCAAGAAGGGAAATAGGCCTAAAATCACAGAACTCCAACGGAGACTCGACACTCGGGACAAAGATGACAAAAAAGGATGTCAAACTCTTAGGAAACACCAAATTCTGAAAAATTGGCCAAACCATCACCCTTAACTATCCCCAAAACATCTTATTAATTTTTTTTTGAATCCATCATAACCCGAACTCATAAACATGTCCGACTTAGCTAATATCTCATCCACTTCTAAAGGCAAAAACCTAATAAAAAAAAAGACTCAACCTCAGCTAAAAAAAGACTCGGTAAGAAAGTCGAAAGGTTGGTCTAAGAACCTCTAAATAAAAAAATACTCCCTAAATAACCTGAATCTCCCCCTAATCTCTGAAACTTTTTCCAACCAAAGATCTCCCACAAGAAGGACCACCAAACTATACCACATAGTCTCTACTTAACAAGCATGAAAAAAAATTATGAACTAGCCACACCCTCTACTTAACACAATCTATTTCGTTGTTTAATTTGCTCACCAACAAACTGTTAATAACTACTCCCTCCGTCTTATAAAAAACGTCACATTTGCATTTTTTTTCATGTCTTAAAATAAATATTTTTTTAGAATATCAATACAATATTTATTATTTTTTTCCACTACTATACTTTTATTCATTAACTTTCACACTTTTCAACTACTCCACTAATTATAATAAATAAATATATTTTAGTAAAAGATACCAATTTTATTATTAAAATCAACACATCCAATCAGTTTTTAAGAACCACGTATAACTCAAATAAGATATTTATTATGAAACAGAGAGAATAATATTTTTATAAAATATCTTTTTTACATAACATATAATTTATTTGGTCAAGTTAGTAATATATAATTTGAGATAGGGGTGGACAAAAAAACCGAATCCGACCCAATCCGGTTTAACCGATGAATTAAAAAAAAAAAACGGATGATAAAAAACGAACCGATACAAGTGCGGTTCACATTTTTCGGTTTCCAATGGTTTAATACGAACGAAATCGGATTTTAATTATGCATCCGAAACATAACCGAATCCGACTGAACTTTTAGTATATTTGACTACTCTTTAGTTGTTATTTACAAAATTTAATATTAATATGAAAAGAAATGTCTCTGACACTCAAAATTTTTACTGTACCACCTAGTCTAAGCACGACCGAACACACATTAATTAGTCATCTTCTTTTTGTCAGACTAAATGTCATTTCCTTGGAAGAGATGAAATAATAATTTATTATTTTATTCAATTAATACTACTTCCTTAAATAATAAATTTTCTCCAAACACATCACCTCTGCTTTTTCACTTTCTTCTTCATATCATCACACCATTTTTGTTTTGATGAAATCAAATTAAACCCGAGTTCTTTGAAGCATATTTCAACTTACCAATTTTTTATGCCATTGTTATTGTTATTTTCTTAAAACAAGGTATGTTCATCATCTCATATCTATATTCAAACTACACCATCATCACTCTATCAGATTCAATGCACCACCAAGAGAGAAGAGACACAAGGAAGATGAGTGTTTTATGCCAAAGCTCATGTGAAAGTTGGAACTGCAATTAAAAAAACCAGAAGATGAAATAATCACTGCAATAACCGAAGTGACCGACCGAACCAACCGATTTATCCGAAAAACCGTAATCCGACGAGAACCGATTTATAGACGGACGAAATTGGGCTTTCAAATCACAACCGTGGTTAAATTCGGATCAACGTTTTGGACCCATCACCGCCCAAAACCGTCCGTTTGTCCACCCCTAATTTGAGATGAAGCAAGTAACATTTAAATAAGGAACACACGTGTATGTAGAAAACATATGTTTATTATAAATCAAGATATTTTATTTACACGTGTATGTAGAGAACGTGTGTTTATTGCAAATCAAAATATTTTATTTACGTGAATGTATAAATTGATGAATTTGGACATATTCTTTTTCAACTCTATATTTAAATCCACTTCTATTAGTTGCTAAAATAATATTACTTCCCATATTAAAAAATAATAATAATTAAAGAAAGAATAAAAATTTTACTAAAGTATAATTTTTGGAAGTAATGAAAGTAGTAATAATTAAAGATTAGAATTGAAAAAAAAATTAATTTATATCATAATTTGAAATGATTCATTCATTTTAGAACACTTTAATATTTCAAATAGATCATTTATTGTAAATTAAAAGGAGTAATAATTATCTTTTATGTTAGGTAAACCGTATAATAATAATAATAATAATAATAATAATAATAATAATAATAATAATAATAATAATAATAATAATAATAATAATAAATTCATTTTAATATATTCTTTTTTGTTATTTCTATTTTAAAATGAATGTCATTTTATTAAATGGATTTTATTTAAAACTAAATACTATTTTAACTTTTTATTAAGGATTGATTTTTTCTTCTTTTTATTATGTCTTCTAATTTATACATTAGTACTTCTAAAGTATTATAATTCATTGTAAATTTATAATTATGATAAATATACTAATAAATAATAAGATTAATTTAATGAAAATATTATATATTTCAATAACTTGATTGTTTTTTTTTAATTTATCTATACAAAATTTAAGTTAATTAATTATTATTATTGATATTGGAATAGATAAAAAGGAGAAAATTTGATATAAGAGAGTTAATTACTATTATTTTGAATGAATTATTATTAATTATAAATCAATAAAATAGAATGAAATCTCTTAATTATTATTCCATCTATATTGTTGAAATGAATTCCTCAAATGTCGATGAAAAGATAAATGCAAATGAATATTATAGGAGTGAATATGCTTTAATAAATCATTCATCGGCATATCCACATGTGCATGTGCATGTGCAGATTTTTTACAAATCTACTATCTTTTTCAATTTAAAATATCAAGTTACTATACTTTTTCTCATAAATCCTAAAATACCATCTTTTTAAATTAAAAAAATTATTTTAAAGTGTACCACCAATTGATTGGGTGGGCTCTCCTATTTTCTACAAATTTTTTTCCGAAAACTATTTACCGCGGAACATCCAACGAGTTTTTCTGGAGATTTTAACAAAATCTATTTTGAAAAATCATATATTTAGTAAATCCGCAGAAAATTCTATATGAAAAACTTTTTGCAGGAAATTTTGCAAATAATTCTAAAGAAAAATCCGTAAGTAATTAGCAAATAATTAAAAAATAATAATATAGACCCGCCAAAACTTTAGATGAGCATGTAATAACAAAAAACAATTATTTAAAAATATGGTAGGTTGGTAGTAAGCAGGAAAAGTATGGTATTTTGATTAATGAATTTAGAAAGATAGTTTGATAAAACAAAAATGATATTTTGACACCCACCATACACCCTACACCGTATAATGAATAGTGTCGTCCGTACAATGAATAGTGTCGTCCGTACATGAACAGTAATATATTCCGTGTAATGAATAGTGTCGTCCGTACCATAAATAATACCGTTCGTGCATGAACAGTGTCGTCCATACAGTACGGACATACGGTGTAGGTGTAAGAAAGAGTGTCAAGATAGCAAACCTGTTGATAAAAAGGTCGCATGTGCATGTGCATGTTCATGTACAACCGCAGCCTAAGGAATACGGTCAGTACTATATTACTGAAATATATATCTCTTCAATTCTCTATGGTTACTCCATTATTATATTAACACAGATATAAATATCTTGCATAGATTTAAATGACTTCAAAATTATAGCAAAACAGATAATATTGATTTTAGTCAGTAATTAAAACTGTCGGCAGTGTTGGTGTACAAGGTGAAAATAATGAAGATGAAGAAGAGAATATATTATATTGAATGACGGCTACAAAAGGATAAAAAGATACAAATGATTGGAATGACAACTACCCTATTTATAAGCTAAAATTAGGGTTACCAAAAGCAACAATAAAATACTAAAATACCCTCTAACAAACTTAATGACTAAGTTTGTGAATATAAAATAAAATATAAATTATTATTCTAATACCATCCCTTAATTTATATTTCCTCAAAACTAACAACTCCAATTCCATCCCTTAAGCGAAGGAATTGATCAGTCTTGATAGCCTTCGTCAGAACATCTGCCAACTGCTTCTGGGTACTACAGTGCAGAACTTCTAACACTCCATTCTGAACTTGACTTCTCAGATAGTGATACTTTGTCTCAATATGCTTGCTTCTCCCATGCAACACTGGGTTTCTGGCAAGGTTGATCGCAGACTTGTTATCAATCATCAGCTTCAGAGGCTTGTCAACTTTGATCTTCAGATCTTCCAGCAAGTTCAGAATCCACACAGCTTGACATGCAGTAACAGCGCCTGCAATGTATTCAGCTTCACAGGTTGATAGCGCAACAACAGGTTGTTTCTTAGAACTCCAAGAAATAGGACCTCCCAGAAACTTGAACAAGTATCCAGAAGTACTTCTTCTATCAACTCTGTCTCCACACCAATCAGAATCTGAGTAACTCAGAAGTTCTGATTCAATCTTCCTTCCAGAACTCAGAAGTTCTGATTCAATCTTTCTTCCAGAACTCAGAAGTTTTGATTCAATCTTTCTTCCAGAAGGGAACAACACTCCATACTTCAGAAGTTCTCGTTCATACTTCAGCTGATGCAAAATGATACCTTTCTCAGAATATCTGAACTCCATCCCTAGGAAGTATGTCATTTTCCCAAGATCAGTCATTTCAAACTCATTCATCAGCACCTTCTTGAACTTAGCTAATTCTTGTTCAGAACTTCTGGTCAGCAGTATGTCAGAACTTCCTGCTCCATCTGGCTTTAGCTTCTTCTTGAAAACCCATCTGACGCTGATGGCTTTCTTGTCCTTTGGAAGTTCTGTCAGCTTCCAAGTCTTGTTTCTTTCTATGACCTCAAGTTCTTCTTTCATGGCCTTTAGCCAGAACTTCTGCTTGAGAGCATCTTCTGTACTCACGGGTTCAGAGTCTACTAACATGGCACACTGAATAATCTCTCCCTCAGAATCTACTTCAGTGTCTTGCAACATGTCAAACTCTTCAAATCTTCTTGGAATGTTTCTGATTCTCTGTGGCCTCTGACCTCGTTCAGAACTTTCTCCGGATGCTTGAACCTCAGAAGTTCTGTCCTCAAAAGTTTCTCCTTCAGAAGTTCTTGCTTCAGAAGTTGGACTTCCTCCAGAACCTTGACCACCTTCAGAGTCTAGCATATTCCCAGAATCTGAATCACCACCAGAATCTTGATCATCATCAGAATCTGGATCATCAGAATCACCTTCATCTTCTGAGTCTTCTTCAGAGTCAGAATCACCATCAGTTTCAGAAATTCTTATTTCTGACCTTCCTTCAGAAGTTCTAACATCAGGATCAGATTGAGACTTATCCCAATTCCAAACTTCTGATTCCTTCACAATAACATCTCTGCTGAACTCAACTTTATTAGTTTCTGGACAATAAAGCTTGTACGCACCCGTACTGTGGTACCCCACCAGTAACATTACTTTGCTTCTATCATCCAACTTCTGTCTTCTAGCTTCTGGAACATGTTTGTAGCAAACAGAACCAAAAACCTTCAGATGACTAACACTTTGCTTTTCTCCCGTCCACTTCTGAATAGGAACTATTTCCTTCAGCTTCTTCGTTGGACATCTGTTGAGCACATATGCTGCGGTTGCAACAGCTTCTCCCCAGAAGTTCTGAGGAAGCTTCTTCTCCTTCAGCATGCTTCTCACCATATCAAGCAAAGTACGATTTCTTCTTTCAGCAAGACCATTGTGTTGAGGAGTGTAAGGAGCAGTAACCTCATGCTCAATTCCATTCTCCTCACAGAACTTCTAAAACTCTTTGGAGTTATACTCACCCCCACCATCGGTTCTGAGAATCTTCAGAGTCTGACCACTCTGATTCTGAACCTTCATTCGGAACTTCTTGAATTCACCAAACACCTCGTGTTTGAACTTAATAAGGGATACCCATATCATTCTTGTGAATTCATCAACAAATGACACGAAGTATTTATTCCCTCCGAACGATTCTACTGGAAATGGACCACACACATCAGAATGTACTACTCCCAAGGCATGTTTTGCTCTTGGAGCAACTTCTGACGCAAATGGCAATCTTGGTTGCTTTCCTTCCATGCACACTCTGCATGACTTCTCAGGCTTCTTAATTGTAGGAATTCCATGTACCAGCTTCTTCGAATTCAGATGTTCTAAGCTTCTGAAATTCAAATGACCAAATCTTCTGTGCCACAACTCACTTTCTTTCACAACACTTGTTGCACTAAGACATTCAGAATCATAAGTTCTGACATTCACCTTGAATGTTCTATTCCTTCCTTGTTCTGACTCCATAATCAGCTTCTGATTACAGTCATACAGCTTCAGAAGATTGTCCTTCATGGTAACTGAAAAACCTTTCTCAATTAATTGTCCCACGCTCATCAGATTGCTTTTGATGCCAGGTACATACCACACATTCTGAATCAATGCTGTTTTCCCATTGTTCAGAACGACTCTGACATTTCCCATACCTTCAGCGTTAAGATATTTGTCATCAGCACATCTGATCTTTGTTCTCTTCTCAGAATCAAAATCAACCAGCCATTTCTTATTTCCAGTAAGATGATTTGAGCAGCCAGTGTCCATATACCACCAGTCTGTCAAATTCGTATCATCAGATTCAGAAGCCATCAATAGCACAGATTCATCATCAGAACTTCTGGCTATATTTGCTTCTTCTGACTTCCTTTCTTTGTTTGACCAACAATCTCTAGCAAAGTGACCAAACTTCTTGCAACAGTAACATTGGATCTTCTTCTTGTCATACTTCTCTTTTCCCTTCTGAGCATTCTTTTGCCTATCAGAAGTTGAGGTTTCTGACTTCTGACCACCATCAGATCTTCTCTGCTTCTGATGCTTCTTATCAGAAACTACTTTCAGAGCCTGCTGCTCTACTTCCCTTTCAGAAGTTCTCTCAGTCAAACGCAACTCTTGCGCTTCTAGACTGCTTTGCAGCTCTTCAATTCTCATGGTGCTCAGATCTTTAGAATGTTCTATTGCTACCACAATGTAATCAAACTGAGGAGTAAGGGATCTCAATACCTTCTCAATGATTACTTGTTCAGAAAGAGTTTCTCCACACGCCTTCATCTCATTAGTGATCACAATCACTCTAGAGATGTACTCAGAAACTTTCTCATTGTTCTTCATGTTCTGATTCTCGTACTGCTTACGTAGAGACTGAAGCTTCACCTTCTTCACTGATGCGTCACCACCGTAACATCTAACCAGTGTGTCCCACGCCGCCTTTGCCGTCGTAGAATCTGCAATCTTCTCAAACACATTCGCATCCACACACTGATGGATGTAGAACAATGCTTTCTGATCTTTCTTCCTTGTATCCTTCTGCGCGTTCTTCTGCTCCTCCGTCGCATCTGCTGCTACCGGAACATAACCTTCGGTGACAAGATCTAGAACATCTTGAGCACCGAACAGTACACGCATTTGAATCATCCAACGATTCCAGTTTTTGCCATCAAATACTGGGAGCTTGGTGTTCATTCCGCCGCCGCCGTTCATCATCTTCAACCTTCAACCTTGTACAGTACACTCAGAAATTCACCGCACACAGTGTTTCCCAACCCACAAAATCACAAAAAATGTGATTCTGATCAGATTTTGTTCAAGATTCAACAAGAATCACGAACCAAAATCAATCACACAAAGAAATCCTCACGTTGATCCTAACCGGAGCTCTGATACCATATTAGAGTTTGGCCTAACACAACCTTACAAAACCGGTTGGTAAGGTGAAGGGTGCCACTCTATATAAACTATTTCATTGCTCTATCTCTAACCAATGTGGGACTTCTAGGATCTTCCTAATACACCCCCTCACGCCCAGCACTCTTTTTGGGCTTGGTGCGTGGATTTAAATGGTGGGCTGCCCAAGGTCCGATCGATAGGCTCTGATACCAATTGTTGGTGTACAAGGTGAAAATAATGAAGATGAAGAAGAGAATATATTATATTGAATGACGGCTACAAAAGGATAAAAAGATACAAATGATTGGAATGACAACTACCCTATTTATAAGCTAAAATTAGGGTTACCAAAAGCAACAATAAAATACTAAAATACCCTCTAACAAACTTAATGACTAAGTTTGTGAATATAAAATAAAATATAAATTATTATTCTAATAGGCAGTACGGACACATGTTTAGCTGATTTGAAGCTTAGCAGTTTTTGTGCAACTAATTTCTTTGTTCCACAAACATTTGTTAGGCTGCATATAAGTCATTCAAGGGTAGATAAAAGGTATGGACCCTAACTAATAATGCAACAGGCTGGCATATCGACTATTAAATGGTAAAGGGGGCATATCATATAGAAAAGAATGTTACAGCTCATAGATATAGTCGACAAAATAGATGGTATAAGCTATTGAGTAGTGACGATAAGGATGGAAAACAAGGGAGGAGAAGAAATAATTGTTTAACATGTAGAAGTAGAGCAATCATTAGTTAATGTAAATATAGGTTTGGATATATATATATTTTTTTCTTTTTCAAATATACATATATATGTAAACCCGGGAATGAATTGCATGCCTTTAATGTATTATAACTTTGGTGTCTTTAGTTTAATAATAAACTAAATGAATGTATTAAATAATATATTTTAGTGAGAGAATGTGATTTGTTAGAAAGAGACACTCATAAAGTTATCAAAGTCATTGAAGGTAAAGGTAGCTGATCTTTCTCTATGGCAACCCTCGTCAACTGGAGTGCAGAGGATGACAAATCTAGTAATGAAAGTTACATTGAAAAAACACTTTCACTATGGCGGTGATAGTTTTTCGGTGATTGGAGAGGCTGCATGTAAAAATGGTTAGTATTCCAACGTTTAAGTTAATATGAAATTGAGGTGAAATTTTGTAAGTGTATAATGAATTGCATATGAGCGTGACTCAGAGTTACATTTATATTGAAAGACCGTTGTAACTGTCTTTGGGGTTTTCATGTAGAGTGTGGGTGACTGTTAGATGCTGTTCGTGTGACTACGAGATAAGATGAGGCGTACTCATATGTAGTGAAAAGTGAGAAAGATTCATTTGTACGCCAACATGTTGAGCACCTTGAAGAGATTTGACTTATAAAAATTGAATTGGTCTTTTAGGCTATCACTACTACAAATAGTATCTATCATCTCGGATAGAAAAAGGATTTCACTGTTGAAATAAAATTCGTTTGTCCCATATCCCTTAGGTTTTGATAATTACAAAGTATTTAAAAAACATTTGGCTCTATACTAATATTTGTTCAAGTGTGCAAGAACATAGACTAAAATTTCATGAATAATCCAAGTATTGGTTATGACTATGAACATCTCAAGAGAAGCTTAAAGACCAGAATCTGATGGACCAGAAGGTAAAGACCAGACTCTGAAGAAGTCAATTTCTGAAGAGGTCAACGTCTGAAGGTCGGAGTATGAGGGAGTCAGCCTCTGAAGATCAGACCTTGAAGTCTGCTTCTAAAGATCAGAACTTGAGCTAGTCAAAGCGCAAAGACCAAGATGACTCTGATAGGTCACTGTTCACCTATGAGTCTACTTTATCACGTGAAGATCCAAAGCTCTATTTTCTCTTAGAGTCAGCTGAGATGCAACTGATAATTCCTTTTGTAGCAAAAGCTTTCAATGACCTTATCTATTTGAAGAAACACCTCAACATATCTATTCAAGCTTCTCAAAGACTCTCTTGTGCAAGTTCTTCTACAACTTTTTTCCTTCTTTATTTAAGGAGATGAAGACTTGAAGAATAAGAACTAACCTATTGACACTCAAAGAGAAGTTACTTTGTTAGTGTTTGAGCATTGGAAGTCTCTTGCTTGTGGGTTTGAGAAAACTGTAATCTTGTATGATTATAGTGAAAATCTTTTGTAAGTACAAGGGGACTGGATTACTCTCGAGTTGTGAGAGGAACTAGGATAACTTTATGTGTCTCTCTTTTTTCTTGCTTTATTTATCTGCTGTCTACCTTAACCTTTGATTCAGATTCTACACTTTGTGTTTAGAATTTGACCAAGAACTTTAAAAGAAAGAAAAAGCCAACACAATTCAAATCCCTCATCTTGTGTTTTTCTCACCTTCATTTGGCATCATAGCACAGTCTGTGCTAAACACTTAACAGTGGTGAAGAAAAGATCCTGAGGAAAACCATATTGAACCATGTCTAGAGTTTCTGAATCTGATGGTGGTACTCCTCATTCACATGGTAATATTAATCATGACTATAACACTTCAGAAAAGAACAATTATACACCTAGACCTCTAACTTTCAGTGGAGACTCTACTGAGTTTGAATGGTGGAAGTGTAAGATGTATACTCATATCATAGGTCTTGATTATGAGTTGTGGGATGTTCTAAAAGATGGTATTGATATTCTAGTCAGTGGAGTTGGAATGTTTTCTAACATAAACACTCTCACACTAGCTCAGAAAAAGACTTATAGAAAGCATTATAGAGTTAAAGGCATCTTGATTCATGCTCTACCTCACGTATAGTACATCAAAATCATTGATAAATTTACTGCTAAGACCATTTTTGAATCCCTATCTTCTACATATTAAGGGAATCAACAAGTAAAGGAAGCTAAGGCTAACCTTCTGGTTCAACAATATGAGTTGTTCAGAATGAAGGAGGATGAAGATATTGAAACCATGTTTTCTAGGTTTCAAATTCTTGTGTCTGGACTTTAGGTAGTGAACAAGAGCTACACTACATCTGATCATGTCAAGAAGATACTTAGGAGTCTTCCTGTCAAATACAGACCTAAGGTGATAGCTTTCCAGGAGGCAAAAGACTTAAACACATTAATTCTTGAAAGTTTTATCTGCAATCTCCATATCCACGAGATGAAGCTCAATGGAGATGAACCTTCCAAGAAATCAAAGTCCCTTGCTTTGAAATCTATTGCTAATTCTACAAAGGCTCATCAAGTCTGGAATTCAGAAGAAGCTTTTCATGAAGAAGGTTCTGAAGAAGATTCAGATGATAAAGAGAAGACCTTTATAATTAAAAATATTTCAATACTAGGCAACAAGAGATTCTTTAGTAGAAGAAGTGGCTTCAGAGGATCAAGTTCAAGAGAAAAGAAGGATGATCATGAGGGATGTTTCAACTGCAAGAAGCCTAGTCACTTTATTGATGACTATCCAGAACTTCTAAAGGGAAAGTCATAGAAGGGAAGCTTTCAGAAGGATAGCTTAAGAAACAAGTTCAAGAAGAGTCTCATGGAAATATGGGATGAATTTGACAATGAACAAGACTCTGAAAAGGATGAAGAGCAAGCCAACCTTACCTTGACGGCTCTTACATCTTCTGATGCAGAATCTAACTCAAATTTTGGTTTAGAGTATGAGGAAGAGGAAGAGGTATTTTCTAAAATATCTTGTTCTGATTTAATTACTTTCATTCAAGATCTCATGGGAAGGTGTTAAGAGAAAGCCATACACATGAAAATGTTGAAAAATCAATATGATATTTTGAAGCATAAATTAAAACCTTTTCAAAACAAAAAACGAAGCTCTAGAGAAAGAACATATTTCTCTAGTAAAAGAAGTGTATGATAAACCCCTTGATGATCATGAAATGGCTCTTCAAGAGTTTATCATAAATAGTTTTAATAAAACCAAACTTGCATCCATGATTTATGGTGTAAGTAGAAGCAAAGGGGAAGGTCTTGGATACTCACAAAAATCTTTTGATCCAAGGTTTGAAACCTTGAGTAAACCAACGTATACTTCTCCTTCAAGCTTTGCTCAGAAAAGGCTTGATTCTTATTTTGTACCTACTGTTGAAAATGCAAAGGTTCTGAACCAGTCAGAATCTAAACATGTTAAGTCAAGGAGTTTGAAGAAACCAAAATCTAAGACTCTTAAGTCAAAGGTTATGAAGAAACCAAAACCCAAGACTTCAGGAGCTAAGGTTTCGAAAGGTTCGGAACCTAAGGCTAAGATTCATTCAAGAAAACAAACTTTTAAATCAAAAGTCTTAAATGATCTTAAGCCTTTTTATATGAGAGCTAAGGTACAAAACAAGAAGAAACATGTCAGAACTAACCCCAAAGGACCCATAAGACTATGGGTACCTAAATCTGAAATTGTTTTTGCTACAGGTTGAAGATGGCTAGAAATCTACCTGAGTGAATCGCACACTCAAAGATACAACAGAGTCGCCACCGAACTTTATTTGGCCCCAAAGGACAGGGAAAATATCGATAAAACCCAAGGGGAAGAGAAACGGGAACGGGGGATCGGTTATGCGAAAGGAAGGTATTAGCACCTAACGCATCCGTCGTACTTGACGAGAACCATTTCGCTTGCTTCTAGGATTGGATGGGTTATCTATCTAAAGGCTTCTTAGCTAAAAGAAAAGGAGAGAGAAAAAAGAAAGAAAATAAGGAAAGTGCTCTTGGAGGAACGAAGTCCTCGTGCCTACGTACCCTCATAGTGCAATGAGGAAGTCAGAGCGCCGTAGTTCAGAGGAACTAGGGGACAAAGAAGGAAAAGGAAATGAGACAGACGGAAAAAGGGTGGAAGTGTGCTCGCCGAGATCATTGCGATCTCATGCCTACGTATCATACATTCGAAAGAATGCAGAATCAGAGCTTCCGTAGTTCGGGGAACTGAACGGTAAAGGAAAACAAGAGAGAAACAGAGAAGCGAAAGAAGTGGTGTCAAAACCTAGAGCAAGAACGGAGGGAAAAACTCTACTGGGGAAGATCTCGCAGTAAGAGCGTTTGCACAAAAGAATAGGAAAAGAGTGGTGTCAAAACCAAGGAAGAAAGAAACTCTGCTGGGAATAACAAAAGAATTGGTGTCGAAACCAAGAAAGTAAGAGCAAGAGGAATAGAAAGGACTCCGCTGGGGATTCGAACAAAGGGATGGTGTCATAACCAAGAGAAAAAGGAAATTCGGTATATTAACTGGCTGGCAGTGGTTAACCGAAGAAAGAGAATAGGACCCTGGCGTGGAAAAGAATGCGGTGTCAACAGGCGGACTGTGATAAACCAAGATAGAGAGTGTCGAACCAAGAGAAGGTGTTTGACTCTGAAGGGGCCTCGATATGTTAACTGATAAACAGTGGTTAACCGAGGAAAGAAAGGATTGCAACTCTGTGGGGGTAGAGAGGCATTGGTTTTAACAGAGAAAATTGTGATTAACCAGAAAAATGGGTGTAGAACCGGATAAAGATCGTGACCCAAAGGACGGGTGTAGGACCGAGTAAAGTCGTGACCCATGAGGGGTTCAGTAAACTGACTGAACAAAAAGTAATCAACTGAAGAAAGGGTATTGGAACCGAAGAAAGGTTACTAACCCAAGGGTGAAAGTATTCGAACCAAGAGGAGGCTGCCAACTGCGAGGGATTCGGTATTTACAGACGGACTGTGATTTACCGAAGAGAAAAGCGAGTGATTAACCAGGAGAAGGTGATTAACTCAAAAAGGGTTCAGTATTTTAACAGGCGGACTGTGGTTAACTGAAGAAACGGGTGATTAACCAAGAGAAGGTGATTAACCCAAGAGACGCTCAGTGATTAACATACAGATTGTGATTAACTGAAGAAACGGGTGATTAACCAAGAAGAGGTGATTAACCCAAGAAAGGAGAAGAACCAAGAGAAGATTGCGAACTCCTGGGAAAGAATGGTCGTGACAAGAAAACTGTGTTAGACCAAAGAAAGAGAATTGAGACTCTGCAAGGGAATCTAATACAATGATTGATTTCAAGAACAGAGTAATAAGGTAAAAAGAGATTGCTAGCGCAAGAATGATGATCTCAACCAAGAAGGGTGGTGATTGATCAAAAGGAAATATTGAAAGAGGTTGGAGTGATCAAGGATCAAAAAGGATCGCAAAGAGAGAAGAGTGATCAAGGATTGACTCGATAGGGGAATGAGAAGCACATCACCGCCTAGAGATAGAGATGAATAATCCAAGAACAGGGTCATTCGTCCCCTACCTGAAGTAATCAGAATGAGAGTAGGAATTCTCCCTTCTCATTCCTTCCCTAACACACATAGGGTGTAATGCGGGAGTTGAACCGAACGACACAACAGCTCCAAGTTATACAGTGCTCCTGCGTATAGAAACGGACAGCGTAACTGCGTCAATTTGTACAGTGCTCCGATGCAAGGTGTAGCGCAAAACTTCAACTCCACAAGGGGATCGAGAGAAAAAGCTCTAAATGAGGCCTAAAGAGGGGAAAAGGGAAGATCGATTAATCGAAACAAATTTCCAATCAATTAATCAAGGAGGAAACATGCTAACAACTTTCCAGAGAGGATGAAAAGTCATTAAAGCAAAAAGGAGTGGATTATTGATTATACAAGATTAAGTTTATCCATGGGGAATAAAATTAATGCAAACTGAAATGGAAGATGCAAAACAGTGCCAAATGATCACCAAAATGCCACACAAACTCATGTATCATGTGAACAAAAATAGTGCAAGAAGGATTATGTTCATACAATGCTAAGAACATGAAACAATGAATAATCGAAAATATGCATCAAAAGTTTGTAAACATGCTTCAACCAGAAGTGAGATGACATTTAGAATATCCATAAAATCAAGCATAATGATGAATGGAAATTAAAATGGAGAAAGCATGGCAAACACACTTGAAAATGCAAGAAAATGGCCATGCTGTTCAGTGTTAACCGGTTACTCACCATGCGTTAACCGGTTACTTGCTTGAAAATCAGCGTTTTTGGGGAAAATTGAACTGAGTAACCGGTTACTCACCATGTGTTAACCGGTTAACACTGATCAGTTTTGAAAAAAAATAGAAAAAACAGCTTTTCAAAAGTAGTTTTCCACACATAATCACTTATGCAAACCACTACATGCTAGGAAATGAGATTGTGCAAGTAAATTGAACTTGAAAACAACAAATAAATAGAGATAGAATCAACTAATACAATTGGATCATGGATCAAACAAATGCACAACCAAATCACACACAACATTTATCGACTACATTGCGAGCAACTACTCAATCTACGGTAAAATTAGTTAGATCTACCAACCTACAAGCCGGAGATTTGGCTTGGTGAATGTTGCAAAGGATTATTGATGCAGAAAATCAAAGAAAACCAGAGGAATCTTCAATTTGTAGACGAACCGTATTGAAATCGAGCAAAATGCAATAAAGCTCCAAAATGCGAATTCGAACCGTTAGAAGTTGCAGCAACTACTCAAGATCAATCCAAAAGCTGAAATAACTCCAGAAATCCAAGGGTAATAGCAAGAATGAAGAAGGTTGAGCTCAAGAAATAGTCACTTTTGATGTAAAAGTGATTATCCTTCAAAGTAAAAGTGAGCTTTGGTGAGGTTTTGGAAGAGAATTGAGATGAAGATGAAAATGTAGTAGAAAAATTCAGAGAGAATGTGGGAGAATTGAGAGTGAAATGGAGCAAAATGGTTGAAGGTCCTTGAAAATGAGTGAAGGTGAGTTTATATAGATTTTAGGTTTGGAGTGTGAGATGGTTTGGAATTTGGTTTGGGATTAGCTTTGGGTTTGGAACTAGGCTAGGAGTTAGTTGGACTTGACTCACCGAGTCAAGGTGGTTAACTCGGTTAGTTAGGATCAACTCGGTAACAATCCCAATGTGAGTTCCAATATCCAAAGGTCCACATACTTGTAAATTAAGGAACATTGTGCACTTGAATTAGAGCGATGCATTGGAATAAATACCCTTGGCTTGAAATGAATAGTGCTGAAATATCTAGGGAGGTCTAGAATGTTCCACACACTGCTAGAATCAAGTAGAACCAAAGCCCAAAGAGAGTGTATGGATGTTGTCCCAAAAATGCAGCAGGAATTGCAATTTTGCACTGAGTAACCGGTTACTTGCCATACGTTAACCGGTTACTTCAGTCAATTTTGCCCAAATTTGCTTAAAAAAGGGGGTTATGGCTCCGGTCCCAATTTTCCACCTCTAGGTTTGATTAATACACATGGAAACCTTTATTTTGAGCTTGATTTGATGATGTGATGATCTTGTGAGGGTGCAATTAATCGGGCTTGGAAACCCTGAAGATCCTGCAATAAGAAACACATAGAGAAAAGTGCGAATGAGTATGCCGACGATGCTAATGCAAATGCTCATGCAAAAGGCAACAGAGGGAGGTCAAATTCTGGGTTACGACAGCTGCCCCTATTTAATCCTCTTGGACCTGAATGTAGGAATTGTGCCAACTCTTCAATGATTCGAGGTAAAAGGGGATTAAATAAAAGAGTAGCTCGAGAATTTGGCCGACGGCGACAAAAGATGAGTTGAAAGTGTTTAAAGGTTGATAAGTGCAAAGTTTGCTGAAAATCTACTGGGAGATAAGTCAGGTAAAAAAGAGAGGGAGTATGATCAATGCATATGCTATGTATGCATTTCTACATGATGCTTGATATCATGCAATGCGAAGGCTCAAGCTGAGGCACAATGCGAAGTGATTAGGAAAAAACCGTAGCAAAACGACTTCGACATCCTCAGTCGGGGAGAGAACTCGCAGGCAAGGACAATCTCTGCTGGAGACAATAATTCACAAAGGACGATGATCCCACCGAGGAAAGAAACTGAGAACATCTCAGGTTTCTAGATCACCATGGCCGTCCCCGTTGGGGACAAAAGAACCAAGTCAATCCTTCCTACTAAGACTGGCTCTGCGTGGGGAAAAGAGATTCCTGAATCATGTTGACTCAGTTGAGGAGAGACAGCTGCTGCTAGTGACAGATAGTTCTTAATCATAAGAGATGATGCACAACCCTTGCTGGGGGAAGAAAGAACAAAGATGTCTTTGCTGGGGAACACCTTGGCCACCTGCTAGGGAGAATGACGACTCTGTTGAGGAACTACTGAGGAGACAATAACTTTTTGACTGAATCAAAACATTGTCGGCCAGGCGTTATGCTTACCAATGGATATTACCGCTCACCCTACAGGAATTACCAGTAACACATGCAATGCATATTGCTTTCTCGATTGATTTAGCTTTTTATTATTCTCAACGCTTTTTAGTATTATGTGATCACAAATAATTGTTTATTTTGCAAACAAAATACTGGAATGAAAACGAATTGAGATAACAAAGAATGCATTTTATTGAATGTAAAAACTTTTGTACATAAGGTGTGTACAAGGATGCAAAATCATTGATGAGGAAGTTTGCAATAAAATTGAAAAACAAATGTAAATGGCAAAGGGAAATTATGCTTTGCATTGATTACAACATTGGCCACCATCCACTGTGAGTCTAGGTTCCAACGCCTTGCCCCAGTCGACGGTGATTGGACTGCTTTGTTACCGTCTGAGGTCTAGCCGTGAGGAAAAGAGGCTCGAGTGTTTACAGTCAATGCCTTTATCCATAATTTTTGCCTGGACATGTTTTTCACATTTTTTTTTCGTCCACCGGGATGCCCATTTTTGCCTAAGTCGCCCTTTCGGGTTTTCAACTTAGCGGGATATTATTGTTTGTTTTTTTCATTGTCCCTAACTTTTGCATGGACATTTCTTTTTTTGGTCCATCGGGACGTCCCTTTTTGCCTAGATTGCCCTTGCGGATGTCAATCTAGCGGACTTTTATCCATTTTTTTTCAGGCATAATATTTTTGACTGTATCGGAGTTCACGGGCGATGGCAACTCCTCCCCATCCATTGTGGTGAGGATCAGGGCTCCGCCTGAGAAGGCCTTCTTGACAACAAAGGGTCCTTCTTAGTTGGGAGTCCACTTGCCTCGTGGATTCGAGTGAACAGGTGAATATCTCTTGGGCACGAGTTTGCCTTCAGAGAATGTTCGAGGAAGAACTTTCTTGTTAAAAGCTCGTTTGAGGCGTCTCTGATACAATTGACCATGACAAATGGCTGCAAGGCGCTTTTCTTCGATGAGATTCAGCTGGTCGTATCTGGATTGAACCCATTCGGCTTCATCAAGACCTGCTTCCATGATGACTCTAAGCGAAGGAATTTCGACTTCGATGGGTAGAACAACCTCCATACCATACACAAGTGAATACGGAGTTTCCCTAGTAGAAGTGCGAACTGAAGTTCTGTAGCCATGCAGTGCGAAGGGAAGCATTTCATGCCAATCCTTATAAGTCTTGACCATTTTCTGGACAATCCTCTTGATGTTTTTGTTTGCTGCTTCAACGGCGCCATTCATCTTGGGCCGATATGGTGAAGAGTTGTGGTGCTCGATCTTAAATTCTTGACACAACTCCTTCATCATGTTGTTATTCAGGTTGCTTGCATTGTCCATGATAATGCTGCTAGGAATGCCATAGCGACAGATTATCTCTTTCTTGATAAATTTAGCAACCACTTGTCGTGTAACGTTCGTGTAGGAAGCAGCTTCAACCCACTTGGTGAAGTAGCCGATAGCAACTAGAATAAATCGATGACCGTTGGAAGCGTTCGGCTCGATCATTCCAATCATATCTATACCCCACATGGAGAATGGCCAGGGTGAAGTCAAAACATTCAATGGAGTTGGAGGCACATGGATCTTGTCTCCGTAGATTTGGCACTTGTGACATCTTTTGGCAAAGTTGTAACAATCTACCTCCATCGTTGTCCAGTAATACCCAGCCCGAAGGATCTTCTTAGCCATAGCAGGACCTTTAGCATGTACACCCTCGCAGCCCTCATGTATGGACCTTATGATCGTGTTTGCTTCGTGTCTATCCACGCATCTGAGCAACACAGAATCATAATTCCTCTTGTACAGTATACCACCACTTAAGAAGAACTTCGCGCAAAGCCGTCTAAGAGCCTTCTTGTCAGTGATAGTGATACCCTTGGGATATTCCTGTTTTTCCAGATATCTTTTGATGTCGTAGAACCAAGGCTTGTCATCGGACTCATCCTCGATTGCTAAACAGTGTGCTGGTTCGTTCAAGTGATCAATGCGGATATGAGGAGCTTCATTCTTCCACTTGACCTTGAACATGGATGCTAGAGTGGTAAGAGCATCAGCTAGTTGATTTTCCTCTCTGGGAATATAATGAAAAGTGATCTCATCAAAGGAAGGAATCAACTTCGCTATGTGTTGTTGGTACGGAACCAGCTTGGAATCCCGAGTCACAAAATTCCCTCTGACTTGACCGATGACCAAGGCAGAATCTCCATAGACCTCAAGAATCTTGATTCTCATGTCAATAGCCGCTTCCATGCCGTAGATACATGCTTCGTATTCAGCCATATTATTGGTGCATGTAAAGCATAATCTAGCAGTGAAGGGAAGGTGAAAACCCGTTGGAGAGATGAGGATAGCACCGATTCCACGACCTTTAGAATTGGAGGCACAGTCGAACACGAGCGTCCATTGCGCTCCTGGTTCGGGTCCTATGTCAGGATCTGGAGTCTCATAATCTCTGATAAACAGAACATCCTCATCGGGAAAGTCAAACTTCATCTGTTGATAACCCTCTATAGGTTGATGAGCAAGGTAGTCAGACAAGACGCTCCCTTTTATTGCTTTCTGGGTAACATGCTGGATATCATACTCAGTTAACAACATTTGCCACCGAGCAATCCTTCCAGAGACAGCAGGCTTTTCAAATATGTACTTTATCGGATCCATTTTGGATATCAACAAAGTAGTATGGCAAATCATGTATTGTCGCAGGCGTCGAGCAGCCCAGACCAGAGCACAACAAGTTTTCTCCAAGAGTGAGTATCTGGTCTCACAATCAGTGAACTTCTTGCTCAGATAGTAAATTGCATGTTCTTTTCTGCCAATGTCGTCATGTTGACCCAATACACATCCCATCGATTCATCGAGAACAGTGAGATACATGATTAAAGGCCTACCAGGAACCGGCGGTACTAAGATCCGTGGCTCTTGCAAGTATTGTTTTATTTTGTCAAATGCTTCCTGACAATCATTATTCCATTCAACCGATTTATTTTTTCTTAGTAATTTGAACAGTGGTTCACAGGTAGCCGTCAAATGAGAAATGAACCTTGAAATGTAATTGAGTCTGCCCAGAAAGCCACGGACTTCTTTTTCTGTTTTGGCAGGCGGCATGTTCTGAATTGCCCGAACTTTATCCGGATCAACTTCAATGCCCTTCTGACTCACAATAAAGCCCAACAGTTTGCCCGATCGGACTCCGAAGGTGCACTTCGAAGGATTCAACCGCAATCTAAACTTTCGGAGTCTGTCAAATAGCTTCTTCAGATGAACCAAGTGATCATCTTCAGTTTTGGACTAGGCAATCATATCGTCCACGTAAACCTCAATCTCTTTATGAATCATATCGTGAAAGAGGGTTGTCATGGCACGCTGGTATGTTGCCCCTGCATTCTTTAGACCGAATGGCATGACTTTGTAGCAATATGTACCCCATGGTGTGATGAAAGTATTCTTCTCCATATCAGCTAGGGACATCTTGATCTGATTATATCCTGAAAAACCGTCCATGAAGGAAAAGACAGAGAACCGCGCAGTGTTGTCTACCAAGACATCAATATGAGGCAAAGGAAAATCATCCTTCGGGCTTGCCTTGTTGAGATCTCGATAGTCCACACACATTCTGACTTTGCCGTCCTTCTTTGGAACTGGGACGATGTTGGCAATCCATTCAGGATATTCGAAAGTGGCTAAGAACCCAGCGTCAAGCTGCTTCTTTACTGCTTCTCTGATTTTGAGTGCCATGTCGGGTCTAGTCCTTCTGAGTTTCTGCTTGACAGGAGGACCCGGGCTTGAGTGGCAAGTGATGTTCAACGATGTTGGTATCCAACCCAGGCATATCTTGATAGGACCAGGCGAAGATGTCAACATACTCTTTCAACAACTTGACCAACTCAGAGTGTACATGCTCTGCGAGGGATGCGCTAACCTTGACTTCTCTTCTGATCTCATCAGCACCAAGATTGACAACTTTCACTAGCTCTTTGTGTGGCTGAATCTCTCTATGCTCGCGCTCAAGGAGCCTTGCCAGTTCAGCCGGTAATTCACAATCTTCCTTACCATCTTCTTCGGCTTGGTTAATTGGAATTTCAAAATTACAATGGATGTTTGCCATGTTGTTATCAATGCTTTTATTAGTTCTGCATGTTTATGAATATATTTAGAATGAGCTATTTTAAAAGTGAAAAACAAAAGAAACTTTTGCCATTTATTTTGTGAAAAGTAAAATAAAGAAAGAAAATAGAGCATGATTTTGAATGCAAAAACTTTCATTTATTGATCACATAATATTGCAAAAGCGCGAGGCCCTTTACAAGCTATCCACTCGTCTCGGGCGAGGACGAGGGAATGAAAAAGCAAAATGCATTACATGTTATATGGGAAAACCACAGGAATCACGGTAGATGTCCAATTGTTGAGCTTGAAACCGGCGTACACTTGCGCACAAATCTTGAAGTCTGATTGCTAGGACCAGCATCATCAGCAGCTGCCACGATGTCACCTTGCTGGAAACCCGCACTGTGGAACTTGATAAAGTTATATTGCTTCTGATCAGAGAAACCAGATTGAAGACCAGGATGATAACCCACTCCAAAACGATTATGCTTCTCAACCACATCAATCACGTGCCCCCAGCCTAGCAAGGCACCTCTATCGATGGTCTCTTTAGCACTCTTAGCAGATGCTAAAGTCAATTGTGGTGATCTACTTTGACTAGTTGAAGCAGAGATGACATCTTCGAACTTGAGACACTGCAACGGCACCTTCGATATGCCTTCTTCGGTCTTGACATATCGAAAAGATGATAACTCGCTCACAATTAAATCCTCTTCACCACAGACGATGACGAGCTGATCGTCTGACATGAATTTCAACTTCTGATATAAAGTGGAGGTAACTGCTCCTGCACCGTGGAAACATGGACGACCCAAAAGGTAACTATACGCTGGATTAATATCCATCACTTGGAAAGTAATGGTAAATAGATGCGGCCCAATGTTAATAGGTAAGTCCACTTCTCCAATGACCTGTCTTCGAGAACCGTCAAAGGCTCTGACAACTAAGGCACTTGGTCTCATCTCGATTCCTTCAACTGATAATTGACTCAATGTGCCCTTAGGCATCACATTGAGAGAAGAACCAGTATTCACTAAAACACGAGATAACAGGATGTCTGTGTAGGTTACAGATATGTGTAGCGCTTTATTGTGGGCAGTTTCTTCAGGAGGTAATTCTGATTCATTGAAACCCAAATACCGACTTGCAATTATGTTGGCCACTACATCATCGAATTTGACGACAGATATATCTTGCATGACATGGGCGCTGTTCAACACTTTCAACAGAACTGATCTGTGCGCAGGCGAACTCATGACTAAGGATAAAATTGAGATCCTCGAGGGAGTATGACCCAACTGATCCACAATCTTAAAGTCACTTTTCTTGATCAGCTTAAGGAATTCTTGATCATCCAGGGTCTCCTTGTTCTTTGAAACATTCTCAGACGGGATAATCGGTACTGGAACGGCAGTAGATGCCCCTTGTTGCACCACTGGGGTTGCGAATGCAGGCGTCTCCTTGGGAGAAACAACAGTTGGAATTTGCACAGGTTTCGTAGTGACCTTCGGGGAAAATTCTCGTCCACTGCGAGTCATACCTCCACCAGCTGTAACATTCACGATCTCTGATTCAGCGAACCATATCTCTTGACCCCCAGAAAAGACAGAAGACCCATACTTCCATGGCACCTCCTTAGAATTCTGATACGGAAACGGCTTCGGCGGACAAACCACGATGGGTTGCATCTTTTTCTGTTTAGGGGATTCCACAGGAACCTTCCTATAGACAATGGTGAATAGATCAATAGCAGCGACTTCCTCAACAGGTTTAGATATGGCAAATTGCACTTTGCCGCGGTTTATCAGAATCTGGACACAACCCTTTAGCCTTCGACACTGGCTGGTATTATCGTCACAAATCTGACACTTGCCATGCAAACCTTTCAACAGCCCATGTTCGTTCAATTTCTTGAAAAGCACAGTCATCGAAGTCTTTACTTTGTCAACATCCCAGATCAATTCATCCCTTGAACTATCCTCAATCATGTTAATTGTAGGCCCACCGTGATCCGGCAACGGATTACTCTGAATATTGGGTTCTTCCTCAGCAAAAGTCAGAACCTTCTTATCAATGAGTTCATGAACCTTGGTTTTGAAAACAAAACAATCCTCTGTTGCATGTCCTATGTATCCAGCATGATAGGCACAAGATGCATTTGGATTATGCTTCGGACCAAATGGAGGAATCGCAGGTGCAATTTGCTTAGGGACAATTGCCCCTTGGTGAACCAAGTAGGGAAAAAATTCCGTGTATGACACCAGAATTCTATCAAAATTCGGACGCTTACGGTTTCCCTGATTATTGTTGTTCTGACGGTTTTGATTCTGCTGATTTTTGTTGTTTTGTTGATTCTGTTGCTGATTCTGAGCATTCTGAACTAGTTGTTGCGGATGATACTGATATGGAGGTTGTTGATGTTGTGCAGCAGCAATGTAGGGATATGGATAGTATGGCATAGAAGCCATGGGAGCTGGATACTGAGGAGAAACTTGAGCTGTAACAGCATTGGCTTCACCTTCCTTTTTCTTTGACTGACTGTTCTGAGACTTCCGAGTGGCCGACTGCTGGGAAGCAGCTCCAGGAATCTTTCCAGTTTTCAAACCATTCTCAATCCGTTCACCAATCGTCACAACATCAGCAAAGTTCGATGAAGAACTACCCACCATTTTCTCATAGTAAGATCCTTGCAATGTACCCATAAAGATGTCAACCAACTCATTATCAGAGAGAACAGGTCGTACACGAGATGCCATCTCACGCCATCTTTGTGCATACTCCTTGAATGTTTCAGTTGTGCGCTGAGACTGATTCTGCAATTGCAATCTAGTTGGTGCCAGATCAAGATTATATTTGTATTGTCTCACGAATGCTTCAGACAAATCCCTCCAAGTACGGATTTTGCTGCGCTCCAAACCCATGTACCAATCCAACGAGGCTCCAGACAAGCTATCTTGAAAACAATGAACAAGTAATTCATCATTGTCAATATGGGATGCCATCTTCCTGCAGTACATAGTGATGTGATTACGCGGGCAGCTCAAACCTTTGTACTTTGGCAAATCAGGTATCTTGAATTTCTGCGGCAGCACAACATTCGGAACCAAACACAAATCTTTGGCTTCCATGCCAAAAGCAGAGAACCCTTCGATAGCTCTGATACAGTCTTCTAACAACGTGTAGTCGACCGATCTATTCTGATTAGTGGGCCTAACAAGAACCTGAGGATTTGGCAGCTGAGAAGCGGCAGGAACATTCACTTGCGGAGTAGCAAACTGAGAAGGATACACCAAACCCGGATTAACCATCTGACCAACGTTCTGACCCATCGGAGCACTATACAGATAATTTGAAGGAGGTACCCCAGCAGCTGAGGAAGATGCCCCAGGATAGAACATCCTAGGATGAACATTCGGAACAGCAGTTTAAGCAGTCTGAGATGGAACTGGAACATGAATAGGAGAACCCCTATACACACACTGTTCGTCATCAGGAGTTTCAGTGTCAACCAATCCGGCAATTTGATGAGTTAGAGCCTGAAGATTCTCAAGATCATCATTCACCACTGGAGGCGGGACTGGAGTAGGCATGACCCATAGATAGGTGGCAGCATTCCCATTATGCATGAGTGCAACAAAAGGCTGATATGTCATGAAGGCACTACCATTATTTGCGATCTGAGTAGTGTAATTGGGAGGCATGCCCCAAGGGAAACCAGCGGGTATCTGGTTCAAACTAGGCTGAACAGCAGGCTGATTTACAGGCTCGGTTGGCACTTCAACTCTAGCAGGAGGAACAACAACAACAGGAGTAGCTGTAGCAACAGGAGGAACAATCACAACAGGAGTGACAATAGTTGCATCAGTAGTAGTTGCAACAACAGTGGCAACAGCAGCAGCGTCCCTCTAAGCACGAAGGAGCTCCATAATGACATCCATGTTCGTCTCGAACTGATCCATTCGACCTTGGAATTGTGCCAGGGTTTCCTTGTACGTAGCGTTCTCAGCTTCAAAGTCAGCCATGATTCTGGATTTGCTTGAGCGAGTAAAATACCGATGTCGAGTCGTCGTCTTGCTACAAGGAATGCGAACAAGGATGAGCAACGGTTTCAGACGAAGGGACGTGCATATGGGTGCAAATGAATGTATGATATGCATGCAAAAATAAAGTTTTAAATTCCAGGAATTCTTAAACTTATCTTTGTTGACAAGAATCATAAAGCATACAAGTAAAGACATAAAAAATAGAGTGAACAAGCATCTTCATTCATTCATCTAATAAAGGAAAGAAGTACAAGTCAAATATAAGTCAAATATCTGCCTTTTGGGCTACAACAAAATCCGCACGAATCCTATCAAATACCACCCTACACACAAATAAGAAATGAAAAACTGCCCAAGGAAGCCGGTGTGGCAATGCATCAGCATATGCATCCCTCAACAACCCTGGTAGGTCCTCCAATGCATGCTCAGTAAATCTGGCTAGACGACCATGCCTCTCACTCCAGTACTTCGCATCCTTCATGAGGTTGCGCAGCAAAGAATGATTAGGTCCCTGAAGCATGTCCTAAAGAAAGGCCTCTTTCTACTCCAGGAGGTTCTGCAGATGACGGCTTTGATGCTCCCAATGAGTGCTCTCTGTGTTGAGCTGGCTAATCTGCTCTTGACTCTGATGTGCTTGATCTTGTAGCTTCTGAATCTCACCGAAGACTTTGTCGATCTTAGCTTGGCATTGGGAAAAGTCTTTTGCTAACTGATTAGTGTCGCTCCCAGGATTTTCATCCAAGTACAAACGCAAAAGTGGCACCAAAACAGAGTCGCCAGCAATGTGTATTTATCCCATGAGAGGGAAAGGAAACACTGCATAAACCTGGGGGAAAGGAAAGAGCATGGTCTTGCAACCAAGAGAACTGGGTTCGGGAGTCGGTTACGCGCGAGGAAGGTATTAGCACCCCCACGCGTCCATCGTACCCGATGGGATCCACGCTTGCTTGTCTCGATCAAAGGGTGTAAGGAAAGGATACTGGAAAAGGAACTGCTAGCTGGAGAACTGGAAAAGGAAAGGAGAGAGAAAGAGAAACAAATGTAGGGAAAATAAAAGAAGTACTCTAATGGGCCCTACCCCACTGCCTACGTATCTCATCGGGAGCATGAGAATCAGAGCGACGTGGTTCCCCTCAACGAGGGTCGCTTTGTTTGTGTTTTTAGGGAACCACTAACGTTCTAGTTCAGGTGTTGCAGGCTCGCTGGACCGAGTGCGTTACCATCTTGCAGGAGAACGAGAAGAAGCACGTTCGTACGTTAGGAATGAGTAAGATGAGAAGATAATTCCCGAAGGAAAGACGTTATTGTTTGTTTGGAGTTTTTTAGACAGAAGTGTTTTAAGTTAGTTCATAACTTGCATTGTACCAAAGTCTTTGACATAGGAACGAATACTTCGCGTATCGTCCCCAACAAGACGTACACTAGGTATCCTAGAAGAGTGAAGGGAAACCCCTCATTCCTCACTTCCCACGCTTAAGGCTCGAGCGCAATACACGTTAACTTTTTATTAAGTGTTTTTTACTTTTATTTTGAGATGAGAAGAGAGAAAACGCAAAGGAAACTCTAAAGGGGGACTAAGAGTCCTAATGTTATCATGCGTGGATGACCTATGGTTAGTGAGGCTTAGGAGGGACAACTTCCTAAAACCTAATGCTAATCCTACTCCAAGCTTAATCAAAAATTAAGTTGGACTAGGTAGCTCTAAGGGAAAAGAATCCAAGACTTAAACAAGTCTTGAGATTCATGGGATGAGAAAGAGTGAAAGAAAAGAAAAGAGAAGAAGAATAAGGAAGATGAGATACAATAAGTGGCAGCAAGCACATCATATCATAAATGTCCATCTCAAATCATCAAACATGTTTCAAAGATCAATGCAAAACAATTCAAGTAAGCATGCAAAGATAAACATGGAAGAATGCAAGCATACTTGTATGAAATGCACAATTAAGCACACATATACTTCATATCAAAATGAAATGAGAAAGGAAATATGAAGATGAAAACAAGTCAGAACCAAGCTCATATTGTCATCAACAATTCTTATGCAAAAGGAAATCACATGATGAAGCATTATGATCCAAAGAAGTTACAAAGCAAAAGGTAATGATGCTTATCATACAATTCAAACCAAATGCATTCAACTATCCTCAAGTAATATGAAAACCAAGTATAGAACTCAAGAGGCAGTAGCATATGCATAAATATCATATCAAAACCAAACTCAAGTCATACAAGTCCAAACATCAAGCAACACCTTCAAAACATGCACCAAAGTAAACTACAAAAAGAGGACAAAGTTCCAACACTTAAGCATACTCAAACATGATCCACAAATTGCAAAATTTAGTCTCAAAGGACCTCAACTAGGGGTAAACATCATATCAAAAGCTAATTCAAAGAATCATAAAGGAACCCAATCAATTAAGCATGGCAAATCAACTTGTGTAAAGAGATGTCAAGAGATGATCATGCATAAGTCACTTAAGGACAAATAAGTAAACATGTATCATATGACATTCAGAAATTGTGAAATTTAAACTCAAATGACCTAAGTCAGAAACCAATCACATGCTAAAAGATCTCATAAAAATTCACAAGTTAAGCAACTCAAACAATTAAGCAAAGATCAAGTAAGAACTATGATTCAATATGAAAAAGAGAGGGACCAAAATGCAATATGAAATAATTTTAAAAATATGAGAAAAATGTTTTTATGAATTTCAAAGTATTGATGAAACAATGCAAAAAGAATGGGCTCATAATGTTTTGTATGCTATGAGAAATAAATTCTACAATACAAAGTATGCACATATGAAGCAATTCAAAAAGAGAATCAATTAAACAATTAATTAAGACACCAAAAATAAAATAAAATAAGAAAATAAAATTTGTCAAAATTTTATAAAATGCTAAACATGCTTCATGATTTTTTTTTGTAATTTTTGGATGCATAAAAATGATTTTAAAAAATAAAAAGAAGAAATGCAACAATTAACAAAAAATAAAATAATTGAAATAGGCATGGGGGTGCAAGCAGCAACACAAATACGTTGAAAACAATCAAAGGGTCCAAAAGGAGGGGTGTGAAAAGTAAGCCCACAACAAAAGGTCCATCAACGCAAGTCAAAGAGGAACACATGGATTTCAGTCAACATTCAGATTCAATCATGACCATGCAATTAATCCAACGCCACACACTTAGTCAATCAAAACAAAATGTAATCATGATTAAAGGATCAGATCAAAAGCACATGGTATACATGATGAACACGCAAACACACGATTATTCTGGACACAAATACAATTCACGTGACAAGCACATGTCCTCTTTAATTCGTTGGCACCATCTCATCCACAAGATTCATCAAACGCATCATATTAAGTCAACAAATCAAATAGCATGCAAGTTCAAAGGTTGAAATCAAAAACACATGGTAAGAAGCATGGACCACAACACACACAATCAATAAAAATAAATCAGAAACTGAAACAATGTGGCAACACAAGGACCATTGGATCAAACACATAAACGGACAAAACTTCATCACCTACCTCCAAACCCTTGCCGGATGGGAAACTGAACCAGACGCCGGAGCTAGGGCTCCGGTGAGCACCAACATTGATTTTTCCAGAAATGACACATGAGTATACCATTTGAACCAGAATTTCATGAGGATCAAGAATATCAAACTCATTTCAACAAACAAGCAACACATAAAGCAAATCGAACGAAAGAAAGTTTGGATCCAAAATTTAAATCATCAAATACTCTCATGATATACGTCCAAATTTCAAACAAAACAGATCAGCATGCTCAGTGAACCTCATAGATCATTATGCACACTTAAAATTCAAGTTATAAGAGCATGAAAAGTTCACCAACCTGAGATCTTGAAGAGCTTAAAATACTCCTAGAAAATCAGAGATAAGCTGCAGATCGAGCCTTAGGAACCTCTAATTGCAAAATAAATGCAATTAGAGCTTGAATCTGACCTAGATCTTGAGTTTTGAAGAAGAGGTTTCCGAATTCGAACCCTATGATATACTTGATTATAGCTTCAGATGATGATTGATTTGTGTTCTATGAACTTCAAGGATTCAGATGATGAAAGAATTTCTCAAAAAGCTCTTAAGGTGAGAGAGAATCGAAGAGGAGAAAGTGAGAGAGAAATTTGGAATTCTGAGCAAGAATGAATGCATGACCTAGCTGTGAAGGCATGAGTTAGCTTATATACTCTTGGTTATTCCCCTGATTATGATTAGCAAGTGATTAAACCCTTGATTAGTGAGATTGGAGTGGTTTTGCCAAAATGCATTTTGTGTTTAATCCCTTAATTCTCATGTGCCAAGGTCATGTAATTGGTGTGATTCACTCACATTTCCTCTGCTGATCACATTTGAATTGTACTTGGGCCTTGCACTTGCTTGGTTTGTGAGTTTTTGATCCATTTGCAAATTTGTACAATGTGAAATAAGTGAGGTACATGGCATGGAATGACTTGATTCAAAAGCCAAAAATAGTCCTCATGAGGTGTACTTGGATGTTGTAATGTGACATGAACCATTAGAAGTAATTACAAGTCCATTTGTGCCAAAATGCAAAAGGTGGAAAAAGTGGTATATGGAAAACCATCAAAATGCACCTTGCATTGTTTTGACCATAACTAGAGTTCCACAAATGATATGGAAATGTTCTAGTACTTTTTGAAAATGGGAGAGAAAGATGTTCAACTTTAATGTTGGAGTAAAATTCATTTGAAGCTTATTTGATGATGAAAAGTCAAGTTGAATATGGTGGAAAAATTGCCAAAAATCGAAAGTTCTCATTATAGGTCATTTTCCAAATTTAGTAACTTTTGCACAAACTCTTGATTCTTGAAGAATGATGCCATCCATGCTATTCCTTGACCAAATAAAGGTATATGGGCTTGGGAAACATGATTTGAACCTTTGCAAACCCATGGTTGACTTTCCTTTTGAACTGTTGACTTTTGCTTATTTCACAAGTAACTGATCCATTGAACATCTTCCCCAAAGAACCAATGACCAAGATTCCATCCATGAACACTTAAGAACATAAGGAATACCATGAGATCAAGTCTTGCCCAAAAAATCAGAGATAAACTGATTTTAGGTCAAACCCTAATTTTGGCACCCTCTGGTTAGGAGGAAATAACACATCCTCCAAATCCAAATTCCTCTGAATATGATGTGTATCCTCTCAAACAATGATGAGATATGCCCTTTGGAGATGATAAAAACTCAAAAAGCTTGCCCATTTGAGGGTCAGATCTCAACTCTGGACTACCTTGTGTAGGAAATTATGCACTGTCCAATCTTCTTGGTGAATTCCCTTCTTTCAATGACTTGTGAGATCAAATGGAGATGATACATGATGTAAGAGATCCTTGAGGCTTGTTGGAAGACTCTTGGCTCTGGTTCCCTGGCTCTGGATGATCCACACCTCTGAGAAACAACTGATCACATGCCCTTTATGCAAGATGCAATGCTAAATGCTTGATGTTTTATTTTTCTATGCTTGAATGCAATGCAATGAAAGCTCATGCTAAATGATAAGAAGAAAAGAGAGGGCAAATTTTGGGGTATTACAGCTGCCCATATTCAATCACTGTAGACCTGAACGGATGATAGCGATTGCTGTTAGACTTTCAAGGTATGGAGGGATTGAATACCAAAAATAACCAGAAAATTTGCACTTTGTAGTGAAGAAGAAGAGGGGTATAAACCCAAACAAATGAACTCTGCTTGAATAAAAACTTTGGTGGGAAGAATAATACTGAAGAGATGTATTCTTGAACAACGCCAGACGACTACTGGTTTGCCACACTACGGGTGGACTTTGGCAACGTCTTTTGTACAATGCCAGACGACTATTGGCTTGCCACACTATGGGTGGACTGTCTTTTTTGAATAGAGTCAGAAGACTACTGACTTGCCACACTAGAGGTGGACTTTTGCCAATCTACGGTTGGACTTTGCAGCTGAATTGCCACCATTGGATGGTCTTTTGCCAATCTACGGTTGGACTTTGCCTTGCTTTGCCACCCTTGGATGGTCTTTTTCCAATCTATGGTTGGACTTAGCTGCGGTCTTTTAAAGGGAGTCAGACGACTACTGACTTGCCACACTACTGGTGGACTTGTACCAAGCTACGGTTGGACTTTAAGAATTTGCCACCCTTGGATGGACCTTTCGCCAATCTACGGTTGGACTTTAATAATTTTCCACCCTTGGATGGACCTTTCGCCAATCTACGGTTGGACTTTAAGAATTTGCCACCCTTGGATGGACCTTTTGCCAATCTACGGTTGGACTTTAAGAATTTGCCACCCTTGGATGGACCTTTCGCCAATCTACAGTTGGACTTTAAGAATTTGCCACCCTTGGATGAACCTTTTGCCAATCTACGGTTGGACTTTAAGAATTCTCCACCCTTGGATGGACCTTTCGCCAATCTACGGTTGGACTTTAAGAATTCCAATACTGGATTACTCTTTGCATTCGTATCAGACATCTCTGCTGACTCTGCTAAGGAACAATAATCGATGATTTGATCTCGGAGACTCCTGAAAGGATAATATCTCTGCTGGAGAATGAATGAACAATCCGTCTGCTTCGAATTGTCAAGTTTGCCAAAACTAAATTGGACTTTGAAATATGGGGAAATAATGATTCTGCCAGGAATTACTTCATCTACTTGGGGGATGAATTCTGGTCACAGCAACTCCGCTGGGGATGAGAATTTTTGCATGACGTCCTGCTAGGGAAGAAAAACCATTAAAACTCTGCTTGAGGATCTATCAAACCCGAGATCCTTTGCGGGGAGAATCAACCTTCTAACCCGGCTGGGGCAAAAATATACTATCACTCTGCTGAGGAATAGATTTTGTTGATCAATAAGCCTCTTGCAGAAAAAACAACTCAGCTGGGGAGTATTGTTGACAAGATTCAATGCTGAACTCTGTGGGGATACCATTACCAGAGATACGATCTTGCTGGGAATCAAGGCTACTCTGTCAGGGATAAACAAATCCTAGTTGGAACATTTCACTGCAACTTGCTGGGAAAGAGTCCCTAGAAATCTGCTGGGAAACCCAAAGCAACTCCATTGTAGTCTGCTGAGGAATACGACTGTCAAGCTTAGGATAAGTACCACAATGCCCCATGCTAGGCGAACTTTCCGTTTGACGACTCCGTTGGAGATAATGAGTTTATAACAAACTCTGCTGGAGAAAAACCGCTTCAAAGCATGTCATGCTGGGGAATGCTTTTTGAGAGGATTTTACAGAAGACCAAATGTCCTCAAACTCTACTGGGGATAATAGATCTGGAACATCTCCTGCTAGGGAAATTCAAAATTCCCCATGCTTGGGAAGGTCAACAACTTGCTTCCTGCTCCATGATACCAGACTTACTTGAAGAAACGTCATAAGAGGATTTTACAGGAGATTAAGCATCTTCAAACTCCTGATGACTTCACTGGGGATTAACCATTAACTTCGGTGTCTACGAAGCAACTCTATTGGGGATTCGCAACCGTTATCGACACAGAAAAGCTTGTAATTGTTGGAAGTACTGAATGAGAGAATCGACTTAATAAGCTACAACACCATCCCATTGTGTAGCGAGCGATTTTGGATGCGGTTCTTAAGCGCTGTCGCTCTCTGGGTTAGTTTACTACAGGTCGATTCATTTTTTATCCTATTAAAGCTGATGAAGGAAGGGAAATAGATGTCTCCAATTAACCCTGCTTGCATACTGAGTTTAAACAGCGGTCTGTTAGGTTACGGATGCGATCAATGTGGTGGGGCCTTTCTTGTGTTATTTTGACAGAATGACAGGTTTATGGCGGGGAACAAGGATTAGGATGTTAGGAATGATGCTTTTTTATGAGAGTATGGGATTTAGGGTTTTTGTTTTGTGTGCTCGTTAAGATCTTTTCTTTCAATCTTATGCCTACGTATTCCCGTTTATCGAAACAGGGAAATCAGAGCGTTCGTAGTTCCTCCTATTCTATGGGAGGAAATGGTATTTGGTGTCTTGTTCAAAGCCCAAGACGTGAAGCGAAAGGTGGTTTGTATCTTGTTCAAAGCCCAAGATGTGAAGCTAAAGGTGATTTGTATCTTGTTCAAAGCCAAAGATATGAAGCTAAAAGTGATTTGTATCTTGTTCAGAGCCCAAGATATGAAGCTAAAAGTGATTTGACTTTAGAGAGAATTTGTCATCTCTAAAGAGGGGGTTGTATGTCATAACTGTTTATAAAGGAGAATTACTTTAACCGGGATGTGTGAATCCGACAATGCCATAATTCCCTTTATAGGGGATTTTAACCTGAAGGAGAAGACTTTAACTCAGTGTAGAGTAATGCTATCTTTCCTTAGGAATTTCTCATGCTAAAAGAGGGACAGTGGCATAGATGTAAATGATCTAGAGGCTTGCCGCTTACAGCAATTAGATGAAGGGGAAGGAGTTATTGATGTTTGTGTACTGTGAACGAGGCACAACTTTGATGCTAAAAGGTTGATTGGATCAACCAGTGGTTTTCTTATACAAAGCCTAAGAGGAGGCTAATATGTGTCTCGTACAAAGCCCGAGAGAGGCTAAAAGGTTTTGACTCAACGAGGGAATCTTTTGGTATCTCGTATAAGGCCCGAGATGAAGTCTATTTGACTCAACAAGAGAATTTTTGTATCTCGTACAAAGCTCGAGATGGAGGCTAAAATTTGTTTGGCTCAATAAAAACCTTTTTGTATCTCGTATAAAGCCCGAGATGGAGGCGAAAGGGGTGATTGACTCAACGAGGGAGTCTCTTATGTGTCTCGTACAAAGCCCGAGAGAGAGGCTAAACGATGTTTGACTTCGCTGGGGAGAATCATTGTACAAAGCCCAAGAGGAGGCTATTGTAACTATTTCAGTTGAGTGACAGGTCCAGTATACTGATTTAAAGAGAAAATCAGTTCTTATATGAGCAACACTGTACTCAAGGATTTGATTCGAGGATCCGGGTTATTCTTGTTCTTTAAGGAAGTGGGAAATCCGAAGGGCATTGAGACTGTCCGAGTCTACGGGTTTTCTTCCTATTTAACGAAGGGGTCACTTGAGAATGTCTTTGAGACTCAAGGATATTAGATTGTCCGTGTCTAGAGTTTTATCTTTTGTATTATGCTTTGAGAAACAATAGTAGACTCTTTGAAAGGACTGTTCTATGGAGATGACTAAGTTCTATTCCTATACCTCTAGGAGGTCGTCTGGACAATTTGTACGAAGCCCAAGAGGAGGCTGGAAACTTTTAAAAAGCCGTCAGGTCCTTGTACGAAGCCCAAGAGGAGGCTATCATTCCCGGAGGAAGAGATCATTATACGAAGCCTAAGAGGAGGCTATGAATACTTCTAAGAAGCCGACGGGTCCTTGTACTAAGCCCAAGAGGAGGCGGGGATGCTTTTAGGAAGCCTGCGGGTCCTTGTATGATGCCTAAGAGAAGGCCGATGCTTTTAAGAAGCCGATGGGTCCCCAAACCCCGAGAAATTCAAGACAGGCTATTCACGAGGAATAGATCAAGCCAGGAAAGTCCGAGAATTTGGAAGAAACTCAAAGATGCCATTCACGGAGAATACATTCATCTCTGGGAGTAGAGTTTCTTGACAATTCCTAATGAGGACAACCGAAGAGAAGACTGTATCTGGTGATCCTATTAGGGATCTAGTTGTCTATTTCTACGAATAAACGCGACGGCTTTTCCTAGTTCTAAACGTAGTTGCCGGGGAAACTCTAAATATCTATACTATTATTACAGAGTTGATATAAGTTTATGAAAGAAGACTTACAGCGAAACAGCCCCACAATACAGTTATATGTATATGAAAGCGGTAAATGAAAGCATATAAACACTTACTCGGTTGTAGAGCTTCCATGCTGTTTGGTTAGTTGTTCAACAAAGAAAGATTAAAAACAACAGTATATTTCAAAATCAAAGGAGAAAGTGCTTTGAAAAAGAAAGATTTGGCGCTTACAGCTCAAGGAGAGGCCCAGGGTTTTATCAGTGAGTGCACTATTTGAATTTGTACAGAGGGACTTATACAAGTGACTGTGGCCCAAGAGTTGTTTTCTGTACAAAGGGATGGGTCTTACACTCTCTCAAGAGGCCCAAAAAGTTTAAAGAAAAAGAGTGGGGCTTATAACACGAGGGTAGGCCTAGATGATTTTTCCGTTTGAAATGGCGATCGCGCCGAGATTTTCTTTTAACGCAGAGGGGCTTATATAATATCTGAGGCCCAAAATGGTTTTGGTTAAAAGGGGGTTGGGTCTTACACTCTAATAGAGGCCCAAAAGTTTTGAATGGGTCTTATAGCTCGAGGAGAGGCCCAGATGGTTTATCTTTAAACTGGCGACGATCGTGCCGAATTTAAAAATGTACAGAGGGACTTATACAATAAGTGAGGCCCAAAATATTTCTGTACAAGTGGGTTGGGTCTTACACTCTTATAGAGGCCCAAATGAGTTTTAAGAAAAGAAATGGGTCTTACTACTCGAGGGTAGGCCCAGAAAGTTTGTTTTTCAACGGATGATGACCGCGTCGAACTTTTTGACGGTATCGGGACTTATACAATGCACTGAGGCCCAAAAATGATTTGGTCAAAAAAGGATTGGGTCTTACACTCTATTAGAGGCCCAAAGTGTTTTGAAAATGATTTATGAGGGTTGAATTAATCCAAAAACCCTAATTTATTTTCAAAAATGTATTTAATTGAATAAAAATTCAATTAAAATGATCAAAATTGTTTAACATATGGAAAACAAATTGTGATCTTGGATTAATGCTTCAAAAATTAAGTATTGACCTACAAAATAATTAGAAGGCATTAAAAGTTACAAAATCAAGGTGGAAAAAATATTTTAAATGTTAAAAACAATTAAAACATTAATTCTTTGCAAAAATATCAATTATACAAAATAAATAATATTTTTGGGATTTTTTGGGAAAAAAATATTTTAACATTTTTGTGAATTATTAAAAAAAGAATCAACTCAAAATCATTAAAACTCAGAGAGAAATTAATTTTTGAATCAATTAAATAAAATCACAAAATTCAAATATTCAAATATTGGAAAATGGCGCCAAGAACAAAGGCAAGAACACGCGCGTTTTTCAGTTTTGCCCAGATTTGCATTTTCTCTCCAATCTCACTGATTACTTAATCATATCATGCAATCCACATACCAATCAACTCGTTTCAACCTCACGATCATGTCTATGGTATTTAATTTCATTTAAATTAAACATATAACAAGAAATCATGAAAAATCCTCAAGAACCCTAATTTCTGCATGAAGGCTAGGATTTTTTATACACGATTCAAACAATGCAATTAATTAAGGGGAAACATTCCATGCATGATTATGAACATATGGCCAAATTATTGTGCAGCAAAAATTGCATGTATCATAGAGTTAGAAGAGCTCATGCTTACCACTTGCAGCTGGTGATCGTGATTTGTGTTGGAGGTGTTACATCTAGGTTCCAATGATCTGGATAGCTTCCCTAGGTGCCATGGAGTGTGTATGAATACTTGGAATGGATTGAAATGATCTGGACCTTGAGATGGTACCCCAACTGCAAATCTGTCAAGAACTTGAGCAATTGGCTGGTGATTTTGTGAAATCTGTGTTCCAGATGTTATGTGAGTGTTTGGGTCACTTCTATATGATGTATGTGAGGTGTGTGTGTGTGATTGGAAAAGCTCTCAAACTCAAAACCCGATAGTGACTTGCCTTAGAAGGCAAAATTGGAGTGAAAGAAGAGATTTTGAGGAAAGCATCTGTTTGATGGCTTTGGTGTACTCAAACTGATCAAAATTGAGCTCTATTTATAGTAGAGCAAGTTTGTTTTGCAAGGAATAGTGAATGGAAACTGCTGAGTAGGTTTGGCCAATGTTGGCAAATGAAAATCCAAGTCTCCTCTAGCCATTGACTAGAGGTTAGGGCACAGGCTACTGGTCCCCTTGGTCTTGGATAAATCTTGACTGAATTCAGTTGCTAAGAGCTCACCTTGATGCTTCCATTGAATGCTCCAATCCAAAATTGGAGTCTTGTCCCTATTTTGGCAATTCTAGGTTCAACATGCTATTTCTTGTTCCAAAGACTTTGGAGGCTTGGCTCAGTGATTGTCCCCTTTAAATTCAATCCTCAGAGGTGTCCAAGTGGATATGAGCATTTGGATTTGGCTGATTTTAGCAAATCGACCAAAAGTGTAAAAATCTGCCTTGCCTTGGCAGATTTCAGCAAGGCAACTTGCCAATGTCATATCTCATGACTCAAATTGAATTTGGTAATGTTCTTGGCCATTTTGGAAAGCCCTTACATGATACAACAACTGTTTGAACATGTTTGGTTTTGATCTCTTTTGAATCCAAGTGAAAAATCCCCCTACATTTGGCAAAAAGTAAGGTAAAATCTGACTTAGTGAAATTTTCACTAAGTGTTGGAACAAAGTGACTTTTCTTGATTTTGATCACTCCATAACTCAAAATCCATGAGGAATTTGGACATAGGTCAGTATGAAGCTTTTGTAGAGGGCAATGTGATCTACAAATCAAGCTTTGAATGGGGAGCAATGGCCTTGTGGTTTAGGAGTTATGATCCTCCAAAGTTGGCACATTAGTGTCACTTTTTCCATAACTTAGAAATTTTTCTAAGTTTTTATGGTTACCCCTTTTACAAGTTATCCCACTTTCTTTGATTTTTCTTGATGAATGATGATTCAAATCATACACTAACATCATTTTAGGGTTAAAAATCCATTTTGGTGAAAAATCTCAAAAAGTCAAAGTTGACTTTTGTGCACAGTTGACTTTTTATCATATGAATTCCAAACTGTGTAATTCTTCATGAAATCATGTCCTTGGCCTAAATAAAACTTGATGGACATGTTCCATGGGTGTCATAGGGTATATTGAATCATGTCTTAGGGCTTGGGAGCATGTCCTGGTCAAAAGTCAAAGTTACAGTTGACTTTCCTCGCGAAACCCTAATTGTGGTGCAGATGAAATTGAGACTTGTTGCTTAAGCTTCTTGGATTAATCCATTGTTCCAAATGGATCAATATAGTTCATTAGAGACCCTCAAACCCTCTCTTGAGGTCTTGGCTCATGACATGCCCTAAAAGTCAACTTAGGGGTGAATTAGGTCAAGAAACCCTAATTCCTGATTTTTGATGAATGCATCCCCTGAGGCAAAATTGACTTGATGATTGGGTCCATGAGGTTCCATGGAGTATATTAGGTTGTGTTTTGGATCATTGGCTTGTGCCCAGATGAAAATTTTCCATCTGGAGGCCCTGGTCGACCAAAACCCTAATTTGGTGACACTGTCGATCTTGAGACTTGATCCACCTAGAAGGGAGCAGCCTTGTGCTTGATCCTTGAAGTGGGAGTCCTTTTAATCCATTGTGGATGTTTGAGAGGTTAGACAAGTTGAGGATCATGTCGTTCCTTGATTGATCCTTTGCCTAAAAGCTCTGAGAGGGCTTGAAACTCTAAGTCTGATTGTAGTGGATGCTCACCCATCTTTGGGGAGACTGATGAAGTATGATGGTACATCCATATTGTGATGATGAGTTTCACAATGATGGGAAATATTAGTGGTCAAAATTTGGGGTATGACAGATGCCCCTATTTAATCTTCTTGGACACGAAGGTGTGAATGACGAAGGTATTCGGGCATTCGGGGTGCAAGAGGATTAAATATCGGAATACCCGAAATTTTGATGGTGGTTATGAATGGTAGCTTACGTATTCATCTTCTTTAGCTAAGCGATGATGCTTAGAAAAGGTAAACTTCCCCTCGATCCTGGTCTTCAGCCAAGGAGCTGGTCTCAGTTTCCTTTTTGGATAAACCTCCCCTCGATCCTGGTTTCCTACTAAGGAACTGGTCTTAGTTTCTCTTGTTAACTTCCCCTCGATCCTGGTTTCCTACCAAGGAACTGGTCTTAGTTTCTGTTGTTAACTTCCCCTCGATCCTGGTTTCCTACCAAGGAACTGGTCTAAGTTTCTTTTGTCAATAAACTTTATTGACAAGGGACGCTATTCGTAGCGGTTTTCCTCAAACTTCTCGCAGAATTTTCCTGGGGAGATGCCATTTGACGAAAAAATTTGATGTCAGAGTTGCTGGGGAACCCAGTCGTCTGAGTTGTAGAGTTGCACAAACTTCTCTGTTGGAGACACCATTTGCCGACTCTATCTGGGGAAAGTGAGTCTCTTGAGAGGCTGCTTCTGCGTGGGATTTTACATCATACTTTTCTCGGGATCTTCCCGGAGAAATGCCATATGATGGGGTCCAATTTTGAGGTGCCGATGACCTTTTCATCAGCGGTCTTTTCGGAGCGAAACTGGCATGCTGCCAAATCTCTGATTACGAGGCTTTCTTTGTGGATTTTCCTTAATCCGGGAAAGCAAGGATATCATCTTCAATGGAGAAGAGTGATGCTGACTGAAAGTTCCTCTGGTTTTTCAGAGGTTCAAGTTATCAAAGTGGTCAAGGGCCAACTTCCTTCCAGAAATAAACTGGAGGCGAGGTTGTTCAAACGCAGCGTTTCCTGACGAGACAAGAACTGACAACTCGATTGAGAGAACTTCTATCACTAGGGGACAACACCGACTAGAGTGATAGTGATGCAATATGAAATGTAAATGCAAATCAATAATGCATGATGTATGTATGTATATGCTGACAAAACTGACGCGACACACAAACTAAAAGATGAACATGACTGGATACGCGGCCATCACGGGACAAAAAAGTATCGATGGTTCAAGATAGCAATTCCACCTTGCTTAGGAAAGATAGTCCCTGTTGGGAGCTATGTTGGTTGGGCTTAGGAGATGAGAACTCGGCTGAGGGTATCAGATGGGAAAGCCGCATCTCATACAGTTGATCCTTCGTTCAGGCGTACTGGCCTAGAAGAAGTACTTTGATTCTGTACTTTGAAGTTCACTTACTTCTGGAGAAGCGGTTGATGTTCCTTTGATGTTCAACAGTCAAAAGAAATTGCCGACTTTATTAAAAAGCAGAAAAAGTTTTAACAAGTAAATTCATTTTTGTTTTATTTCAAGAATCGTTAATCATGTTAACAACGTCGTTCTGTAAAGCTAAAACAAATAAGAATTACAAACAAAAGCACAAAGGCTCAAATTTTATTGATAAAATGGAGATCAGCCAAACGCGTGATTCCAAAGAGTATTTACAAAGTTAGAAAATGGTAATTTACAAGGAAAAGGGCTACGTTGAAACATAACGACCGCTATCCTTCTACCAACTTTGAATTCGGGGCATCCTGAGCTTCTGTCGAAGATGACCTTGACTGGAGTTTTCTGACGGATGATGTAACTGCTGCTAAGGGAATTGCCTCTGTTGAACATAGTTACTTGCCATTATCCCTAACTTTTTCCTGGATTGTACTGTGATGTTTCCAATCCACCGGGATGATTTTTTTTCTCTGTCTCTAACTTTTGCCTGGACCGCCCTTTCGGGTTTTCAATCCACCGAGACGTTTTTTTTTTAGTTTAGGCGAAGTATTTCTTGACTACATCAACATTCATGGGGTAGGCAAATTCCTCTCCGTCCATGGTTGCAAGTCTCAAGGCGCCGCCTGAGAAAGCTTTCGTGACCACATAAGGGCCATCATAATTTGGAGTCCATTTACCTCGCGAATCAGTGAGAAATGATTGTATCTTTTTAAGCACGAGGTCTCCTTTTCTGAAGACACGAGGTCGGACCTTTTTGTCAAACGCCCTCTTCATTCTCTGTTGATATAATTGACCATGGCATAATGTCGTTATTCTCTTTTCTTTGATCAGATTCAGTTCGTCGTGTCGGCTTTGACACCATTCAGCTTCGGTGAGCTTAACTTCCATCAATACTCGGATTGACGGGATCTCTACTTCTATGGGGAGCACTGCTTCAATGCCATACACTAGAGATAAAGGGGTTGCCCCTGTTGAAGTGCGAACAGATGTGCGATAACCATGAAGAGCAAAGGGTAGCATCTCGTGCCAGTCTTTATAGGTTACAACCATCTTCTGAATGATCTTCTTGATATTCTTGTTAGCCGCTTCTACCGCCCCGTTCATCTTTGGTCGGTAGGGAGATGAGTTATGATGTTCGATCTTAAACTCTGTACACAACTCTTTCATCATCTTGTTGTTCAAGTTAGATCCATTATCAATAATGATCTCGCTTGGAACACCATAACGGAAGATGATATTGTTTTTGATAAATCGGACCACCACTTGTCGGGTTACATTGGCGAATGACGCTGCTTCGACCCACTTGGTGAAGTAGTCAATGGCTACTAGGATGAACCGATGTCCGTTTAAAGCCTTGGTCTAAATCATGCCAATCATGTCGATTCCCCATATCGAGAATGGCCATGGGGAAGAGAGAACTTTGAGATGTGATGGCGGTACATGAATTTTGTCGGAGTATATCTGACATTTGTGACACCTCCTCATGTACTTGTAGCAGTCATATTCCATTGTCAACCAATAGTACCCTGCTCTGAGAATTTTTCTCGCCATTGTGTGTCCGTTGGCATGAGTGCCAAAGGATCCTTCATGAATTTCTTTCATAAGCATGTCTGCTTCTGGTCTGTCTACGCATCGGAGCAAGACCAAGTCAAAATTTCTCTTATAGAGTGTATCACCGCTCAGGAAGAAACTACCTGCTAGTCTTCTGAGGGTTTTTCTGTCTTTCTTGGATGCCCCAGATGGGTACTCTTGTCTCTGAAGGAAGCATTTGATATCATGATACCAAGGTTTGTTGTCTATGACTGCTTCGATCGTGAAGACGTAGGCGGGCCGTTCAAGGCGCATTATGTCGATCTTAGGTAGGTCGTTCCATTGACCTACACTAATCATGGAAGAGAGAGTGGCTAATACATCAGCCATGTGATTCTCCTCACGAAGGATATGATGAAACTCAACTCTGTTGAAGAAGGGTAACAACCTTCTTGCATAATCTTTGTAAGGAATCAATCCTGATTGGTATGTGTTCCAATCTCCTTTTATCTGATTGATAACCAAGGCTGAGTCGCCATATACGTCCAAGTTTTTGATCCTCAAATCAATCGCTTCTTCGAGACCCATGATACATGCTTCGTATTCGGCCTCGTTGTTTGTACACTTGAACGTAAGTCGGGCGGTGAAAGGAATGTGGGTACTCTGAGGGGTAACAATGATTGCCCCAATTCCGTTTCCATAATGATTAACTGCTCCGTCAAAGATAAGTCCCCATTGGGAACCTGGTTCTGGCCCTTCATTGGGTAGCGGTTCATCGCAGTCTTTCATCTTTAGATACATGACATCTTCGTCTGGGAAGTCAAACCCGACTGATTCCTGATCGTCAATCGGTTGATGAGCCAAATGATCGGCTAAAACACTCCCCTTAAAGGCTTTCTGAGCGTGGTACTCTATGTCATATTCTGATAATAACATCTGCCAACGGGCGATTCTTCCCGTGAGAGCAGGCTTTTCGAAGACATACTTGATTTGATCCATTTCGGAGATTAACCAAGTAGTGTGACGAATCATGTATTGGCGAAGACGTTTGGCTGCCCAAGCCAAAGTGCAACAAGTTTTCTCAAGCATCGTGTACCGAGTCTCGCAGTCGGTGAACTTCTTGCTTAGATAGTAAATGGCAAACTCCTTCCTTTTGGTTTCGTCTTGTTGGCCAAGTACACATCCCATTGAGTCCTCTAGAACTGTGAGGTAAATGATCAGTGGTCTTCCTTCCACTGGAGGTGATAGAATCGGAGGATTCAACAGATATTCCTTGATACTGTTGAAGGCGGTTTGGCAATCTTCTGACCAAACGCAATCCTGGTTCTTTTTGAGTAATTTGAAAATAGGCGCACAGGTCGCGTTCATGAGGAATATGAATCTGGAGATGTAGCTCAAATGTCCCAGGAATCCTCTGACTTGTTTTTCAGTTTTCGGAGAAGGCATTTCTCAAATGGCCTTGACCTTGTCAGGATCAACCTCAATCCCTTTCTGGCTGACGATGAACCCTAGCAGTTTCCCTGAACGGACACCGAAGGTGCACTTGTTAGGATTCAAGCGGAGCTTGAATTTTCTTAAACTTTCGAACAATTTTGATAGATGTTCAACGTGCTCATTCTCCGTTTTTGATTTTGCAATCATATCATCAACATATACCTCGATTTCTTTGTGTATCATGTCATGAAACAGAGTAGTCATGGCGCTTTGATAGGTTGCCCCGGCGTTCTTCAAACTGAGCGGCATTACCTTGTAACAAAAGGTACCCTATGGGGTGATGAACGAAGTTTTCTCCATGTCTTTCGGCGCCATTTTGATCTGATTATAGCCCGAGAATCCATCCATGAAGGAGAAAACTTTGAACTTTGCTGTACTGTCTACCAACATGTCGATGTGTGGTAAAGGAAAGTTGTCATTTGGACTAGCCTTGTTTAGATCTCTGTAATCCACACACATTCTGACCTTTCCGTCCTTTTTCGGAACAGGTACGATGTTGGATAACCATTGAGGATATTCAGATGTAGCGAGGAAACCTGCGTCGATCTGTTTCTGTACCTCCTCTTTGATTTTGATGGTCATGTCCGGGTGAGTCCGTCTCAACCTTTGCTTTACTGGCGGACATTCTGATCTTAACGGTAAGTGATGTTCCACGATGCTGGTATCCAACCCTGGCATATCCTGATAGGACCAAGCGAATACATCGGAGAATTCTTTGAGAAGCTTTATCAAACTCTCTTTGGCAGTTGGACTGAGCAGTGTCCCAATCCTGATTTCTTTTCTCTCTTTTTCTGAACCCAAGTTTACCATTTCTAATGGTTCTTTGTGAGATTCAATGGACCTTTCCTCTTGTCTGAGTAATCGGGAGATCTCTTCTGGAATTTTGTCGTCATTTTCTTCTTCAGCCTCGAATACCGGGAACTCAAAGTTGGGAGAAGGCATCGGATCGTATGTTTCAACGGGGTTTAAAACAAGCAATCTACTTGACGTGATGCTTCGTGTTTAGAAGAGATAGAGAGAATGCAAAAGTGTGCAGTGTATTATTTTTTGATTACTGCTTATTTTTATTATTGGATTGTTTTTTAGGATTACCATTTTCTGAAAAACGAAAAGAGAAAACAACAATTAATGCGAAAATTACAGAACGACGTTATTTTATTAATGACCAAGTCGATCCTTGAAACTACAGCCCTATAAAACAAAACTCTGTCGCTTCGGGCAAAGTGAAGAGGGAAATTTACAGAAAGCGAGTCCTATCAAAACATCCATTTCACCTGGGCAGGGTGAAAGGTTAAAAGATGGCCATTACTTTGACTGATGAACGACCTCCGGAACCTCAACGGCAACCCATTGGCGGCGAACTCCTCGGTGAATCACAAAGTCTGGCACCTTCCTTGATTCATCTTCAGAAATAACGCTGATTTCTGGTGGAGCGGGATCATTGGAATCTGTCTCCCGGGCAGAGTTGTCGTAGGAGAATTCCTCTGTTACATTTTGCATAGCATTTGTGCTCTCAGCTGTATCTCCCCATCCAGTTGGCTGGATGTCTTCGAGCCTGATACGAGAGCTTTCAGGAGTGGTGTATTTGACCATATATTCGTACTTTCCCCTCGGTTGTCCCAAGGTGTCCCACACTTCTTTGGAACTGGAGGAGTCATCTCTCTCGATGACGTTGACCTCGGGAAAAGCATAGTTAATGAATTCAAGTCCTGCAAACATTACGAATTCATCTTCATGTTGAGTAGTTTCTGAATGACCTGAGTGTTGATCCCATGACATGGTGGGGACACAGGTATTCTGTTCAATGACGGTCAGCTGATTTTCATTGTTCGACTAACTTTCTGGCTCCAAGTCTCCTGAGTAAGGCTGCCACATTGGCAGACCATCCATCGGGCCATAGTAATTGTGGTCAAAGTTGTCTTTCATTGGAGTGTTTTCCTCTAATGAATTTGGCGGAGCACGGCATCCTTCTGGATCACAATCCCTGTATATCATTTCAATGTCTGACCTGGGTATAAATCTCGGACTTTGTGTAGGAAAGCAAAAAGGAGTTTGCGTTTCGTCCTGAGACATATAACCGTCCTTGTTAAGATAGGACTTCCATTCTTCATCTGTGTCAGAGGGATCTTTCTCATTGATAGCATGTACTGCTTGAGACACTGGGTGAAGGAAACCTCCACTGTAGAAGAAGTTTTGAAGGGGATGAAGACTTTCATCGTTGGCAGCTGTCCGGGTACAGGTTGCAGAAAAACCAAGACCCTTCTTTGTTGTATTGCTAGTAGGAATGACAAGCTATCCCCATCCTGTTGTATCGGTACTCTCGACCGCTTTGATAGCATCGTTGTATGAAGAAATGGAAGTTCCTTCTTTGAACTAATTGTTCTTGCTTACCGACAGTGCTTGGAACTGTGTTCCAATAACCTCCTCGGGCTCTACACTAGCAGATGATGACAAGTTACTCACAAGCAAGGCTTGTTCCCCACAAACTGTGACAAGTTGATCGTTCTTGACGAACTTTAGCTTTTGGTGGAGGGTTGAAGTAACCGCTCCAGCCTGATGTATCCAAGGTCTTCCTAATAAACAACTGTACGTTGCCCAGATGTCGATGACCTGGAAAGTGACTTGGAAAGTATGAGGACCGATAGTTATGGGAAGATTAACTTCGCCGATAACTGTTTTTCTGGATCCGTCGAACGCTTTGACGACGACCTCGCTGATTCTCATCGGAGAGCCTTTGAATGATAATTACATCAAAGTAGACTTCGGCATAACATTCAGGGCTGACCCTGTGTCTACCAGTACGCTGGCTAAAGCATCGTCCTGAGAGTTAACTGTAATGTTGAGCGCCATGTTATGACGGCGACCCTCTTCGGGTTATTCCTCATCACTAAATCCCAAATTATTGCAGGAAGTGATGTTAGAGACAATGTTATTGAACTGTCTGATTGTTACATCCTGTTCCACAAAGGCTTGCTCCAAGACATTCTGTAGAGCCTCCCTATGGGCTTCTGAACTGAGTAACAGTGATAATATCGAGATCTTTGAAGGAGTCTGTAACAACTGATCAACAATGTTATATTCACTCCTTTGGATGAGCTTTAGCATCTCATCATCATTTTTCGAAAGGTCGGGATTACTGGATTGACCGACTGATGGATCGGGAGCTTCTGTCTGAAGTTCCTTTTCTTTGTTGGATTCTCCAACTCCTCTGTTGAATATTCGACCGCTCCGTGTTACATGACTGATGTCTGCAATATTCACGACGGAGGGTAATGGAATTTCCTTTCCATTTTTAATTTTCGTTGCACCGTATTTGTAAGGGATAGCCTTAGTTGATTCATACGGTAGTGGTCCTGGTAGATAGATGACTATGGGAACCTTCTGATTTTTCTGACCATCATAAGTAATCTCGATCCGTTCCCGGTTGGGAACTTTAGATTCGCCAAGTAGAGGGATGATGGCAAAAACATCCCTGGTCCTATGATAACCAGAGATTGTGACAACGTCCTCGACTTGATCGGCAAGGTTGTCCGGCACCCAGTTGATGGGTCCAGAACCCGGATATGGACGAATCTCTCCATGATCCACCTGACCCTGAAGAGCTGCTCTCACATGGTAACACCCTTGGTTACTTTCCGAACAGACACTACAACGGTCATAATTGTGTGGTGGCACCTGGCCACGCCCACTTTGAATACAATGTAACCTCACTAGGTTAGCTTCCACAGATCGGACATCCTGACTTTGACGTCGAGTAGGATTCCTGTTATTAATACTAATCTGCTGAGTATCTTCATCCATATAGATTGGCATCCACCAATGATTTAACAAGTACTAAAGTGCCTCCTGGACAAGGGTACAACCTCGATCATTTTCGTAACCTGCTTTACAGCTTTGATAGTCGTGTGATATTAAGAATCCGAGTCAGACCTGCTCAGCATGTAACTCTACCAGGTTGGTATTCATCACGCGAATATCGAAGATCTAAACCATGTTGATCTGATAAGGGTTCCTATCATGGTAGTCTTGGATCCATCCAAGATCCATCTGATGCTGGAGGGCCTCTTGTATGAAAGAGCATCCCTGTTTGTTTACCGAGCAAGTCAGACAGGAACTGTAATCGTTCCGTGGAAGATTATGATACTGGCTTTGCCTTGAGTGCATTGCCACCAGGTTAACATTTATCGCACGGATGTCGTGGTTCTGAATGACGTTAGAATTCGTGTAGACCATGTTAACCCCACGAACTCGGTGCTCTTGGATCCATCTGAGATCCATCTGTTCCTGTAGAACTGCTTGCACCACAGAACATCCCTGGTTGTCTTTAGAGCAGATATCACACTAATGATAGTTATGAGGTGGCACATGGCCATATCCACTCTATCTATAATGCATCTTGACCAGATTGGTCTTTAACAAGAGTACATTGTGAATTTGATAGACATTGTTAGTCTCTCCTTCTATCAAATTGACTACAGCTTTCTCATGTTGAGGCAGCGGGTTTGTGAGAACATTGGGATTCGTATCTTTGAAAGATAAGAGCCCGCTTCTAACAAGTTTTTGCACGTTGGACTTGAAATTGAGATAAGTCTCAATGTTATGCCCTGATCCTCCTTGGTGGTAACGGCAAGTTTGATCCACCTTAAACCAAAAAGGCGGATTTTCTGGTACTGTAAGAGGAGATTTAGTCTGAATGTGCCCCTTAGCCAGTAGTAACGGAAATAGCTCTGCGTACAACATGGGTATAGGATCAAACCCTGATGGTCGTGTTGTACGGTTATTATTATATGGAGGACGAGCCTGTTGAATAGGCTGTTGTGTCCTCTGATGATTAGGTTGGCTTTGCGCAACCTGAGGCTGATACGTAGGAATAGGCACATGGCTAATAGCAGGAATTACAGCTGCTACTGGTTGATATCAACGCCTTTGCTTTCCGAGAGAGATATTCCCAATATCTTGCTCTTTTTTCTTAGGGAGAGCACTACCGTATCGTTTTGTACTACTCGATGATCCAACGTCTTTTTCCAAACGTCCTTCTCGGACGGCTTCCTCAAGACGAACTCCCATGCCCACCATCTCGGTGAAGTCACTGGGTGCACTGGCAACCATTCTGTCATAGTAAAATGAGCTTAAGGTCTTTAAGAAGATCTTTGTCATCTCTTTTTCCTCAAGAGGTGGACAAATCTGAGCGGCAATTTCACGCCATCTCTGAGCGTACTCCTTAAAGGTTTCCTTGTCCTTTTGTGACATTATTCTGAGTTGATCTCTGTCGGGTGCCATGTCCAAATTGTATTTGTATTGTTGGACGAAGGCAGTACCAAGATCTCTGAATGTGCTAATCGTAGCACGATTTAAACCCATGTACCATTTGAGTGCGACACCGGTTAAACTATCCTGAAAGTAATGAATCAGTAGGTCCTGATTCTCTGTCTGAGCTGACATTCGCCAAGCGTACATCATCAGATGGCTCTGAGGGCAAGACAAAGGTCTGCGGCGTCCTTTCCAAATAGATCCTGACCGCGGATGGTCTGCAGTTCCTTCTGCATTTCCAAGAACTGTTCCTGGAATTCATCCATCCTATCGAACATAGTTTCCTTTTTACCAGAAGGTATCTGTGGAATCTGTCCTTTCGGGACAGTGTGCACCACAGGGGGTGGTACCGTGACTACGACAGTGAATCTTGGCGTTTCCCAAAGTTTGTAACCTTCAGGAGTGTTCAGTATACCCCTGGCATCTTTGCTTTCCCGAAGTTTGTAACCTTCAGGCCAAACGGCTTCTGTTATGATTCCCTAATCTTTAGTGATCGGCGGAACATATCCTTCCGGGATATAGTTAACAGGCATGCCCCAAGGACGATCTTTCGACATCTGATACCTAGGATCAAATCTCTCCACTATGGGCGTTGAGGTGATCTCTGAGATCACAGTCCTTTGTAGGTGAGCTTCTGCCATGGCTTGCATGTCGTTACGAACCTTTCTCATATCCTCTCTCAGAGCGTCGATCTCCTCCTTCAACTCTCTGTTTTCTTCCTCAAGATCATCCATCTTTTTCTGACGATTGGCCCGAGTATTGTACGAATGAGACAGTTTGACTCTAGAATCGAGACACAAACGTGAGATTCGTAGGTAAGAAGAATACGCGATGTGAGAATGATGAATGCAATGATTATATTAATTGTTTTTTGGTTTAATCAAAATAAACTTTGACAATTAGATTGCAAATATCAAATGGTGGGGAACCCCCTTTTTATTGAATTCAAAGGATTACAGAAATGGAAATACAGTAGATTACAAGATGCAAAAACAGAAACCTAAGCTAATGGGTCCCGAGTCTTCTCTGAAGAGAAATCGGGTGCTGACTCTGGTATTTTCCTTTTCTTTGACCGGGGCTCTTGGGCCGTTGTCGGGTTGTCATTCCTTTGCCAGATGAAAGGAGCGAGAAAATTCCTTTGGTCATCTTGATTATCCACAACATGTTGCTCTAAAATCTCAATCAGAGCATCTTTCTCTTTCAGAAATTGCTGTATTTTGATGCACTCTATGTCGAGGGTGCGGTACTTGTTCTTCCAAGACCTCCTCTCCCATTGAACTTTGTTGAGAGTAATCTGAAGCTTTTCAGTTTCCGTCATGAAGTACATGACAGATTCCCTCGGCGGAAGAATTCCGTAACAAGGATAAGGCATCTTTAGCTTGAGAGCTCTAGTTTGTACCCAGTGGAGATAAGGCTCCACCGAGACACAATCCAGTTTTCCTAGAGACTTCGTCCTTTCTTATGAACATGTTTCCAAGCGTGCACTATTTCCGTCTTTAGTGCTCTGTCACTTTCTCCTTCCTTGAAGAAAAGACCTTCCAAATGAACATTCCGGGGAACATGTCTCATCGGGTATCCAAATTGACGGCGAACCAATATCGGATGATAATTGATTCCTCCCTTAGTTCCTATAAGGGGTACGTTGGGGAAGTTTCCATAACAGTCAATGATCCTGATTCCATCATAAATCCTATTACACCAATCTATGTCAGAGTTGGTGAGAGACATGATCTTCTGCGACCAGCGCAAGGCACTCTTGTGATCCCAAAAAGCAGCAGACTTAGGCAAATGAGAGATAAACCATTTGTAAAGCAGAGGTACACAACATGTGATCTCCCCTCCACTGTAGAAATTCCCTAAGTGTACAGAATGATACGTATCTGCGAGCAAAGTCGGCACAGGGTTTCCAATGAGAAAAACCTTAATGGAGTTGATATCGACAAAATTATTAATGTTGGGCAACAAAAATAATTCGTAGGTGAGTAAAACAAATATGCTTTCAAAAGCAGTCCCGTTACAGATACTGGAAAAGTACAGAGCTTTCTTTGTTAAGAACTGGGCTGGCAAACCTTGTATGCCACCATTGGTAGTCATGTGAGTCCTGACCTCAGACTCGTCCAAATGAATTGCTCTCGCAATGGTCTGATTCTTTGGAATTTCTTCCAGTCCAGAAAATGGAGCACGATCAGTGATATGTAAATCGATCAGATGAGAATACTCCTCCAGCGTTGGTGCGAGCTGGTAATCCGGGAATGTAAAGCAGTGATAAACCAGATCGTAGAATTGAACGAGCGCGTCCATGATTCCCTCAATCACATGGACCCTTAACAGAGGTAGCAAACCTCCGTACTTGGCTCTGAAAGCCTTTTGGTTTATGATCATCCTCGCCAAACCTCTTAAATCCTCTAGTTTTGGAACCTTGAAGGTGTACGTATAAGGTCTCCTTCTACCGAAATCCATAGCACAATCCTTTTCTCTGATATTTGCAATCACAGTCTTAGTTTAATTTAAAAAACAGAGAGACTAGAAGAGAAATTTTTTTTTGAATGTTTTAATGTTTTTTAAATGAATGCATGAATGCAGCACACAAAAACATTGAAAAAACATGGGGTCAAAGGGTCGTTGTCATGAAGTCAAGGCTCTACCCATCCCCAAATGTTTATACTAGGGTGATTTTTGTACCTGTACTCATTATCATCAACTCCTCCCAGGAAAGCAAAACAACAAGCAGATCGCCAACGAGTTGTAGAGCAATCTTAGAGTAAGTGCCATTCACCGAGAATAGATCACCAGCCTCAAATGAGGGTAGTATCGCGTGATAACTATTTCTGATAGCTTCCGCACTACAAAAGGGTTGGCTCCTCAGCTTCTCAGACATCACAATCGGCCCATTGCCTATGAGAGGGAATGGGTTGTATTGGTCAGCCTCCACTGAGGTTGATGGTCGACCTCGTCGCCATCACTTATCTTATATGTATACTCAATCTTTCCACATGCGGTATCACACGCATTCCCATTAGGAGAAAAATAAACAGGTATATCAATTAGGAAAAGCAGTATATATATTTGTCCTAAACATCCTAGACCTTTAAAGCTATGAATCCTAAGTTCCTGACAGAAAATTGGTTCCCCGGCAGAAGCCCTAATCTGTGGTATTCACACAAGTGAAGAGAAAAAAGGTTAGAGGGGCCCCACGGTGGGCGCCACTTTTCTGTGGTGGCCACCGCCATGAAATAGATTTGTCCAAGGTTTTCACCTTAAACGTTAAGAAAGAATGAGAGGCCCCACGGTGGGCGCCAATTTTCTGTGGTTGCCACCGCCATGAAAAAGATTTGTCCAAGGTTTTATATGCGGTTCTTAAGCGTTGTCGCTCTCTGGGTTAGTTTACTACATGTCGATTCATTTTTTATCCTATTAAAGCTGATGAAGGAAGGGAAATAGATGTCTCCAATTAACCCTGCTTGCATACTGAGTTTAAACAGCGGTCTGTTAGGTTACGGATGCGATCAATGTGGTGGGGCCTTTCTTGTGTTATTTTGACAGAATGACAGGTTTCTGGCGGGGAACAAGGATTAGGATGTTAGGACTGATGCTTTTTGATGAGAGTATGGGATTTAGGGTTTTTGTTTTGTGTACTCCCTAAGATCTTTTCTTTCAATCTTATGCCTACGTATTCCCGTTTACCGAAACAGGGAAATCAGAGCGTTCGTAGTTCCTCCTATTCTATGGGAGAAAATGGTATTTGGTGTCTTGTTCAAAGCCCAAGACGTGAAGCGAAAGGTGGTTTGTATCTTGTTCAAAGCCCAAGATGTGAAGCTAAAGGTGATTTGTATCTTGTTCAAAGCCCAAGATATGAAGCTAAAAGTGATTTGTATCTTGTTCAAAGCCCAAGATATGAAGCTAAAAGTGATTTGACTTTAGAGAGAATTTGTCATCTCTAAAGAGGGGGTTGTATGTCACAACTTTTTATAAAGGAGAATTACTTTAACCGGGATGTGTGAATCCGGCAATGCCATAATTCCCTTTATAGGGGATTTTAACTGTTAGTTCTGAATTGGCAGCATCTGTGCTAAAACACCCTGTTACATCAAGATGTCTTACTTGATGTCGTGACATGTTGTTTCTAACATTCTGCAATTTGTGTTTCTTAAAGGTAGCAGGACTGTGTACTGATGTCAAACACGATGTCCTAACATCTGTTGACAGAACATCCTGTTAAGGTTGGTTTTATTTGCTGCGAAGTCTGACGCGTGTTTACATTCTGTTATTAGCAAGAGAAAATCATGGTCTGTCGTTTTGTAGCAGTAATATGTTTATTACTTGCTAAGAAGAACAGGTTAAGCAAGAAGTCCTGCTGTATGCTGAGACATGTTGAAATGAGAAGTTCTCATCATCTGGAGTAACGTGTCGGATAAGATGTCCTATGCTGAATCATTCGACATCGCGCCTGTGCTGAGCTGGACAGTTAAATTCTGTTATGATTTAACAGATGCAGAATATTCTGGGAATATTATGATTCCTATGTGGCGCTATTTTGTTTGGTCTGGAAGATTCAAGTCAGAATCAAGAAGAATAATGACTCTCTAAATTATGGAGATAATTTAGGAAAGATTTGATTGAAGACCTATTTTGGTGCAGAAGTTATCACAGATTTTTAACATCAGTTTTATTGTGATTTGAAGCCCAAATCCGGTTGGGATGTAGGTTATAAATAGGAGTGTTTGTAACCTGATTTTGTAACGCAACCAAAGATGTAAAAATTCTAGTATTAGGGTTGGTTCCTGTACCACTAGACCTGTGAGTTGGACAGTTTGTAAGTGTGATCCTCGAAGCTGTTAAGTAAGAGGAGTATTGTTCTTGGAGGAAGCTTTTAAGTAACCCTAAGTTGTGTCTTGGAAAGGTGTCGTTCTTGCTGAATTGTTGTATAGGTAAAGAGCCGTCGATGCAGTGGCTGTGTTGTTGACTGCTAGACATCATTGCGATGATTGGGAGTGAGAAGTGTTTCTCATAGCTAGAGAGGATCTAGGTAGAAGGGTCATTGGGTAGTGATTGAGTGATAAGCTGTAAACGAAGAGTTTAGCTTTGAATTGATACTACTGATAGTGGACTTCATCCCTGGCTTGGTAGCCCCCAGAGTAGGTGTGTTAAAACCGAACTGGGTTAACAATTCTGTGTGTCTTACTTTTATGCTTTTCAGTACTGTTATTGTTTATACCTTGCTATGTTATCTGTAACAGACCAGATGTCTCGACATCCTATAGGACATCTGGGAACTGTCATACCAAAATTTCAATTGGTATCAGAGCAGGCATCCTGTCTGTCTCTGGATGAGATCTAGGGAAGATACTTTCTGGTTCATGTGCAAGGAAATTAGGTTTGTTGAGAAGTTGTATGGACTTGGTCAGTTCATATGTTGTTTGAATGGTCCCTTGAAGTGGAGGATGGACTATTCATGATAGGGTGTGTATTGACTTTGTTTGAAGTTTTCAGGCGTGTGGATTTGGTGGTGAGCTGCTGTGTGGTTTGATTTATTTTCAAACCTATGTTGACCTATTGCACATGGAGTGGCGTGGGTTATTATGTTTTGTCTGAAGGCTGTATAGGAGTTTTCTGGTGTGTGTTCCGCTGCATATATATATCTGATGGAAAATTCCTGGTTGTTCATATTACTGAGGGAGAGTCTACAACATCTACGAAAGAAGTGGCTAGTTCTTTTGTTGATGTGTCTTACAAGATGTTCTGACATCTTATTAGGGCAAGCAGGATCTGTTTCCTTGGTAGTTCTGCTGCATGAGGTTCTGATTGAAGAACTCTAGAAGTATGGGATTCTGGAGTTATGATTGAAGGAAGATTGTAGCTGTCCTTACTCGTTTTTTGTTCTTGTAGATGTCAACCGGTGTGATGTCACATAGCATTCCAAAGTCGGGAGCAGAGGGGTGTCCTTGTGATGGTTGAGTCTTGTATGACTTGGTACATGGGTGAGTGGCTTCATCATGTATGCTAAAGTCAGATTGAAGGGTAAAATGAATTTTCAAACTCATGCTCTAGGGGTTTGATGATTTCTTGTTGATTAAGTTGTTGAAGACACTTGATATGATGATCAAGTCCAATCAAGGCAACTGAGTCATGTTCTGGAGTCTTCTAGTTATTCTTCAGACTAGGAGGTGCTTCCTAGGAAGCATAGGGGTGAAGACCGTGGAGGTGATTTATTTTCACCTTTCACAAAAACAGCAAAGAAGGATACATCTCTCTTGACCCTAAGAGTGTATCCAATATGTTTGAAGATTTGTTGAGGTAAAGAAGACTTGTTCAGAGAAAGTCTTAGTTACTTGAGTCAAGAGTGGCAGCTTTGGTATCTCAACATTGTCATTGAAAAAGATACTTGCAACAAGACTGAATACTTTATAAGTGTTCATGGCATGATCTGGTGGAGCTCAGCTACAGCAGTGAAGAAGGGTTAATGTATAAGGATTTAAGATCAATTGGTATTTGTGAAATCCACAAGTATTTAATTGATTATCCTTGAAATTCAAGAGTGGGGATGTTCTGTCAGATGTTCTGACATCTTTTCATCAGAGGTTTGAAGAATCATGGGAGGGGTTCCGCATTCGCTCAAAAGTCTCCTAGGGGTTGACCTGGGATTATTTGCTTAACATTTGTCCCTGGAAAGTATTGTGATTGAGTTGTCCAGATGGTGATGTTGTTGAAAATGGAGATGGAAGACTATGAAGACATCATAATCTTGATGGTTACAACTTAGATTAGTTTATTTCTGATCTAAGTGAGTTAGAATGAAGAGGTTGTGTTGTTTTTTATGGAAGTCAGATGTTTATGTTGACCTGAATAAGCTGCTCTGGCTGTGTTTTATTGGGAGCTTCTTGAAGGACTTCTATGTGCAATGAGTCCCTTGAATGGTGATGGGAAGCTGATGTCCCAAATGATGTTTGCAACATCATGATTGTTATATTTGGAAGTTGGTTGAGATTGTGCACTTGGATTTGGATGCTCAAGCACTTTTGTCAGATGAGGTGATTTGATCAAGAGCTGTTCTTTCTGTTGAAGAGATTGGATCTCAGTAAAGCTTTTAAGTAAGTTGAGAATTCGTGGAGTTTGTGAACAGTGTCAAACCAGTCAGGATTATTGGATGTGTTATCTGGGAGTGAGAGTATAGTATGTGAGTGTGCTCAGCAAGTGCGTGAAGATCTGGTGCTCAATGGTTAACCTCCATCTAGAGCATTAGTTATCCATGACAGGGGGAGTACTTGTCTATGGATTTTTGCTGCAAAGGTGCATACATTGTGAAGCTTGCATGTTTGTGGAGATTGGTTGCCTCTTATGAGGATATAATGTCAGATAACAAGCTATGACATTAGGCTTCTGGATGGTGTTTTGATGTGTGAAGCAAATTGTTTGGATCATGGGCGCACATGCCTCTAAGGAGGAGTCTGAAGGACAGTTTTATTTGTGTCTTGGAGAATTTATTTTTTTCTGCTGTTTTTTTTAAAGAACTCTGTAGGGGTCTTGGTTGATGGGAGTTGTCACACTTGTCTAGGTGTGTGTTATTAATTCTAAGTAAGAGGAGTTTACTTAGAGTTCAGAGGAAGGCAGTGTGTTTATGCTTTAGAACTTGAGGATGATTGAGACTGATTGCTCTTGTGTAGAAGAGAAGTCAGTTGAACTTGTAAGGAGGTTCTGGTTCTCTGGGAGCTTGTGGCAGAAGTTCTGGGTTAAAGCATACCTTCTTTTGGTGAATGAGAGTTTATTTCTCTCTGGGTTTCTGAAGTTTTCTTTGTTCAAGCTGGTGGTGCAGTGTTGTTTGAAGATCTTCAGTAGGATTACTATGTAGCAAGTAAGTCCAGTGGTGGAGCATATCCTGAACCATAATGTGTGGTGTCTATGATGTGTGGAAGATGACCTAACCAATGTTAGAACATCTTTGGGTTAGTTATCCTTGGAGTAGGATTCTGAGATCACTTTTTGTTTAAGAGGTGTTTATCTTATCATACGGGAGAATGATGAGTTAAGGACTATCTTGGATGTCTGATGTGAATATGACATGGTAGAAGTGGATCAGTTTGGTGCTTGGGGAGCAAATGAGCTGAAGATTTTTTGGAGCATCATTCGTGAAATATAGGGGGAGAACCTCTGTTTGTTAATTGTACTAGTGTGGTACTTGGTTTGCTTGAGATCAAGCATTAAGTGAATGCGTTCAACAGGTGTGTTGAACAGAGGGTGCGCTCTTGAAGACATATAGATGAGTCTTATGTTTTCCATTCATTTAAGGTGTTCTTCTTGCAAAGGAGCACTGGTTATCTTAGATAGGGGGAGTTGGACTTCTGTTTCGGAGTTGTTGCTGCAGTAGTATAGTTGTTTATCAAGATTGTTTGTGTTAAAGTACCTATGGAGAGGGTGTAATGTCAGACAAGATGTCATGACATTGTGTGACTGGTTAGACTTGACTGGTTGTTCTTGGTCATGTCATTGGGTTGTCAATGTATTAAATCAAAGTTGTACAAGCTTCTGAGTTGGATGTGTTCTGCTATTGGTTGTTTGCCCTTATTGCATAGTTGCTTTGTTTGCCAAAAAGGAAGAGTAGGTTTGGATTTTGTGTTTAAACCAGTTTCTCAAGGATAGTCTGTTCTATTCTGAGTATGTTGGGTTGGTTTTGTGTCATGTGATCTGAGTTATGAACACATTTTTGACATATGGTCTGAGTTACCAGGAGTGGTGGTTGATTTTCTCGTAAGTTTCCTCTTATGCCATCAGTAATGAGAAAAGGTTATTGGTTAGAAAGGGAGTGTTGTCTACCTTCTTCCTCATGTACACCATGACTTCAGGACTTTCCCCTTTGATCCTGAGGTTGCTGGTCTGTGGTGGTATGTATGATGTGCTGAAATTGAGTGGTTGTGAAAATGATGTTAGGATATCAATCAGACTGAGATGTTTTTTTCTGGTGCCCTGTATGCTGCTGGTTGGTTGTCTCTGGTGTTGAGGGGGAGCTTCGGTTTGTTGATGGAATTTCTTTCTGCTGTTTTTTGGTTTGTCTAAATTCTGGCTAAAAAGGGGGAGAGTTGTTGCCTGTTTTTTTAGTTGTTTTGTGTGTGCAACTGGCTTTTATTGGAATGTTAGAAGTGTTTGTATATGCCTCTGCTGCAGGGATTTCTATTCATTGGTGATGCTATAGTGTTTTAGCCACAATTTGCCAAAGGGGGAGATTGTTAGTTCTGAATTGGCAGCATCTGTGTTAAAACACCCTGTTACATCAAGATGTTTTACTTGATGTCGTGACATGTTGTTTCTAACATTCTACAATTTGTGTTTCTTAAAGGTAGCAGGACTGTGTACTGATGTCAAACACGATGTCCTAACATCTGTTGATAGAACATCCTGTTAAGGTTGGTTTTATTTGCTGCGAAGTCTGACGTGTGTTTACATTCTGTTATTGGCGAGAGAAAATCATGGTCTGTCGTTTTGTAGCAGTAATATGTTTATTACTTGCTAAGAAGAACAGGTTAAGCAAGAAGTCTTGCTGTATGTTGAGACATGTTGAAATGAGAAGTTCTCATCATCTGGAGCAACGTGTCGGATAAGATGTCCTATGCTGAATCATTCGACATCGCGCCTGTGCTGAGCTGGACAGTTAAATTCTGTTATGATTTAACAGATGCAGAATATTTTGGGAATATTATGATTCCTATGTGGCGCTGTTTTGTTTGGTCTGGAAGATTCAAGTCAGAATTAAGAAGAATAATGACTCTCTAAATTATGGAGATAATTTAGGAAAGATTTGATTGAAGACCTATGTTAGTGCTTGGATTGGCTGGAATTTTGGTAAAACAAAGTATGTTCTATGTTGATGTCAAGGTGCTGATGTTACAACATTGAGTCTTAACACTAGGCTGTGTTAAGTATTTAAATTGCTGAAGTTGGATGTATGATGTCACATGGCGATGTTGTGACATTAGATCTGCAGAATTAATAACATCAGGTTGTGATGTTGTTAGGGTTTGCGTGTTAGCTGGAATTGTGGAGAGCAAGCTATCTCATTGGATGCGAATATCTTGGGATAGATATTTTCTGCTGCATAGGAGATCTGGTGCAGATTTGTAGGAGATTTAAAAGGTTGAAGATTTGAAAAGATTTTAGGAGAAAATCTGTTTTGAATATTCAATTTTAAATAACAAATCAAGTCAGATATTGTAGCAAGTCCAAGCCTAATTCAGGTTGCTATTTAAAGCGTACAAAGCCAAAGCAATAGGTACAGAAATACAGAGAGAAGATCAAGAGCATAGGCTGAGTGTCTTGAGTATTTTGTACGAGTTTTGTATACAGAATTCTAGGTTGAATTGCTGAGTCCTTTTTTGTCCTCTCTTAGAAGCTATGAAGCAATAGAGAGTTATTACTTGATCGAAGCTGTGAAGTAAGATTAAGGTTGCTCAAAGAGGTTGTTCCTTGAGTATCATTTTAGGGATTGAGTAGTGTTCTCATATCTAAGTGGTTTCTTAGGTAGAAAGTCACTAGTAGGAATTAAGTTTAGGAGATTGTCAACTGGGTTGTTGAGTCTGTAAATTAATTCTACAAGTAGTGAATTTCATCCCTGGCTTGGTAGCTGTAGCGAGCGATTTTGGATGCGGTTCTTAATTGCTGGTCGCTCTCTGCGTTTGAGTTTTAACTACAGGTCGATTCATTTTTTATCCTATTGTGAGCTGAATAAGGAAGGGAAATAGATGTCTCCAATTAACCCTGCTTGCATACTGAGTTTAAACAGCGGCATGTTAGGTTACGAATGCTATCAATGTGGGGGGGCCTTTGTACTGGTTATTTGTATTTTCGCCAATACTATTTTCTTTTTCTCTTTCTAGGACTTTCTGGCGGGGAACGAGGATTTAGGATGTTAGGACTGATGCTTTTGATAGATACATGAGAGTATGGGAATTTGGGTTTTTGTTTAGTGTGCTCGCTAAGATTTTTCTTTCAATCTTATGCCTACGTATTCCCGTTTACCGAAATAGGGAAATCAGAGCGTTCGTAGTTCCTCCTATTCTATGGGAGGAAATGGTTGTTTTTGGTGTCTTGTTCAAAGCCCAAGACGTGAAGCGGAAAAGGTGATTTGTATCTTATTTAAAGCCCAAGATATGAAGCTGAAAAGTCTGTTTGTATCTTGTTCAAAGCCCAAGATATGAAGCTAAAGGTGTTGACTTTAGAGAGAATTTGTCATCTCTAAAGGGGTCTGTTTGTCACAACTGTTGGGTGACTGAATGTAAAGGAGGATTACTTTAACCGGGATTTGTGAATCCGGCAATGCCATAATTTCCTTTATAGGGATTTTAACCTGAAGGAGAAGACTTTAACTCAGTGTAGAGCAATGTCATCTTTCCTTAGGAATTTCTCATGCTAAAAGAGGGACAGTGGCATGGATGTAGATGATCCAGAGGCTAGCCGCTTACAGCGATTAGATGAAGGGGAAAGAGTTGTTGATGTTTGTGTACTGTGAACGAGGCACAACTTTAATGCTAAAAGGTTAATTGGATTAACCAGTGGTTTTCTTATATAAAGCCTAAGAGGAGGCGATTATGTGTCTCGTATAAAGTCTGAGAGAGAGGCTAAAAGTTTTGACTCGGCGATGAAGTCTTTTGGTATCTCGTATAAAGCCCGAGATGGAGACTATCTGACTCAACAAGAGAGTTTTTGTATCTCGTACGAAGCCCGAGATGGAGGCGAAAGAGGTGATTGACTCAACGAGGGAGTCTCTTATGTGTCTCGTACAAAGCTCGAGAGAGAGGCTAAACGCTGTTTGACTCCGCTGGGGAGAATCATTGTATAAAGCCCAATAGGGAGGCTATGGTGACTGTTTCAGTTGAGTGACAGGTCCAGTATGCTGATTTTGAAGAGAAAATTAGTTCTTATATGAGCAACACTGTACTCATGGATTTGATTCAAGGATTCGGGTTATTCCTATTCTTTAAGGAAGCGGGAAATCCGAAGGGTATTGAGACTGTCCGAGTCTACGGGTTTCCTTCCTATTTTGGGGAAGGGGGTCACTTGAGAATGTCTTTGAGACTCAAGGAAATTAGACTGTCCAAGTCTAAAGTTTCACCTTTTGTACTATGTTTTGAGAAACAGTAGTAGACTCTTTGAAAGGACTGTTCTATGCAGATGATTAAGTTCTGTTCCTATACCTCTAGGAGGTCGTCGGGACAATTTGTACGAAGCCCAAGAGGAGGCTGGAAACTTTTAAGAAGCCGACGGGTCCTTGTACGATGCCCAAGAGGAGGCTATCATTCCCGGAGGAAGAGATCATTATACGAAGCCTAAGAGGAGGCTGTAAAAACTTCTAAGAAGCCGGCAGGTCCTTGTACGATGCCCAAGAGGAGGCGGGGTTGCTTTTAGGAAGCCTGTGGGTCCTTGTACGATGCCCAAGAGGAGGCCGATGCTTTTAAGAAGCCGATGGGTCCACAAACCCCGAGAAATTCAAGGCAAGCTATTCACAAGGAATAGATCAAGTCAGGAAAGTTCGAGAATTTGGAAGGAACTCAAGAGATGCCATTCACGGAGAAAAGATCATCTCTGGGGAGTAGAGTTTCTTGACAAATGATTTTAAGAAGCCTGTGGGTCCCCAAACCCCGAGAAGTTCAAGACATGCCATTCACCGAGAATAGATCAAGCCAGGAAAGTCCGAGAATTTGGAAGAAACTCAAGAGATGCCATTCACGGAGAAAATATCATCTCTGGGGAATAGAGTTTCTTTGACAACTTCTACGAGTGACAGTCTATGAAAGGGTTCACAGAGAATGCCGCCTTTCATATCTCCATATTGTTTAACCCCAAGAGGAGGGAAGACTGTGTCTGGTAATCCTATGGGGATCTAGTTTAGACTATTTCTAAGAGTGATCAACGGGCTTAATGCTAGACGTAGTTGCCGGGGAAACTCTAAATATCTATACTATTATTACACAGTTGATATGAGTTTATGAAAGAAGACTTACAGTGAAACAGCCCCACAATAAAGTTATATGTATATGAAAGCGGTAAATGAAAGCAATAACCACTTACTCGGTTGTAGAGCTTCCATGCTGTTTGGTTAGTTGTTCAACAAAGACAGATTGAAAACAACAGTATATTCAAAATCAAAGGAGAAAGTGCTTTGAAAAAGAAAGATTTGGGGCTTACAGTTCAAGGAGAGGCCCAAGGTTTTACCAGTGATTGCACTATTTTAATTTGTACAGAGGGACTTATACAAGTGACTGAGGCCCAAAAATTGTTTTCTGTACAAAGGGATTTGGGTCTTACACTCTCTCAAGAGGCCCAAAAAGAGTGGGGCTTATAACACGAGGGTAGGCCCAATTGATTTTCCATTTTTTAAAATGGTGATCGCGCTGAGGTTTTCTTTTAACACAGAGGGACTTATATAATAAGTGAGGCCCAAAATGTTTTTGGTTAAAAGGGGGTTGGGTCTTACACTCTATTAGAGGCCCAAAAGTTTTGAATGGGTCTTATAGCTCAAGGAGAGGCCCAGGGTTATTTTGAAAAGGCGACGATCGCGCCGTTTGTTTTTGATGATATCGGGACTTATACAATACACTGAGGCCCAAAAATGGTTTGGTCAAAAAAGGATTAGGTCTTACACTCTATTAGAGGCCCAAAAGTGTTTTGAAAATGATTTATGAGGGTTGAATTAATCCAAAAACCCTAATTTGTTTTAAAAAATGTATTTAATTGAATAAAAATTCAATTAAAATGATCAAAATTGTTTAACATATGAAAAAAAAATTGTGATCTTGGATTAATGCTTCAAAAATTAAGTATTGACCACTTGCAGCTGGTGATCGTGTTTGGTGTTGGAGGTGTTACAGCTTGGTTCCAATGATGTGGATAGCTTCCCTAGGTGCCAAGTGATGTGTCTGAGTACTTGGAATGGATTGAAATGGTTTGGAGTTGAAGATGGCACCACAACTGCAAAACTGTCAAGAACTTGAGCAATTGGCTGGTGATTTTGTGAAATATGTGTTCCAGATGTTATATGAGTGTTTGGATCACTTCTATATGATGTATGTGAGGTGTGTGAGTGATTGGTTTGATTGGAAAAGCTCTCAAACTCAAAACCCGATAGTGACTTGCCTTAGAAGGCAAAATTGGAGTGAAAGAAGAGATTTTGAGGAAAGCATCTGTTTGATGGCTTTGGTGTACTCAAACTGATCACAATTGAGCTCTATTTATAGTAGAGCAAGTTTATTTTGGGATCCACAGTGAATGGCAACTGCAGCAGGTGTTTGTTCAATGTTGGCCAATGGAAATGCAAGTCTCCTCTAGTCATTGACTAGAGGTTAGGGCACAGAGCTTTGGTTCCCTTGGTCTTGGATAAGTCTTGACTGATTTCAGATGAGAATGGCTCAGTCCATGCCACCTTGATGCTTCCATTGAATGCTTCAATCCAAATTTGGAGTCTTGTCCCTATTTTGTCCATTCTAGGTTCAACATGCTATTTCTTGTTCCATGGACTTTGGAGGCTTGGCTCAGTGATTGCCCCCTTTAGATTCAATCCTCAGATGTGTCCAAGTGGATAGGAGTATTTGAATTTGGCTGATTTTGGCAAATCGAGCAAAATTGCAAATTCTGCCTTGCCTTTGACAGATTTCAGCAAGGCAACTTGCCAATGTCATATCTCATGGTGTAAGTTGAATTTGGTAATGTTCTTGACCATTTTGGAAAGCCCTTACATGATACAACAACTGTTTGAACATGTTTGGTTTTGATCTCTTTTGAATCCAAGTGAAAAATCCCCCTACATTTGGCAAAAAGTGAAGACAGATTTGGACTTAGTGAAAATTTCACTAAGTGTTGGAAAGAGTGACATTTTCATTTTTCAGCCATTTTGATCACTCCATAACTCAAAATCCTTAATGAATTGGACTTAGGTCTAGTTGAAGTTTTTGTAGAGGGTAATGAGGGTACAAATCCATATTTGGATGAGGAAAAATGGTTTTGTGGTTTAGGAGTTATGATTCTCCAAAGTTGGTACCCTAGTCACTTTATTTTTAACTTAGAAAATTTTCTAAGTTTTTATGGTTACCTCTTTTACAAGTTATCCAACTTTCCTTGATTTTTCTTGATGAATGATGATTTAAATCATACATTAACATCATTTTAGGGTTAAAAATCCATTTTGGTGAAAAATCTTAAAAAGTCAAAGTTGACTTTTGTGCACAGTTGACTGTTTATCAGATGAATTCCAAACTGTGCAATTCTTCAGGAAATCATGTCCTTGACCTAAATCAAACTTGATGGACATGTTCCATGGGTGTCATAGGGTATATTGAGGTATGTCCTAGGGTTTGGGAGCATGTCTTGGTCAAAAGTCAAAGTTACAGTTGACTTTTTCCTTAAAACCCTAATTGTGGTGCAGATGAAATTGAGACTTGTTGCTCAAGCTTCTTGGATTAATCCATTGTTCCAAATGGATCAATATTCATTAGAGACCCTCAAACCCTCTCTTGAGGTCTTGGTTCATGATTTTCCCTAAAAGTCAACTTAGGGGTGAATTAGGTCAAGAAACCCTAATTCCTGATTTTTGATGAATGCATCCCCTGAGACAAAATTGACTTGATGATTGGGTCCATGAGATTCCATGGAGTATATTAGGTTAGTTTTTGGAGCATTGGCTTGTGCCCAGATGAAAATTTTCCATCTGGAGGCCCTGGTCGACCAAAACCCTAATTTGGTGACACTGTCAATCTTGAGACTTGATCCACCTAGAAGGGAGTAGCCTTGTGCTTGATCCTTGAAGTGGGAGTCCTTTTGATCCATTGTGGATGTTTGAGAGGTTAGACAAGTTGAAGATCATGTCATTCCTTGATTGATCCTTTGTTTAAGCACTCAGAGATGGTTTGAAACCCTAATTTTGATTGTAGCGGGTGCTCACCCATCTTTGGGGAGACTGATGAAGTATGATGGTACATCCATATTGTGATGATGATTTTCACAATGATGGGAAATCTTATTGGTCAAAATTTGGGGTATGACAGATGCCCCTATTTAATCTTCTTAGACACGAAGGTGTGAATGACGAAGGTATTCGGGCATTCGGGGTGCAAGAGGATTAAATATCGGAATACCCGAAATTTTGATGGTGGTTATGAATGGTAGCTTACGCATTCATCTTCTTTAGCTAAGCGATGATGCTTAGAAAAGGTAAACTTCCCCTCGATCCTGGTCTTCAGCCAAGGAGCTGGTCTCTGTTTTCTTTTGGGATAAACCTCCCCTCGATCCTGGTTTCCAACCAAGGAACTGGTCTTAGTTTCCTTTGTAAACTTCCCCTCGATCCTGGTTTCCTACCGAGGAACTGGTCTTAGTTTCTTTTGTCAATAAACTTAATTGACAAGGGACGCTATTAGTAGCGGTTTTCCTTCAAACTTCTCGCCGAATTTTCCTGGGGAGATGCCATTTGAGTGGAAAAAGTTTTGATGTCAGACTTGCTGGCGAACCCAGTCGTCTGAGTTGTAGAGGTGTACAAACTTCTCTGTTGGAGATGCCATTTGTTGACTCTACTTGGGGAATGCGAGTCCCTTGAGAGACTGCTTCCGTTTGGGGTCTTTACATCATACTTTTCTCGGAGATCTTCTCGGAGAAATGCCATATGATGTGATCCAATTTTGAGGTGCCGATGACCTTTTCATCAGTGGGTTTTTCGGAGAAAAACTGCTGTACTGCCGAATCTTCGATTAGGAGGCTTTCTCTGTGGATTTTCCTTAATCCGGGAAAGCAAGGATATCATCTTCAATGGCGAAGAGTGGTGTTAACTGAGGACTTCTCTGGTTTTTCAGAGGTTCAAGTTATCAAAGTGGTCAAGGACCAACTTCCTTCCATAAATAAAACTGGAGGAGAGAGAATGTTCAGACGCAGTGTTTCCTGACGAGGCAAGAACTGACGACTCGATTGAGAGAACTTCTATCACTAGGGGGAAAGACTGACTAGAGTGATAGTGATGCAATATGAAATGTGAATGTAAATCAATAATGCATGATGTGTGTATGTTTATGCTGATAAAACTGACGCAACATACAAACTAAAAGATGAACATGACTGGATACTCGTCCATCGCGGGGCGAAGAAGTACCGTTGGTTCAGAATAGCAATTCCACCTTGCTTAGGAGAGATAGTCCCTGTTGGAAGCTAAGTTGGTCGGGCTTAGGAGATGAGAACTCTGCCGTGGGTATCATATGGGAGAAGGTCTCTGACACAGTTGATCCTTCATTCAGGCGTACTGGGTTAGAAGGAGTACTTTGATTCTGCACTTTGAAGTTCGCTTACTTTTGAAGAAGCGGTTGATGTTCCTTTGATGTTCAACAGTCAAAAGAAATTGCCGTATTCATTTTAAAAGCAGAAAATTTTTTAACAAGTAAATTCATTTTTGTTTTATTTCAAGAATCGTTAATCATGTTAACAACGTCATTCTGTAAAGCTAAAACAAATAAGAATTACAAACAAAAGCACAAGGGCTCAAATTTTATTGATAAGATGGAGATCATCCAAACGTGTGATTCCAAAGAGTATATACAAAGTTAGAAAATGGTAATTTACATGGAAAAGGGCTACGTTGAAACATAACAACCACTATCCTTCTACCAACTTTGAATTCGGGACATCCTGAGCTTCTGTCGAAGATGACCTTGACTGGAGTTTTCCTCTGATGGATGGTGTAACTGCTGCTGAGGGACTTGCCTCTGTTGAACATAGTTACTTGCCATTATCCCTAATTTTTTCCTGGATTGTACTATGAGATTTCCAATCCATCGGGATGATTTTTTTTCCATGTCTCTAACTTTTGCCTAGACCGCCCTTTCGGGTTTTCAATCCACCGAGACGTTTTTTTTTTTAGTTTATGTCTCTAACTTTTGCCTAGACCGCCCTTTCGGGTTTTCAATCCACCGAGACGTTTTTTTTTAGTTTAGGCGAAGTATTTTTTGACTACATCAACATTTGTGGGGTAGGAAAATTCCTCTCCGTCCATGGTTGCAAGTCTCAAGGTGCCGCATGAGAAAGCTTTCGTGACCACATAAGGGCCATCATAATTCGGAGTCCACTTGCCTCGCGAATCAGTGAGAAATGATTGTATCTTTTTGAGCACAAGGTCTCCTTTTCTGAAAACACGAGGTCGGACCTTTTTGTCAAACGCCCTCTTCATTCTCTGTTGATACAACTGACCGTGGCATAGTGCCGTGATTCTCTTTTCTTCGATCAGATTCAGTTAGTCGTGTCAACTTTGACACCCTTCAGCTTCGGTGAGCTTAGCTTCCATCAATACTCGGATTGACGGGATCTCTACTTCTATGGGGAGCACTGCTTCCATGCCATACACTAGAGAGAAAGGGGTTGCCCCTGTTGAAGTGCGGACAGATGTACGATAATCGTGAAGAGCAAAGGGTAGCATCTCGTGCCAATCTTTGTAGGTTACAACCATCTTTTGAATGATCTTCTTGATGTTCTTATTGGCCGCTTCTACCGCTCCGTTCATCTTGGGTCGGTAGGGAGATGAGTTATGATGTTCGATCTTGAACTCTGCGCACAACTCCTTCATCATCGTATTGTTCAAGTTAGATCCATTATCAGTAATGATCTCGCTTGGAACACCATAACGGCAGATGATATTGTTTTTGATAAATCGGACCACCACTTGTCGGGTTACATTAGCGTACGACGCTGCTTCGACCCACTTGGTGAAATAGTCAATGGCTACTAGGATAAACCGATGTCCGTTTGAAGCCTTAGGTTCGATCAAGCCAATCATGTCGATTCCCCATATGGAAAAAGGCCACGGGGAAGAAAGAGCTTTGAGATGTGATGGCGGTACATGAATTTTGTCGGAGTATATCTGACACTTGTGACACCTCCTCATGTACTTGTAGCAGTCGGATTCCATTGTCAACCAATAGTACCTTGCTCTGAGAATTTTTCTTGCCATTGTATGTCCGTTGGCATGAGTGCCAAAGGATCCTTCATGAATTTATTTCATAAGCATGTTTGCTTCTGGTTTGTCGACGCATCAGAGCAAGACCATGTCAAAATTTCTCTTATAGAGAGTGTCCCCGCTCAGGAAGAAGTTTCCAGCCAATCTTCTGAGGGGTTTTCTGTCTTTCCTGGATGCCCCAGGTGGGTACTCTTGTTTCTGAAGGAAGCATTTGATATCGTGATACCAAGGTTTGTCGTCTATGACTGCTTCAATTGCGAAGACGTAAGCGGGCCGTTCAAGGCGCATTATGTCGATCTTAGGTAAGTCGTTCCATTGACCTATACTAATCATGGAAGAGGGAGTGGCTAATGCATCAGCCATGTAATTCTCCTCACGAGGGATATGATGAAACTCAACTCTGTTAAAGAAGGGTAACAACCTTCTTGCCTAGTCCTTGTAAGGAATCAGTCCTGATTGGTATGTGTTCCAATCTCCTTTTATCTGATTGATAACCAAGGCTGAATTGCCGTATACGTCCAAGTTTTTGATCCTTAAATCAATTGCTTCTTCGAGACCCATGATACAAACTTCGTATTCGGCCTCGTTGTTCGTACATTTGAACATAAGTCTAACGGTGAAAGGAATGTAGGTACCCTGAGGGGTAACGATGATTGCCCCAATTCCATTTCCATAATGATTAACTGCTCCGTCAAAGATAAGTCCCCATTGGGAACCTGGTTCTGGCCATTCACTGGGTAACGGTTCATCGCACTCTTTCATTTTTAGATACATGACATCTTCGTCTGGGAAGTCAAACCCGATTGATTCTTGATCGTCAATCGGTTGATGAGCCAAATGATAGGCTAAAATACTTCCTTTAACGGCTTTCTGAGCGTGGTACTCTATGTCATATTCTGATAACAGCATCTGCCAATGGGCAATCCTTCCCATGAGAGCAGGTTTTTAAAAAACGTACTTGATTGGATCCATTTCAGAGACCAACCAAGTAGTATGACAAATCATGTACTGGCGTAGACGTTTGGCTGCCCAAGCCAAAGCGCAACAAGTTTTCTCAAGCATCGTGTACCGAGTCTCGCAGTCGGTGAATTTCTTGCTCAAATAGTAAATGGCAGACTCTTTCCGTTTGGTTTCGTCTTGTTGGCCAAGTACACATCCCATTGAGTCCTCTAGGACTGTGAGGTAGATAATCAGTGGTCTTCCATCCACTGGAGCTGATAGAATCGGAGGATTCAACAGATATTCCTTAATACTGTCAAAGGCGGTTTGGCAATCTTCTGACCAAACGCAATCCTGGTTCTTTTTGAGTAATTTGAAAATCGGCGCACACATGGCGGTCATGAGGAATATGAATCTGGAGATGTAGTTCAAACGTCCCAGGAATCCTCTGACTTGTTTTTCAGTTTTCGGAGAAGGCATTTCTTGAATGGCCTTGACCTTGTCAAGATCGACCTCAATTCCTTTCTGGCTGTCAATGAACCCTAGTAGTTTCCCTGAACGGACACCGAAGGTGCACTTGTTGGGATTCAAGCGGAGCTTGAATTTTCTTAGACGTTCGAACAATTTTGACAGATGTTCAACGTGCTCACTCTCTGTTTTAGATTTTGCAATCATGTCATCGACATACACTTCGATTTCTTTGTGTATCATGTCATGAAACAGAGTAGTCATGGCCCTTTGATAGGTTGCCCCGGTATTCTTCAAACCGAACGGCATTACCTTGTAACAAAAGGTACCCTATGGGGTAATGAATGAAGTTTTCTCCATGTCTTTCGGCGCCATTTTGATCTGGTTATAGCCCGAGAATCCATCCATGAAGGAGAACACTTTGAATTTTGCTGTACTGTCTACCAGCATGTCAATGTGTGGTAAAGGAAAGTCGTCCTTTGGACTAGCCTTGTTCAGGTCCCTGTAGTCGACACACATTCTGACCTTTCCGTCCTTTTTGGGAACGGGTACGATGTTGGCTAACCATTGAGGATATTCATACGTAGCGAGGAAACCCGCATCAATCTGTTTCTGCACCTCTTCTTTGATTTTGATGGCCATGTCCGGGTGAGTGCGTCTCAACCTTTGCTTTACTGGTGGATATTCCGATCTCAATGGTAAATGATGTTCCACGATGCTGGTATCTAACCCTGGCATATCCTGATAGGACCAAGCGAATACATCGGGGAATTCTTTGAGAAGCTTTATCAAACTCTCTTTGGCATTTGGACTGAGCAGTGCCCCAATCCTGATTTCTTTTCTCTCTTGCTCTGAACCCAAGTTTACCATTTCCAACGGTTCTTTATGAGGTTCAATGGACCTTTCCTCTTGCCTGAGTAGTCGGGAGATCTCTTCTGGAATTTCGTTGTCATTTTCTTCTTCAGCCTCGAATACCGGGAACTCAAAGTTGGGAGAAGGCATTGGATCGTATGTTTCAACGGGGTTTAAAACAAGCAATCTGCATGACGTGATGATTCGTGTTTAGAAGAGATAGAGAAAATGCAAGTGTGTGCAGTGTTTTATTTTACTGCTTGTTTTTATTATTGAATTGTTTTTTAGGATTACCATTTTCTGAAAAAAGCAAAAAGAGAAAACAGCAATAAATGCGGAAATTACAGAACGACGTTATTTTATTAATGAACAAGTCGAATCTTGAAACTACAGCCCTATAAAACAAAACTCTGTCGCTTTGGGCGAAGCGAAGAGGGGAAATTTACGGAAAGTGAGCCCTATCAAAACATCCGTTTCACCTGGGCAGGGTGAAAGGTTAAAGATGGCAATTACTTTGACTGATGAACGATCTTCGGAACCTCGACGGCAACCCATTGGCGGCGAACTCCTCGGTGAATCACAAAGTCTGGCACCTTCCTTGATTTGTCTTCAGAAATAACGCTGATTTCTGGTGGAGCAGGATCATTGGAATCTGTCTCCCAGGCAGAATTGTCGTAGGAGGATTCCTCAGTTGCATTTTGCATAGTATTTGTGCTCTCAGCTGTATCTCCCCATCCAGTAGGCTGGATATCTTCGAGCCTGATACGAGAGCTTCCGGGCGCAGTGTACTTGACCATATAGTCGTATTTTCCACTCGGTTGTCCCAGAGTGTCCCAAACTTCTTTGGAACTAGAGGGGTCATCTCTCTCGATGACGTTGACCTCTGGGAAAGCATAGTTGATGAATTTAAGTCCTACAAATGTTGCAAATTCATCTTCATGTTGAGTAGTTTCTGAATGACCTGAGTGTTGATCCCATGAAATGGTGGGGACACAGGTATTCTATTCAAAAACGGTCAACTGATTTTCATTGTTCGGCTGACTCTCTTGCCCCAAGTTTCCTGGGTAAGGCTACCACATTGGCAGACCATCCATTGGGCCATAGTAATTGTGGTCAAAGTTGTCTTTCATCAGAGTGTCTTCCTCTAATGAATTTGGTGGAGCACGGCATCCTTCCGGATCACAATCTCCGTAGATCATTTCGATGTCTGACCTTGGTATAAATCTCGGACTCTATGCGGGAAAGCAAAATGGTGTAGGCACCTCTTCCTGAGACATATAACCGTCCTCATTAAGGTAGGACTTCCACTCTTCATCCGTGTCAGAGGGATCTTCCTCATTAATAGCATGTACTGCCTGAGACACTAGGTGAAGAAAACCTCCACTGTGGAAGAAATTTTGAAGGGGATGAAGACTTTCATCGTTGGCAGCTGTCTGGGTACAGGTTGCAGAAAAACCAATACCCTTCTTTGTTGTATTGCTAGTAGGAATGACAAGTTGTCCCCATCCTGTTGTATCGGTACTCTCGACCGCTTTGATAGCATCTTTATATGAGGAAATCGAGGTTCCTCCTCTGAACTGATTGTTCTTGCTCACTGACAGTGCTTGGAACTGGGTTCCAATAACTTCCTCGGGTTCTATACCAACAGATGATGACAAGTTACTCACGAGCAAGGCCTGTTCTCCACAGACTATGACAAGCTGATCGTTCTTGATGAACTTTAGCTTTTGGTGGAGGGTCGAAGTGACCGCTCCAGCCTGATGTATCCAAGGTCTTCCTAATAAACAACTGTATGTTGCCCGGATGTCCATGACCTGGAAAGTAACTTGGAAAGTATGAGGACCGATAGTTATAGGAAGATCAACTTCGCCGATAACTGTTTTTCTGGATCCGTCAAATGCTTTGACGACGACCTCGCTGATTCTCATCGGAGGGCCTTTGAATGATAATTGCATCAAAGTGGACTTCGACATAACATTCAGGGCTGACCCTGTGTCTACCAGTACGCTGGCTAAAGCATCGTTCTGGCAGTTAACTGTGATATTGAGCGCCATGTTATGACGGCGACCCTCTTCGGGTAATTCCTCATCACTAAATCCCAAATTGTTGCAGGAAGTGATGTTAGAGACAATACTATCGAACTGTCCAATCGTTACATCCTGTTCCACAAAGGCTTGCTCCAAGACTTTCTGTAGATTCTCCCTGTGGGCTTCTGAACTGAGTAACAGCGATAATACCGAGATCTTTGATGGAGCCTGTAATAGCTGATCCACAATGTTATATTCACTCCTTTGGATGAGCTTCAACATCTCATCATTATTTTTCGAAAGGTCAGGATTACTGGATTGACCGACTGGTGGATCAAGAGTTTCCGTCTGAAGTTCCTTTTCCTTGTTAAGTTCCCCAACCCCTCGGTTGAAATTCTACCACTCCGTGTTACACGACAGATGTCTGCAATATTCACGACGGAGGGTAATGGAATTTCCTTTCCATTTTCAATTGTCGTTGTACCGTATTTGTAAGGGATAGCCTTAGTTGATTCATACGGTGTTGGTCCTGGTAGATAGACGACTATGGGAGCCTTATGATTTTTCTGACCATCATAATTAATCTCGATTCGTTCCAGGTTGGGAACTTTAGATTCGTCAAGTAGAGGGATAATGGCAAAAACATCCCTGGTCCTATGATGACCAGAGATCAGGACAACATCCTTAACTTGCTCGGCAAGGTAGTTCAGCTTCTAGTGGATGGGTCTAGAACCCGGGTATGGACGAATCTATCCACGATCCACCTGACCCTGAAGAGCTGCTCTCACAAAGTAACACCCTTGGTTACTTTCCGAACAGACACCGCAACAGTCATAATTGTGTGGTGGCATCTGGCCACACCCACTTTGAATACAATGTAAACTCACTAGGTTAGCTTCCACAAATCGGACATCCTGACTCTGATGCTGAGTGGGGTTTCTATTACTGATACTAATCTGCTGAGTATCTTCATCCATATAAATTGGCGTCCACCAGTGATTTAACAAGTGCTGAAGTGCCTCCTGGACAAGGGTACAACCTCGATCATTTTCGCAACCCGCTTTACAGCTTTGATAGTCGTGTGATATTAAGAATCCGAGTCGGACCTGCTCAGCATGTAACTCTACCAGGTTGGTATTCATCACGCGAATATGGAAGATCTGAACCATGTTGATTTGATAGGAGTTCCTATCACGGTAGTCTTGGATCCATCCAAGATCCATCTGACGCTGAAGGGCTTCTTGTACAAAAGAGCAACCCTGTTTGTTTACCGAGCAAGTCAGACAAGAACTGTAATCGTGTCGCGGCAGATTATGATACTGGCTTTGCCTTGAGTGCATCGCCACCAAGTTGACATTCATTGCACGGATATCGTGGTTCTGAATGACGTTAGAATTCGTGTAAACCATGTTAACTCCACAAACTCGATGCTCTTGGATCCATCCGAGATCCATCTATTCCTGCAGAGCTGCTTGCACCACAGAACATCCTTGATTGTTTTTAGAGCAGATATCACACTGATGATAGTTATGAGGTGGCACATGGCCATATCCACTCTGTCTACAATGCATCTTGACCAAATTGGTTTTCAACAAGAGTACATTGTGAATTTGATAGACATCATTAGTCTCTCCTTTTATCAAATTGACTGCAGCCTTCCCATGTTGAGGCAGCGGGTTTGTGAGAACATTAGGATTTGTATCCTTGAAGGATAAGACCCCGCTCCTAACAAGTTTTTGCATGTCGGACTTGAAATTGAGACAAGTCTCTATGTTATGCCCTGATCCTCCTTGATGGTAAGGGCAAGTTTGATCCACCTTAAACCAAAAAGGCGGATTTTCTGGTACTGTAAGAGGAGATTTAGTCTGAATGTGCCCCTTAGCCAGTAGTAATGGAAACAGCTCTGCGTACGTTATGGGTATAGGATCAAATCCTGGTGGCCGTGTTGTACGGTTGTTGTTATATGGAGGACGAGCTTGCTGAAGAGGCTATAGTGTCCTTTGTTGGTTAGGTTGGCTCTGCGCAATCTGAGGTTGATACGTAGGAATAGACGCAGGGTTGATAGCAGGAGTTACAGCTGCTACCGGTTGATAACGTCACATTTGCTTCCCGAGAGAGATATTCCCAATATCTTGCTCTTTTATCTTAGGGAGAGCACTACTGTATTTTTTAGTACCGCTCATCGATCCAGTGTCTTTTACCAAACGTCCATCTCGGACGGCTTCCTCAAGACGTACGCCCATGCCGACCATTTCGGTGAAGTCACTGGGTACACTGGCAACCATTCGGTTATAGTAAAATGAGCTTAAGGTTTTTAAGAAGATCTTTGTCATCTCTTTTTCCTCAAGAGGTGGACAAATTTGAGTGGCAATCTCACGCCACCTTTGAGCATACTCCTTAAAGGTTTCCTTGTCCTTTTGCGACATCGATCTGATTTGATCTCTGTCGGGTGCCATGTCCAAATTGTATTTGTATTGTTGGACGAAGGCAGTGCCAAGATCTCTGAATGTACTGATCGTAGTACGGTTTAAACCCATGTACCATTTGAGTGCAGCACCGGTTAAACTATCCTGAAAGTAGTGAATCAGTAAGTCCTGATTCTCCGTCTGAGTTAACATCCGCCAAGCGTACATCACCATATGGCTCTGAGGGCAAGAGTTACCCTTGTATTTTTCAAAGTTGGGTACTTTAAATTTGTGCGGGACTTTCACATTTAGGACCAAGCAGAGATCTGCGACATCCTTTCCAAATAGATCCTGACCGCGAATGGCATGCAGTTCCTTCTGCATTTCTAAGAACTGCTCCTGGAATTCCTCCATTCTGTCAAACATAGTTTCCTTCTTACCAGAAGGTGTCTGTGGAATCTGTCCTTCCGGGACAGTGTGCACCACAGGGGGTGGTACCGTGACTACGGTAGTGAGTCTTGGCATTTCCCGAAGTTTGTAACCTTCAGGAGTCTTTAGTATGCCCCTGGCATCTTCGCTTTCCCAAAGTTTGTAACCTTCAGGCCCAGCGGCTTCTGTTATGATTCCCTGATCCTCAGTGATCGGCGGAACATATCCTTCCGGGATATAGTTAACAAGCATTCCCCAAGGACGATCTTTCGGCATTTGATACCTAGGATCGGACTTCTCCACTATGGGCATTGAGGTGATCTCTAAGATCACAGTTCTTTGTAGCTGAGCTTCTGCCATGGCTTGCATGTCGTTACGAAGCTTTCTCATATCCGCTCTCAGAGCGTCGATCTCTTCTTTCAACTCTCTATTTTCTTCCTCAAGATCATCCATCTTTTTCTGACGATTGGCCCGAGTATTATACGAATGAGACAGTTTGACTCTAGAATCGAGACACACACGTGAGATTCGTAGGTAAGAAGAATACGCGATGTGAGAATGATGAATGCAATGATTATATTAATTGTTTAAGGTTTAATCAAAATAAACTTCGACAATTAGATTGCAAATATCAAACGGTGGGGAAACCCCTTTTTATTGAAATTCAAAGGATTACAGAAATGGAAATACAGTAGATTACAAAGTGCAGAAACAGAAACCTAAACTAATGGGTCCCGAGTCCTCTCTGAAGAGAAATCGGGTGCTGATTCTGGTATCTTCCTTTTCTTTGACCGGGGCTCTTGGGCCATTGTCGGGTTGTCATTCCTTTGCCAGGTGAAAGGAGCGAGCAAATTCCTTTGGTCATCTTGATTCTCTACAGCATGTTGCTCAAAAATCTCAATCAGAGCGTCTTTCTCTTTCAGTAATTGTTGTATTTTGATGCACTCTACATCGAGGGTGCGGTACTTGTTCTTCCAAGACCTTCTCTCCTTTTGAACTTTTTTGAGAGTAACCTGAAGCTTTTCAGTTTCCGTCATGAAGTACATGACAGATTCCCTCGGCGGAAGAATTCCGTAACGAGGATAAGGCATTTTTAGCTTGAGAGCTCTAGTTTGTACCCAATGGAGATAAGGCTCCACCGAGACACATTTCGGTTTTCCTAGAGACTCTCGACCTTTCTTATGAACCTATTTCCAAGCGTGCACTATTTCCATTTTTAGTGCTCTGTCATTTTCTCCTTCCTTGAAGAAAAGACCTTCCAGATGAACACCCCGTGGGACGTGTCTCATCGGGTATCCAAATTGACGATGAACGAGAACTGGATGATAGTTGATTCCTCCATTAGTTCCTATAAGGGGCACGTTGGGGAAGTTTCCATAACGGTCAATGATTATGATTCCATCATAGATCCTATTACACCAATCTATATCAGAGTTGGTGAGATTTTGATCTTCTGCGACCAACGTAAGGCACTCTTGCAATCCCAAAAAGCAGTAGACTTGGGCAAGTGAGAGATAAACCATTTGTAAAGCAGAGGTACACAGCATGTGATCTCCCCTCCACTGTACAAATTTCCCAAGTGTACAGAATGATACGCTTCTGCGAGCAAAGTCGGTACAGGGTTTCCAATGAGAAAAACCTTAATGGAGTTGATATCTACAAAGTTATTGATGTTGGGAAACAAAAATAACCCGTAGGTGAGCAAGACAAAGACGCTTTCAAAAGCAGTCACGTTTCCTATACTGGTAAAATACAAGGCCTTCTTTGTCAAGAACTGGGCTGGAAAACCTTGGATGCCACCCTTGGTGGTCAGGTGAGTCCTGACCTCAGACTCGCCCAAATGAATTGCTCTTGCAATGGTCCGATTCTTTGGAATTTCTTCCAGTCCAGAAAATGGAGCTCTATCAGTAATGTGTAAATCAATCAGATGAGAATACTCCTCCAGCGTTGGTGCTAACTGGTAATCCAGGAATATGAAACAGTGATAAACTGGATCATAAAACTGAATGAGCGCATCAATGATTCCTCAATCACATGGACTCTTAACAGTGGTAGCAAACCTCCGTGCTTGGCTCTGAAAGCCTCAGGGTTAGTGATCATCCTCGCTAACCTTCTCAAATCCTCTAGCTTTGGAACCTTGAAGGTGTAACTATGAGTTCTCCTTCTACCGAAATCCATTAGCACAATCCTTTTCTCTGATATTTGCAATCACAGTCTTTGTTTAATTTGAAAAACAGAGAGACTAGAAGAGAATTTTTTTTTTGAATGTTTTAATGTTTTTTAAATGAATGCATGAATGCAGCACACAAAAACATAGGAAAAACATGGGGTCAAAGGGTCGTTGTCATAAAGTCAAGGCTCTACCAATCCCCAAAGGTTTATACTAATTATCATCAGCTCCTCCCAGGAAAGCAAAACAACAAGCGGGTCGCCAGCGAGTTGTAGAGCAATCTTAGAGTAAGTGCCATTCACTGAGAATAGATCACTAGCCTCAAATGAGGGTAGTATCGCGTAACAACTATTCCCGATAGTTTTCGCACTACAAAAGGGTTTGGCTCCTCAGCTTCTCAGACTTAACAATCAGCCCATTGTCTAGGTGAGAGAATGGGTTGCATTGGTCAGCCTCCACTGAGGTTGATGGTCGACCTCGTCGCCATCACTTATCTTAAGTGTATACTCAATCTTTCCACATGCGGCATCACACGCATTCCCATTAGCAGAAAAATAAACACGTATAGCAATTAGGAAAAGAAGTATATATATTTGTCCTAATCATCCTAGACCTTTAAAGCTATAAATCCTAGGTTCCTGACAGAAATTGGGTTCCCCAGCGGAAGCCCCGATCTGTGGTATTCACACAAGAGGTGAAAAGGAGAAAAACAGAGAGCAGCCCCACGGTGGGCGCCATTTTTCTGTAGCGAGCAATTTTGGACGCGGTTCTTAAGCGCTGGTCACTCTCTGCGGTTGAGTTTTAACTACAGGTCGATTCATTTTTTATCCTATTGTGAGCTGAATAAGGAAGGGATATAGATGTCTCCAATTAACCCTGCTTGCATACTGAGTTTAAACAGCGGTCTGTTAGGTTACGAATGCTATCAATGTGGGGGGGCCTTTGTACTGGTTATTTGTATTTTCGCCAATACTGTTTTCTTTTTCTCTTTCTAGGACTTTCTGGCAGGGAACGAGGATTTAGGATGTTAGGACTGATGCTTTTGATAGATACATGAGAGTATGGGATTTTGGGTTTTTGTTTAGTGTGCTCGCTAAGATTTTTCTTTCAATCTTATGCCTACGTATTCCCGTTTACCGAAACAGGGAAATCAGAGCATTCATAGTTCCTCCTATTCTATGGGAGGAAATGGTTGTTTTTGGTGTCTTGTTCAAAGCCCAAGACGTGAAGCGAAAAAGGTGATTTGTATCTTGTTTAAAGCCCAAGATATGAAGCCCAAGGGGTATGTTTGTCACAATTGTTGGGTGACTGACTGTAAAGGAGGATTACTTTAACCGGGATTTATGAATCCGACAATGCCATAATTTCCTTTATAGGGATTTTAACCTGAAGGAGAAGACTTTAACTCAGTGTAGAGCAATGCCATCTTTCCTTAGGAATTTCTCATGCTAAAAGAGGGACAGTGGCATGGATGTAGATGATCCAGAGGCTTGCCGCTTACAGCGATTAGATGAAGGGGAAAGAGTTGTTGATGTTTGTGTACTGTGAATGAGGCACAACTTTAATGCTAAAAGGTTAATTGGATTAACCAGTGGTTTTCTTATATAAAGCCTAAGAGGAGGCGATTATGTGTCTCGTACAAAGCCCGAGAGAGAGGCTAAAAGTTTTGACTTGGCGATGAAGTCTTTTGGTATCTCGTATAAAGCCCGAGATGGAGGCTATTTGACTCAACAAGAGAGTTTTTGAATCTCGTACGAAGCCCGAGATGGAGGCGAAAGAGGTGATTGACTCAACGAGGGAGTCTCTTATGTGTCTCGTACAAAGCCCGAGAGAGAGGTTAAACGCTGTTTGACTCCGCTGGGGAGAATCATTGTATAAAGCCCAAGAGGGAGGCTATGGTGACTGTTTCAGTTGAGTGACAGGTCCAGTATGCTGATTTTGAAGAGAAAATCAGTTCTTATATGAGCAACACTGTACTCATGGATTTGATTCAAGGATCCGGGTTATTCCTGTTCTTTAAGGAAGCAGGAAATCCGAAGGGTATTGAGACTGTCCGAGTCTACGGGTTTCCTTCCTATTTTGGGGAAGGAGGTCACTTGAGAATGTCTTTAAGACTCAAGGAAATTAGACTGTCCAAGTCTAGAGTTTCACCTTTTGTACTATGTTTTGAGAAACAGTAGTAGACTCTTTGAAATGACTGTTGTATGCAGATGATTAAGTTCAGTTCCTATACCTCTAGGAGGTCGTCGGGATAATTTGTACGAAGCCCAAGAGGAGGCTGGAAACTTTTAAGAAGCCGACAGGTCCTTGTACGATGCCCAAGAGGAGGCTATCATTCCCGGAGGAAGAGATCATTATACGAAGCCTAAGAGGAGGCTGTAAAAACTTCTAAGAAGCCGGCGGGTCCTTGTACGATGCCCAAGAGGAGGCGGGGTTGCTTTTAGGAAGCCTGTGGGTCCTTGTACGATGCCTAAGAGGAGGCCGATGCTTTTAAGAAGCCGATGGGTCCCCAAACCCCGAGAAATCCAAGGCAAGCTATTCACAAGGAATAGATCAAGTCAGGAAAGTTCGAGAATTTGGAAGAAACTCAAGAGATGCCATTCACAGAGAAAAGATCATCTCTGGGGAGTAGAGTTTCTTGACAAATACTTTTAAGAAGCCCGTGGGTCCCCAAACCCCGAGAAGTTCAAGACATACCATTCACCGAGAATAGATCAAGCCAGGAAAGTCCGAGAATTTGGAAGAAACTCAAGATATGCCATTCACGGAGAAAAGATCATCTCTGGGGAATAGAGTTTCTTTGACAACTTCTACGAGTGACAGTCTATGAAAGGGTTCACAGAGAATGATGCCTTTCATATCTCCATATTGTTTAACCCCAAGAGGAGGGAAGACTGTGTCTGGTAATCCTATGGGGATCTAGTTTAGACTATTTCTAAGAGTGATCAACGGGCTTAATGCTAGACGTAGTTGCCGGGGAAACTCTAAATATCTATACTATTATTACACAGTTGATATGAGTTTATGAAAGAAGACTTACAGTGAAACAGCCCCACAATACAGTTATATGTATATGAAAGTGGTAAATGAAAGCAATAACCACTTACTCGGTTGTAGAGCTTCCATGCTGTTTGGTTAGTTATTCAACAAAGACAGATTGAAAACAACAGTATATTCAAAATCAAAGGAGAAAGTGCTTTGAAAAAGAAAGATTTGGGGCTTACAGTTCAAGGAGAGGCCCAGGGTTTTACCAGTGATTGCACTGTTTTAATTTGTACAGAGGGACTTATACAAGTGACTGAGGCCCAAAAATTATTTTCTGTATAAAGGGATTTGGGTCTTACACTCTCTCAAGAGGCCCAAAAAGAGTGGGGCTTATAACACGAGGGTAGGCCCAATTGATTTTCCGTTTTTTAAAATGGCGATCGCGCCGAGGTTTTCTTTTAAAGCAGAGGGACTTATACAATAAGTGAGGCCCAAAATGTTTTTGGTTAAAAGGGGGTTGGGTCTTACACTCTATTAGAGGCCCAAAAGTTTTGAATGGGTCTTATAGCTCAAGGAGAGGCCCAGGGCTATTTTGAAAAGGCGACGATCGCGCCGTTTGTTTTTGACGATATCGGGACTTATATAATACACTGAGGCCCAAAAATGGTTTGGTCAAAAAAGGATTGGGTCTTACACTCTATTAGAGGCCCAAAAGTGTTTTGAAAATGATTTATGAGGGTTGGATTAATCCAAAAACCCTAATTTGTTTTAAAAAATGTATTTAATTGAATAAAAATTCAATTAAAATGATCAAAATTGTTTAACATATGAAAAACAAATTGTGATCTTGGATTAATGCTTCAAAAATTAAGTATTGACCACTTGCAGCTGGTGATCGTGTTTGGTGTTGGAGGTGTTACAGCTTGGTTCCAATTATGTGGATAGCTTCCCTAGGTGCCAAGTGATGTGTCTGAGTGCTTGGAATGGATTGAAATGGTTTGGAGTTGAAGATGGCACCTCAACTGCAAAACTGTCAAGAACTTGAGCAATTGGCTGGTGATTTTGTGAAATATGTGTTCCAGATGTTATGTGAGTGTTTGGATCACTTCTATATGATGTATGTGAGGTGTGTGAGTGATTGGTTTGATTGGAAAAGCTCTCAAACTCAAAACCCGATAGTGACTTGCCTTAGAAGGCAAAATTGGAGTGAAAGAAGAGATTTTGAGGAAAGCATCTGTTTGTACTCAAACTGATCACAATTGAGCTCTATTTATAGTAGAGCAAGTTTGTTTTGGGATCCACAGTTAATGGCAACTGCAGCAGGTGTTTGTTCAATGTTGGCCAATGGAAATGCAAGTCTCCTCTAGCCATTGACTAGAGGTTAGGGCACAGAGCTTTAGTTCCCTTGGTCTTGGATAAGTCTTGACTGATTTCAAATGAGAATGGCTCAGTCCATGCCACCTTGATGCTTCCATTGAATGCTTCAATCCAAATTTGGAGTCTTGTCCCTATTTTGGCCATTCTAGGTTCAACATGCTATTTCTTGTTCCATGGACTTTGGAGGCTTGGCTCAGTGATTGTCCCCTTTAGATTCAATCCTCAGATGTGTCCAAGTGGATAGGAGCATTTGAATTTGGATGATTTTGGCAAATCGAGCAAAATTGCAAATTCTGCCTTGCCTTTGACAGATTTCAGCAAGGCAACTTGCCAATGTCATATCTCATGGTGTAAGTTGAATTTGGTAATGTTCTTGACCATTTTGGAAAGCCCTTACATGATACAACAACTGTTTGAACATGTTTGGTTTTGATCTCTTTTGAATCCAAGTGAAAAATCCCCCTACATTTGGCAAAAAGTGAAGACAGATTTGGACTTAGTGAAAATTTCACTAAGTGTTGGAAATAGTGACATTTTCATTTTTCAGCCATTTTGATCACTCCATAACTCAAAATCCTTAATGAATTGGACTTAGGTCTAGTTGAAGTTTTTGTAGAGGGTAATGAGGGCTACAAATCCATATTTGGATGAGGAAAAATGGCTTTGTGGTTTAGGAGTTATGATCCTCCAAAGTTGATACCCTAGTCACTTTATTTTTAACTTAGAAAATTTTCTAAGTTTTTATGGTTACCCCTTTTACAAGTTATCCAACTTTCCCTGATTTTTCTTGATGAATGATGATTCAAATCATACATTAACATCATTTTAGGGTTAAAAATCCATTTTGGTGAAAAATCTTAAAAAGTCAAAGTTGACTTTTGTGGACAGTTGACTGTTTATCAGATGAATTCCAAACTGTGCAATTCTTCAGGAAATCATGTCCTTGACCTAAATCAAACTTGATGGACATGTTCCATGGGTGTCATAGGGTATATTGAGGTATGTCCTAGGGTTTGGGAGCATGTCTTGGTCAAAAGTCAAAGTTACAGTTGACTTTTTCCTTAAAACCCTAATTGTGGTGCAGATGAAATTGAGACTTGTTGCTCAAGCTTCTTGGATTAATCCATTGTTCCAAATGGATCAATATAGTTCATTAGAGAACCTCAAACCCTCTCTTGAGGTCTTGGTTCATGATTTTCCCTAAAAGTCAACTTAGGGGTGAATTAGGTCAAGAAACCCTAATTCCTGATTTTTGATGAATGCATCCCCTGAGACAAAATTGACTTGATGATTTGGTCCATGAGATTCCATGGAATATATTAGGTTAGGTTTTGGATCATTGGCTTATGCCCAGATGAAAATTTTCCATCTGGAGGCCCTGGTCGACCAAAACCCTAATTTGGTGACACTGTCAATCTTGAGACTTGATCCACCTAGAAGGGAGCAGCCTTGTGCTTGATCCTTGAAGTGGGAGTCCTTTTGATCCATTGTGGATGTTTGAGAGGTTAGACAAGTTGAAGATCATGTCATTCCTTGATTGATCCTTTGTTTAAGCACTCAGAGAGGGCTTGAAACCCTAATTTTGATTGTAGTGGGTGCTCACCCATCTTTGGGGAGACTGATGAAGTATGATGGTACATCCATATTGTGATGATGATTTTCACAATGATGGGAAATCTTATTGGTAAAAATTTGGGGTATGACAGTAGCCCCCAGACGTAGGTAGTTAGACCGAACTGGGTGAATAATTCGTTGTGTTGATTTGTTACTGTTATTGCAGTCCATTTGCAGAGTGTGTTGTTGTGACATCGCACCTTAACATCACACGTCTGATACCAGAATTTCAATTGGTATCAGAGCAGGCATCCTGTATGTCTCTGGGTGAGATCTAGGGAAGTTACTTTCTGGTGTAAAGACGGACAAAGAAGTTGGAGGATTCGTCAACAGACCCCCTATTTTGGATGGATCCAATTATGACTATTGGAAGCCAAGGATGACTACTTTCTTAAAATCCTTGGACAGCAGGGCATGGAAGGCCGTTATTAAAGAGTGGAAAGCACCTGTTGTGTGTGAAAAAGATGATGCTGGCAAAGATAAAGAAGGCACCTCTAAGCCAAAGCCTGAAGAAGAGTGGACCAAGGAAGAAGATGAGCTTGCTCTTGGCAATTCCAAAGCTCTAAATGCAATTTTCAATGGAGTGGATAAGAATATTTTCAGGTTAATCAATACCTGTGAAGTTGCTAAGGAAGCGTGGGATATTTTGAAGGCCACTCATGAAGATGAAAAGCTTGTAAGGAAGATCCTTAGGTCCCTTCCTAAGAAGTATAAGATGAAGGTAACTGCCATTGAAGAATCACAAGACATCAGCAAGATGAGAGTTGATGAGCTCATTGGATCTCTTCAAACTTTTGAGCTTAGGTTGAATGAGGAAGAACCGGAAAAGAAGCCAAAAAGTATAGCCTTGGTGTCAAATGATCAAGAAGAAAAAGGAAAGAGTTCTGAATCCCAGGAGGATCTATCTCAGGCCATAGTTATGTTGGGAAGACAGTTCAACAAAGTGTTCAAGAGGATGAACAATAACTCCAGGCCTAATGTCAAGAACATATCGTCTGACATCAGCAAGTCAAAAGAGAAGGATGAAGAGAAAACTACCCAAGATAAAGGAGTTCAGTGCTTTGAGTGTGAAGGGTATGGACATGTCAAGAAAGAGTGTCCCACCTTCTTGAAAAAGCAGAAGAAGGGCATGACAGTTTCCTGGTCTGACTCTGATAGTGAAAGTGAAGGTGAGTCAGCAAAGCATGTTAGAGCTTTAACAGGAACTGTTGTTTCTGATGATGATTCTAGTGATGGAGAAATAACGTATGAGGAGTTCGCATCTACTTATCAAGAGCTGTGTTTGAAAAGTGCTGAGATTTGTCAAGAAAATAAGTGCCACAAGCAACAGATTGCTCAACTTGAGAATGAAAAAGCTGATCTGGAAAATGAAGTTGTACTAGTTAAAGTTCACCTTGATCAAATGACCAAGTCTGTTAGGATGCTGAGCTGTGGTACAGACACACTTGATAAGATCCTTCAGACAGAAAAGGTTGCTGGTGATAAGTCTGGTATAGGATATGTGGCAAGTACTTCAGGAGCAAAGGAGGAGGTGTCCCAACCAATGTCTCAAACAAAGAGACAGGATTTTACCCCTAAGAAGGTTGTTCAGCCTCAGAATATTGAGAAAAAGGAGGGTCCCCATCAGTGGAAGATGCAGCCTCAAGGAGCTAGTCAGTATATGCCTCCCCAATATCACAAGAGCATGCAAGCTGCAAGGTTGAAACAGAATGTCATACCCCAAATTTTGACCACTAAGATTTCCCATCATTGTGCAAATCATCATCACAATATGGATGAACCATCATGCCTCACCAAATGCCTCAAGGGTTGTTGGGCATTCACTACAATCAAGATTAGGGTTTTAAGCCCTCTCGGATCCTTAGACAAAGGATCAATCAAGGAATGACATGATCTTCAACTTGTCTAACCTCTCAAACATCCACAATGGATCAAAAGGACTCCCACTTCAAGGATTAAGCACAAAGTTGCTCCCTTCTAGGTGGATCAAGTCTCGAGATCGCCAGTATCACCAAATTAGGGTTTTGGTCGACAAGGGCCTCTAGATGGAAAGTTTCATCTGGGAATAAGCCAAAGATCCAAAACACAACCTAATTTACTCCATGGAACCTCATGGACCCATTCATCAAGTCAATTTTGCCTCAGGGGATGCATACATCAAAAATCAGGAATTAGGTTTTCTTGACCTAATTCACCCCTAAGTTGACTTTTGGGACAAATCAAGAGCCAAGACCTCAAGACATGATTTGAGGGTCTCTAATGAACTATATTGATCCATTTGGAACAATGGATTAATCCAAGAAGCTTGAGCAACAAGTCTCATTTTCATCTGCACCATAATTAGGGTTTCGCGAGGAAAGTCAACTGTAACTTTGACTTTTGATCAGGACATGCTCCCAAACCCTAGGACATGCCCCAATATACCCTATGACACCCATGGAACATGTCCATCAAGTTTTATTTAGGTCAAGGACATGATTTCCTGAAGAATTGCACAGTTTGGAATTCATCTGATAAAAAGTCAACTGTGCACAAAAGTCAACTTTGACTTTTTGAGATTTTTCACCAAAACGGATTTTTAACCCTAAAATGATGTTAATGTATGATTTGAATCATCATTCATCAATAAAAATCAAAGAATGTTGGATAACTTGTAAAAGGGGTAACCATAAAACTTAGAAATTTTTCTAAGTTATGGAAAAAGTACCACTAATACACTAACTTTGGAGGATCATAACTCCTAAACCACAAAGCCATTTTTTCTCATCCAAAGATGGATTTGTAGCCCTCATTACCCTCTACAAAAACTTCAACTAGACCTAAGTCCAATTCATTAAGGATTTTGAGTTATGGAGTGATCAAAATCAAGATTTTGCTTCACTTTTTGCCAAATGTAGAGGGATTTTTCACTTGGAATCAAAAGAGATCAAAACCAAACTTGTTCAAACAATTGTTGTATCATGTAAGGGCTTTCCAAAATGGCCAAGAACATTTCCAAATTCAACTTACCCCATGAGATATGACATTGTCAAGTTGCCTTGCTGAAATCTGTCAAAGGCAAGGCAGAATTTGCAATTTTGCTCGATTTGCCAAAATCAGCCAAATTCAAATGCTCCTATCCACTTGGACACATCTGAGGATTGAATCTAAAGGGGACAATCACTGAGCCAAGCCTCCAAAGTCCATGGAACAAGAAATAGCATGTTGAACCTAGAATGGCCAAAATAGGGACAAGACTCCAAATTTGGATTAGAGCATTCAATGGAAGCATCAAGGTGGCATGGACTGAGCCATTCTCATCTGAAATCAGTCAAGACTTATCCAAGACCAAGGGAACCAAAGCTCTGTGCCCTAACCTCTAGTCAATGGCTAGAGGAGACTTGGATTTTCATTTGCCAACATTGGCCAAACCTACTTACCAGCTGTCATTCACTATTCCTTGCAAAACAAACTTGCTCTACTATAAATAGAGCTCAATTGTGATCAGTTTGAGTACACCAAATCCATCAAGCAGATGCTTTCCTCAAAATCTCTTTCTCTTGGCAAAAATGCCTTTCTTAGCAAGGTAGCTATCGGGTTTTGAGTTTGAGAGCTTTTCCAATCAAACCAATCACTCACACACCTCACATACATCACATATGAGCTGATCAAACACTTAGATCACTTCTGAAACACCAATTTCACAAAATCACCAGCTGGTTGCTCAAATTTTCAACCAAGTTGCAGCTGAGATACCACAAAGTGATCCAGCCAATTTCAATCAAGTCCAACCATTCAAACACACTCCATAGGGTGTAGGGAAGCTGTTCAGATCATCACCACTCATCTGTAACACCTCCAAATCAAAAATCACATTGTACTTGCTGTCACGGCTTAGAGGTAAGCATATACTTGGTCATCTCTCAATCTATGCATATTTCCTCGCACAATAATTTGGCCATATGTTCATAATCATGCATGGAATGTTTTCCCTCAATTAATTGCATTGTTTGAATCGTGTATCAAAAATCCTAGCCTTCATGCAGAAATTAGGGTTCTTGAGGATTTTTCATGATTTCTTGTTATATGTTTAATTTAAATGAAATTAAGTGTTATAGACATGATCGTGAGGTTTAGACGAGCATAATGATATGTGGATTACATGATATGATTAAGTATTCAGTGAGATTGAGGAGAAAATGCAAATCAGCCAAACCCAGAACACGCGCGTGTTCTTGGTGTGTTCTTGGCGCCATTTTTGAATAATTCAAATATTTGAATTTTGTGATTTTATTTAATTGATTCAAAAATTAATTTCTCTCTGAGTTTTAATGATTTTGAGTTGATTCTTTTTTTAATAATTCACAAAAATGTTAAAATATTTTATTTTATCAAAAAATCCTAAAAATGTTATTTATTTCATATAATTGATATTTTTGCAAAGAATTAATATTTTAATTGTTTTTGACATATTAAATATTTTTTCTACATTGATTTTGCAACTTTTAATGCTTTCTAATTATTTTGTAGGTCAATACTTAATTTTTGAAGCATTAATACAAAATCACAATTTGTTTTTCACATGTTAAACAATTTTGATCATTTTAATTGAATTTTTATTCAATTAAATACATTTTTGAAAACAAATTAGGGTTTTTGGATTAATTCAACCCTCATAAATCATCTGGGCCTACCCTCGTGTTATAAGCCCCACTCTTTTTCTTTAAAACTTTTTAGGCCTCTTGAGAGAGTGTAAGACCCATCCATTTGTACAGAAAACACTTTGGGCCTCAGTCACTTGTATAAGTCCTTCTGTACAAATTCAACAGTGCGCTCACTGATAAAACCCTGGGCCTCTCCTTGAGCTGTAAGCCCCAAAACTTTCTTTTTCAAAGCACTTTCTCCTTTGATTTTGAATATACTGTTGTTTTTAATCTTTCTTTGTTGAACAACTAACCAAACAGCATGGAAGCTCTACAACCGAGTAAGTGGTTATTGCTTTCATTTACCGCTTTCATATACATATAACTGTATTGTGGGGCTGTTTCACTGTAAGTCTTCTTTCATAAACTCATATCAACTGTGTAATAATAGTATAGATATTTCGAGTTTCCCCCGGCAACTACGTCTAGAACTAGGTGACGCCGTTTCGTTTATTCGTAGAAATAGACAACTAGATCCCCAATAGGATCACCAGATACAGTCTTTTCTTCGGCTGTCCTCATTAGGAATTATCAAGAAACTCTGCTCCCCAAGATGAATGTATTCTCCGTGAATGGCATCTTTGAGTTTCTTCCAAATTCTCGAACTTTCCTGACTTTGATCTATTCTCGGTGAATAGCATTGCCTTGAATTTCTCGGGGTTTGGGGACCCACGGGCTTCTTAAAAGCATTGGCCTCCCCTTGGGCATCATAAAAGGACCCATAGGCTTCCTAAAAGCAACCCCGCCTCCTCTTGGGCTTAGTACAAGGACCCTACGGCTTCTTAGAAGTATTCACAGCCTCCTCTTAGGCTTCGTATAATGATCTCTTCCTCCGGGAATGATAGCCTCCTCTTGGGCTTAGTACAAGGACCCGTCGGCTTCTTAAAAGATTCCAGCCTCCTCTTGGGCTTCGTACAAATTATCCCGACGACCTCCTAGAGGTATAGGAACAGAACCTAGTCGTCCTCATAGAACAGTCCTTTCAAAGAGTCTACGACTGTTTCTCAAAACACAATATAAAAGATGAAACTCTAGACATGGACAATCTAACTTCCTTGAGTCTCAAAGACATTCTCAAGTGACCCCTTCGTTAAATAGGAAGGAAACCCGCAGACTCGGACAGTCTCAATACCCTTCGGATTTCCCGCTTCCTTAAAGAACAGGAATAACCCGGATCCTTGAATCAAATCTAGGAGTACAGTGTTGCTCATATAAGAACTGATTTTCTCTTTAAAATCAGTATACCGGACCTGTCACTTAACTGAACAGTCATCATAGCCTCCTCTTAGGCTTTGTATAATGATCCTTCTCCAGTGAAGTTAGCCTCCTCTTAGGCTTTGTATAATGATCCTCCCCAGCGGAGTCAAATAATGTTTAGCCTCTCTCTCGGGCTTTGTACGAGACACATAAGAGACTCCCTCGTTGAGTCAATCACCCCTTTCACCTCCATCTCGGGCTTTATACGAGATACATAAAGGTTCTTATTGAGCTAAATAACCAACAGCCTCCATCTCGGGCTTCATACGAGATACAAAAAACTCCCTTTGTTGAATCAAATATCCTCCATCTCGGGCTTCATACGAGATACCAAAAGATTCCCTCGTTGAGTCAAAACCTTTTCGCCTCTCTCTCGGGCTTTGTACGAGACACATATCAGCCTCCTCTTAGGCTTTGTATAAGAAAACCATTGGTTAATCCAATTAACCTTTTAACATCAAAGTTGTGCCTCGTTTACAGTACACGAACACCAACAACTCCTTCCCCTTCATCTAATCGCTGTAAGCGGCAAGCCTCTGGATCATTTACATCCATGCCACTGTCCCTCTTTTAGCATGAGAAATTCCTAAGGAAAGATAGCATTGCTCTACACTGAGTTAAAGTCTTCTCCTTCAGGTTAAAACCCCCTATAAAGGAAATTATGGCATTGCTAGGATCCGCGTATCCCGGTTAAAGTAATTCTCCTTTATAAACAGTTGTGACATACAACTCTCTCTTTAGAGATGACAAATTCTCTCTAGAGTCAACACCTTTCAGCTTCACATCTTGGGATTTGAACAAGATACAAACCACCTTTCGCTTCACGTCTTGGGCTTTGAACAAGACACCAAAAACAAATCATTTCCTCCCATTCTACGAACGCTCTGATTTCCCTGTTTCGGTAAACGGGAATACGTAGGCATAAGATCGAAAGAAAAGATCTTAGCGAGCACAATCAACAAAAAACCCAAACCCCATACTCCCATATCAAAAGCAGTAATTCAAAAACATCAGTCCTAACATCCTAATCCTTGCTCCCTGTCAGAAACCTTCTGTAAAGAAAGAAAACAGTATTGGCGAAAATACAAATAACCAGTACAAAGCCCCCCCCCCCCCACATTGATAGCATTCGTAACCTAACAGACCGCTGTTTAAACTCAGTATGCAAAGCAGGGTTAATTGGAGACATCTATTTCCCTTCCTTCATCAGCTCACAATAGGATAAAAAATGAATCGACCTGTAGTTTTAAGCTCAACCGCAGAGAGCGACCAGCGCTTAAGAACCGCGTCCAAAATCGCTCGCTACAGAAAAATGGCGCCCACCGTGGGGCCGGTCTCTGTTTTTCTGATTTCCTTTTCCTTCACTTGTGTGAATACCACAGATTGGGGCTTCCGCCAGGGAACCCATTTTCTGTCAGGAACTTAGGATTCATAGCTTTAAAGGTCTAGGATGTTTAGGACAAATATATATACTGCTTTTCCTAATTGCTATACATGTTTATTTTTCTGCTAATGGGAATGCGGGTGATGCCGTATGTGGAAAGAATGAGTATACACTTAAGATAAGTGATGGCGACGGGGTCGACCATCAACCTCAGTGGAGGCCGACCAACGCAACCCATTCTCTCACCTAGACAATGGGCCGGTTGTTAAGTCTGAGAAGCTGATGAGCCAAACTCTTTCGTAGTGCGGAAACTATCGAAAATAGTTGTTATGCGATACTACCCTCATTTGAGGCTGGTGATCTATTCTCGGTGAATGGCACTTACTCTAAGATTGCTCTACAACTCGCTGGCGATCCGCTTGTTGTTTTGCTTTCCTGGGAGGAGCTAATGATAATGAGTACAGGTATAAAAATCACCCTAGTATAAACCTTTGGGGATGGGTAGAGCCTTGACTTCATGACAACGACCCTTTGACCCCATGTTTTTTCTATGTTTTTGTGTGCTGCATTCATGCATTCATCTAAAAAAACACTAAAACATTAAAAAAAAAATCTTCTCTTCTAGTCTCTCTGTTCTTTCAAAATAAACTAAGACTGTGATTGCAAATATCAGAGAAAAGGATTGCGCTAATGGATTTCGGTAGAAGGAGAACTCACCAGTATACCTTCAAGGTTCCAAAACTAGAGGATTTGAGAAGGTTAGCAAGGATGATCACTAACCCTGAGGCTTTCAGAGCCAAGCATGGAGGTTTGCTACCGCTATTAAGAGTCCATGTGATTGAGGGAATCATGGATACGCTTATTCAGTTTTATGATCCGGTTTATCACTGTTTCACATTCCCGGATTACCAGCTGGCACCAACGCTGGAGGAGTATTCTCACCTGATCGATCTACACATTACGGATCGAGCTCCATTTTCTGGATTGGAAGAAATTCCAAAGAATCAGACTATTGCAAGAGCAATTCATTTGGACGAGTCTGAGGTTAGGACTCACCTTACTACTAAGGGTGGCATCCAAGGTTTGCCAGCCCAGTTCTTGACAAAGAAAGCCCTGTATTTCGCCAGTATAGGAAATGTGACTGCTTTTGAAAGCATCTTTGTCTTGCTCACCTACGGGTTATTTTTGTTTCCTAACATCAATAACTTCGTCGATATTAACTCCATTAAGGTTTTTCTCATTGGAAACCCTGTGCCGACTTTGCTCGCAGATGCGTATCATTCTGTACACCTGGGAAATTTGTACAGCGGAGGGGAGATCACATGCTGTGTACCTCTGCTTTACAAATGGTTTATCTCTCACTTGCCCAAGTCTGCTGCTTTTTAGGATTGCAAGAGTGCCTTACATTGGTCGCAGAAGCTCATGTCTCTTACCAACTCTGATATAGATTGGTGTAATAGGATTTATGAGGGAATCAGGATCATTGACCGTTGTGGAAACTTCCCCAACGTACCCCTTATAGGAACCAAAGGAGGAATTAACTACCATCCGGTATTGGTTAGCCGTCAATTTGGATACCCGATGAGACACATCCCACTGGGTGTTCATCTGGAAGGTCTTTTCGTCAAAGAAGGAGAAAACGACAGAGCACTAAAGATAGAAATAGTGCACGCTTGGAAGCATGTTCATAAGAAAGGACGAGAGTCTCTGGGAAAACTGGACTGTGTCTCGGTGGAGCCTTATCTCCATTGGGTACAAACTAGAGCTCTCAAGTTAAAGATGCCTTATCCTCATTGCGAAATTCTTCCGCCGAGGGAATCTGTCATGTACTTCATGACGGAAACTGAAAAGCTTCAGGTTACTCTCAACAAAGTTCAACGGGAGAGAAGGTCTTGGAAGAACAAGTACCGCACCCTCGACGTAGAGTGCATCAAAATACAGCAATTACTGAAAGAGAAAGACGCTCTGATCGAAATTTTGGAGGAACATGCTGTAGATAATCAAGATGACCAAAGGAATTTGCTCGCTCCTTTCACTTGGCAAAGGAATGACAACCCGACAACGGCCCAAGAGCCCCGGTCAAAGAAAAGGAAGATACCAGAATCAGCACCTGATTTCTCTTCAGAGAGGACTCAGGACCCATTAGTTTAGGTTTCTGTTTCTGCACTTTGTAATCTACTGTATTTCCACTTCTGTAATCTTTTGAATTTCAATAAAAAGGGGTTTCCCCACCGTTTGATATTTGCAATCTAATTGTCGAAGTTTATTTTGATTAAACCAAAAGAACAATTAATATAATCATTGCATTCATCATTCTCACATCGCGTATTCTTCTTCCCTACGAATCTCATGTTTGTGTCTCGATTCTAGAGTCAAACTGTCTCATTCGTATAATACTCGGGCCAATCGTCAGAAAAGGATGGATGATCTTGAGGAAGAAAATAGAGAGTTGAAAGAAGAGATCGACGCTCTGAGAGAGGATATGAGAAAGCTTCGTAACGACATGCAAGCCATGGCAGAAGCTCAGCTACAACGAACTGTGATCTCAGAGATCACCTCAACGCCCGTAGTGGAGAGGTATGATCCTAGGTATTAGATACCGAAAGATCGTCCTTGGGGCATGCCTGTTAACTATATCCCGGAAGGATATGTTCCGCCGATCACTGAAGATCAGGGAATCACAACAGAAGCCGCTGGGCCTGAAGGTTACAAACTTCGGGAAAGCAAAGATGCCAGGGGCATACTGAAGACTCCTGAAGGTTACAAACTTCGGGAAACGCCAAGACTCACTGCCGTAGTCACGGTACCACCCCCTGTGGTGCACACTGTCCCGGAAGGATAGATTCCACCAACACCTTCTGGTAAGAAGGAAACTATGTTTGACAGAATGGATGAATTCCAGGAACAGTTCTTGGAAATGCAGAAGGAACTGCAGGCCATTCGCGGTCAGGATTTATTTGGAAAGGACGCCGCAGATCTCTGCTTGGTCCTAAATGTGAAAGTCCCGCACAAGTTCCAAGTGCCCGACTTTGAAAAATATAAGGGTAACTCTTGCCCTCAAAGCCATCTGGTGATGTACGCTCGGCGAATGTCAGCCCAGACGGAGAATCAGGACCTACTAATTCACTACTTTCAGGATAGTTTAACTGGTGCCGCACTCAAATGGTACATGGGTTTAAACCGTACTACGATCAGTACATTCAGAGATCTTGGCACTGCCTTCGTCCAACAATACAAATACAATTTGGACATGGCACCCGACAGAGATCAACTCAGATCGATGTCGCAAAAGGACAAGGAAACCTTTAAGGAGTATGCTCAAAGGTGGCATGAAATTGTCGCTCAAATTTGTCCACCTCTTGAGGAAAAAGAGATGACAAAGATCTTCTTAAAGACCTTAAGCTCATTTTACTATGACCGAATGGTTGCCAGTGCGCCCAGTGACTTCACCGAAATGGTCGGCATGGGCGTACGTCTTGAGGAAGCCGTCCGAGAAAGACGTTTGGTAAAAGACACTAGATCGACGAGCGGTACTAAAAAATACGGTAGTGCTCTCCCTAAGAAAAAAGAGCAAGATATTGGGAATATCTCTCTCGGAAAGCAAAGACGACGTTATCAACCGGTAGCAGCTGTGACTCCTGCTATCAACCTTGTGTCTATTCCTACGTATCAACCTCAGGTTGCGCAGAGCCAGCCTGATCAGCAAAGGACACAACAGCCTCTTCAGCAGGCTCGTCCTCCATATAACAACAATCGTACAACACGGCCACCGGGATTTGATCCTATACCCGTGACGTACGCAGAACTGTTTCCATTACTACTGGCTAAGGGGCACATTCAGACTAAATCTCCTCTTACAGTACCGGAAAATCCGCCTTTTTGGTTTAAGGTGGATCAAACTTGCCCTTATCATCAAGGAAGTCCAGGGCATAACATAGAGACTTGTCTCAATTTCAAGTCCGACGTGCAGAAACTTATTTGGAGCGGGGTCTTATCCTTCAAGGATACAAATCCTAATGTTCTCACGAATCCGCTGCCTCAACACGAGAAGGATGCAGTCAATTTGATAGAAGGAGAGACTAACGATGTCTATCAAATTCACGATGTACTCTTGTTAAAGACCAATCTGGTCAAGATGCATTGTAGACAGAGCGGATATGGCCATGTGCCACCTCATAACTATCACCAGTGTGATATCTGCTCTAAAGACAACCAAGGATGTTCTGTAGTGCAAGCAGCTCTACAGGAACAGATGGATCTCGGATGGATCCAAGAGCACCGAGTTCGTGGAGTTAACATGGTTTATACGAATTCCAACATCATTCAAAACCACGACATCCGTACAATGAATGTAAACTTGGTGGCGATGCACTCAAGGCAAAGCCAGTATCATAATCTACCGCGGCACGATTACAATTCTTGTCTGATTTGCTCGGTAAACAAACAGGGATGCTCTTTCATACAAGAGGCCCTCCAGCGTCAGATGGATCTTGGATGGATCCAAGACTACCATGATAGGAACCCTTATCAGATCAACATGGTTCAGATCTTCGATATTCACGTAATGAATACCAACCTGGTAGAGTTACATGCTGAGCAGGTCTGACTCGGATTCTTAATATCACATGACTATCAAAGCTGTAAAGCGGGTTGCGAAAACGATCGAGGTTGTACCCTTGTCCAGGAGGCACTTCAGCACTTGTTAAATCACTGGTGGATGCCAATCTACATGGATGAAGATACTCAGTAGATTAGTATCAGTAATAGAAACCCCACTCGGCGTCAGAGTCAGGATGTCCGATCAGTGGAAGCTAACCTAGTGAGGTACATTGTATTCAAAGTGGGCATGGCCAGGTGCCACCACACAACTATGACAGTTGTAGCGTCTGTTCGGAAAGTAACCAAGGGTGTTACCTTGTGAGAGCAGCTCTCCAGGGTCAGGTGGATCGTGGAGAAATTCGTCCCTATTCGGGTTCTAGACCCATCAACTGGTCGCCGAACTACCTTGCCGAGTAAGTTGAGGATGTTGTCACGATCTCGGGTCATCACAGGACCAGGGATGTTTTTGCCATCATCCCTCTACTTGACGAGTCTAAAGTTCCCAACCGAGAACGGATCGAGATCACTTATGATGGTCAAAAAAATCAGAAGGCTCCTGTAGTCATCTATCTACCAGGACCGTTGCCGTATGAATCAACTAAGGCAGTCCCTTATAAATACGGTGCAACAATAGTCGAGAATGGAATGGAAATTCCATTACCCTCTGTTGTGAACATTGCAGACATCAGTCGAGTAACACGGAGTGGTAGAATCTTCAACCGAGGGGTTGGGGAACTTAACAAGGAAAAGGAACTTCAGACAGAAGCTCCCGATCTATCAGTCGGTCAATCTAGTGATCCCGACCTTTCGAAAAATAATGATGAGATGCTGAAGCTCATCCAAAGGAGTGAATACAACATTGTTGATCAACTGTTACAAACTCCTTCAAAGATCTCGATATTATCACTGTTACTCAATTCAGAAGCGCATAGGGAGGCTCTACAGAAAGTCTTGGAGCAAGCCTTTGTGGAACAAGATGTAACAATCAGACAGTTCGATAGCATTGTCTCTAACATCACTTCCTGCAACAATTCGGGATTTAGTGATGAGGAGTTACCCGAAGAGGGTCGCCGTCATAACATGGCGCTCAATATCACAGTTAACTGCCAGGACGATGCTTTAGCCAGCGTACTGGTAGACACAGGGTCAGCCCTGAATGTTATGCCGAAGTCTACTTTGATGCAATTATCATTCAAAGGACCTCCGATGAGGGTTAGCGAGGTTGTCGTCAAAGCGTTCGACGGATCCAGAAAAACAGTTATCGGCGAAGTTGATTTTCCCATAACTATTGGTCCTCACACTTTCCAAGTCACTTTCCAGGTCATGGACATCCGGGCAACATACAGTTGTTTATTAGGAAGACCTTGGATACATCAGGCTGGAGCGGTCACTTCGACCCTTCACCAAAAGCTAAAGTTCGTCAAGAACGATCAACTTATCATAGTCTGTGGGGAACAGGCCTTGCTTGTAAGCAACTTGTCATCATCTACTGGAATAGAACCCGAGGAGGTTATTGGAACTCTGTTTCAAGCATTGTCGGTAAGCGAGAGCAATCAGTTCAGAGGAGGAACCTCGATTTCCTCATACAAAGATGCTATTAAAGCGGTCGAGGGTACCGATACGACAGGATGGGGACAGCTTGTCATTCCCATTGACAATAAAACAAAAAAGGGTCTTAGTTTTTCTGCAACCTGTACCCAGACAGCTGCCAACGATGAAAGTCTTCATCCCCTTCAAAACTTATTCCGCAGTGGAGGTTTTCTTCACCCAGTGTCTCAGACAGTTCATGCTATCAATGAGGAAGATCCCTCTGACACAGATGAAGAATGGAAATCCTACCTTAACAAGGACGGTTATATGTCTCAGGAAGAGGTGCCTATGCCTTTTTGCTTTCCTACAGAATGTCCGAGATTTATACCAAGATCAGATGTCGAAATGATCTACGGGGATTGTGATCCAGAAGGATGCCGCGCTCCGCCAAATTCATTGAAGGAAGACACTCCGATGAAAGATAATTTTGACTACAACTACTATGGCCCAATGGATGGTCTGCCAATGTGGTAACCTTATCCAGGAGATTTGGGGCAAGAGAGTCAGCCGAACAATGAAAATCAGCTGACCGTCATTGAACGGAATACCTGTGTCCCCACCATGTCATGGGATCAACACTTAGGTCATCCTGAAACTACTCAACATGAAGATGAATTCGCAACATTTGCAGGACTTGAGTTCATCAACTATGCTTTTCCCGAGGTCAACGTCATTGAGAGAGATGACTCCTCCAGTTCCAAAGAAGTTTGGGACACTCTGGGAGAACCAAGTGGAAAATTCGACTATATGGTCAAGTACACCGCTCCCGAAAGCTCTCGTATCAGGCTCGAAGATATCCAGCCAACTAGATGGGGAGATACAGCTGAGAGTACAAATACTCTGCAAAATGTAATAGAGGAATTCTCCTACGACAACTCTGCCTGGGAGACAGATTCCAATGATCCTGCTCCACCAGAAATTAGGGTCATTTCTGAAGGCAAATCAAGGAAGGTGCCAGACTTTGTGATTTACCGAGGAGTTCGCCGCCAATGGGTTGCTGTCGAGGTTTCGAAGGTCATTCACCAGTCAAAGTAATTGCCATCTTTAACCTTTCACCCTGCCCAGGTGAAACGAATGTTTTGATAGGGCTCGCTTTCTGTAAATATCCCTCTTCGCTTTGCCCGAAGCGACAGAGTTTTGTTTTATAGGGCTGTAGTTTCAAGAGTCGACTTGTTCATTAATAAAATAACGTCGTGCTGTAATTTCCGCATTAATTGCTGTTTTCTCTTTTTGCTTTTTCAAAGAAAATGGTAATCCTAAAAAACAAAACTATAAAAAACAAGCAGTAAAATAAATACACTGCACACACTTGCATTTTTCTCTATCTCTTCTAAACACGAATCATCACATCATGCAAATTGCTTGTTTTAAACCCCGTTGAAACATACGATCCGATGCCTTCTCCCAACTTTGAGTTCCCGATATTCGAGGTTGAAGAAGAAAATGACGACAAAATTCCAGAAGAGATCTCTCGACTACTCAGACAAGATGAAAGGTCCATTGAACCTCACAAAGAACCGTTGGAAACGGTAAACTTGGGTTCAGAAAAAGAAAGAAAAGAAATCAGGATTGGGGCACTGCTCAGTCCAACTGCCAGAGAGAGTTTGATAAAGCTTCTCAGAGAATTTCCCGATGTATTCACTTGGTCTTATCAGGATATGCCAGGGTTGGATACCAGCATCGTGGAACATCACTTACCGTTAAGATCGGAATGTCCGCCAGTAAAGCAAAGGTTGAGACGGACTCACCCGGACATGGCCATCAAAATCAAAGAGGAGGTACAGAAACAGATCGACACAGGTTTCCTCGCTACAGCTGAATATCCTCAATGGTTAGCCAACATCGTACCCGTTCCCAAAAAGGACGGAAAGGTCAGAATGTGTGTTGACTACAGAGATCTGAACAAGGCAAGTCCAAAGGACAACTTTCCTTTACCACACATTGACATGCTGGTAGATAGCACAGCAAAGTTCAATATTTTCTCCTTCATGGATGGATTCTCGGGCTATAACCAGATCAAAATGGCACCGAAATACATGGAGAAAACTTCGTTCATTACCCCATGGGGTACCTTTTGTTACAAGGTAATGCCGTTCGGTTTGAAGAACGCCGGGGCAACCTATCAAAGGGCCATGACTACTCTGTTTCATGACATGATACATAAGGAAATCGAGGTATATGTTGATGATATGATTGCAAAATCAAAAACAGAGAGTGAGCACGTTGAACATCTGTCAAAATTGTTCAAACGTTTAAGAAAATTCAAGCTCCACTTGAATCCCAACAAGTGCACCTTCGGTGTCCGTTCAGGGAAACCCTTAGGATTCATCGTCAGCCAAAAAGGAATTGAGGTTGATCCTGAAAAGGTCAAGGCCATTCAAGAAATGCCTTCTCCGAAAACTGAAAAACAAGTCAGAGGATTCTTGGGACGTTTAAACTACATCTCCAGATTCATATTCCTTATGACCGCCACATGTGCGCCGATTTTCAAGTTACTCAAAAAGAACCAGGATTGCGTTTGGACAGAAGATTGCCAAACTGCCTTCGACAGTATTAAGGAATATCTGTTGAATCCTCCGATTCTATCACCTCCAGTGGAAGGAAGACCACTGATCATTTACCTCACAGTCCTAGAGGACTCAATGGGATGTGTACTTGGCCAACAAGACGAAACTAAAAGAAAAGAGTATGCCATCTACTATTTGAGCCAGAAATTCACCGACTGCAAGACTCGGTACATGATGCTTGAGAAAACTTGTTGCGCTTTGGCTTGGGCAGCCAAACGTCTTCACCAATACATGATTCGTCATACTACTTGGTTGGTCTTCGAAATGGATCCAATCAAGTATGTCTTCGAAAAACCTGCTCTTACGGGAAGAATTGCCCGTTGGCAGATGTTGTTATCAGAATAAGACATAGAGTACCACGCTCAAAAAGCCGTTAAGGGAAGTATTTTAGCCGATCATTTGGCTCATCAACCGATTGACGATCAAGAATCAATCGGGTTTGACTTCCCAGACGAAGATGTCATGTATTTAAAAATGAAAGACTGCGATGAACCGCTACCCAGTGAAGGGCCAGAACCAGGTTCCCAATGGGGACTTATCTTTGACGGAGCAGTTAATCATTATGGAAACGGAATTGGGGAAATCATTGTTACCCCTCAGGGTACCCACATTCCTTTCACTGCTAGACTTATATTCAAATATACGAACAACGAGGCCGAATACGAAGCTTGTATTATGGGTCTCGAAGAAGCAATTGATTTAAGGATCAAAAACTTGGACGTATACAGCGACTCAGCCTTGGTTATTAACCAGATAAAAGGAGATTGGAACACATACCAATCAGGATTGATTCCTTACAAAGACTATGCAAGAAGGTTGTTACCCTTCTTCAACAGAGTTGAGTTTTATCACGTCCCTCGTAATGAGAATCACCTGGCTAACGCTTTAGCCATTCTCTCTTCCATGATTAGTGTAGGTCAATGGAATGACATACTTAAGATCGACATAATGCGCCTTGAACGGCCCGCCTACATCTTCACGATCGAAGCAGTTATAGACGATAAACCTTGGTATCACGATATCAAATGCTTCCTTCAGAAACAAGAGTACCCATCTGGGGCACTCAGAAAAGACAGGAAGACCCTCAGAAGACTAGCAGGCAGCTTCTTCCTGAGCGGTGACACTCTTTATAAGAGAAATTTTGACGTGGTCTTGCTCCGATGCGTAGACAGACCAGAAGCAGACATGCTTATGAAAGAAATTCATGAAGGATCCTTTGGCACTCATGCCAACGGACACACAATGGCGAGAAAAATTCTGAGAGCAGGGTACTATTGGTTGACCATGGAATCTGACTGCTATAAGTACATGAGGAGGTGTCACAAGTGTCAGATATACTCCGATAAAATTCATGTACCGCCATCACATCTCAAAGTTCTTTCTTCCCTGTGGCCTTTTTCCATATGGGGAATCGACATGATCGGCATGATCAAATCTAAGGCTTCAAACGGACATCGGTTCATCCTGGTAGCCATTGACTATTTCACCAAGTGGGTCGAAGCAGCGTCATTCGCTAATGTAACCCGACAAGTGGTGGTCCGATTTATAAAAAATAATATCATCTGCCGTTATGGTATTCCAAGCGAGATCATTACTGATAATGGATCTAACTTGAACAACAGGATGATGAAAGAGTTGTGCAGAATTCAAGATCGAACATCATAACTCATCTCCCTACCGACCCAAGATGAACGGAGCGGTAGAAGCGGCTAACAAGAACATCAAGAAGATTGTTCAAAAGATGGTTGTGACCTACAAAGACTGGCACGAGATGCTACCCTTTGCTCTTCATGGTTATCGCACATCTGTTCGTACTTCAACAGGGGCAACCCCTTTCTCTCTAGTATATGGCATGGAGGCAGTTCTCCCCATAGAAGTAGAGATCCCGTCAATCAGGGTATTGATGGAAGCTAAGCTCACCGAAGCTGAATGGTGTCAAAGTCGACATGAAGAACTGAATCTGATCGAAGAAAAGAGAATCACGGCATTATGTCACGGTCAGTTGTATCAGCAGAGAATGAAGAAGACTTTCGACAAAAAGGTCCGACCTCGTGTCTTCAGGAAAGGAGACCTCGTGCTCAAGAAGATACAATCTTTTCTCATTGACTCTCGGGGCAAATGGACCCCAAATTATGATGGCCCCTATGTGGTCACGAAAGCTTTCTCAGGCGGCACCTTGAGACTTGCAACCATGGACGGAGAGGAATTTGCCTACCCCACAAATGTTGATGTAGTCAAGAAATACTTCGCCTAAACTAAAAAAAAACGTCTTGGTGGATTGAAAACTCGAAAGGGCGGTCCAGGCAAAAGTTAGAGACAAAATAAAAAAAATCATCATCCCGGTGGATTGGAAACATCATAGTACAATCCAGGCAAAAATTAGGGATAATGGCAAGTAACTATGTTCAACAGAGGCAAGTCCCTCAGCAGCAGCAGTTACATCATCGAAAGAAAACTCCAGTTATGGTCATCTTCGACAGAAGCTCAGGATGCCCTGAATTCAAAGTTGGTAGAAGGATAGTGGTCGTTATGTTTCAACGTAGCCCTTTTCCCTGTAAATTACCATTTTTAAACTTTGTAAATACTCAATGGAATCACGCGTTTGGCTGATCTCCATCTTATCAATAAAATTTGAGCCTTGTGCCTTTGTTTGTAATTCTTGCTTGTTTTAGCTTTACAGAACGACGTTTGTTAACATGATTAACGATTCTTGAAATAAAACAAAAATGAATTTACTTGTTAAAACTTTTTCTGCTTTTAAAATAAAGATGGCAATTTCTTTTGACTGTTAAACATCGAAAGAACATCAACCGCTTCTCCAGAAGTAAGCGAACTTCAAAGTGCAGAATCAAAGTACTCCTTCTAACCCAATACGCCTGAATAAAGGGATCAACTGTGTCAGAGACCTTGTTTCGTCTGACATCCACGATAGAGTTCTTACCTCCTAAGCCCAATCAATGGTATTCCCCGCAGGGATTATCTCTCCTAAGCAAGGTGGAATTGCTATCTTGAACCAGCGATATCTCTATACGCCCCGCGATGGCCGAATATCCGGTCATGTTCATCTTTTAGTTTGTGTGTCGCGTCAGTTTTGTCAGCATATACATACATACATTATACATTATTGATTTGCATTTACATTTCATATTGCATCACTATCACTCTAGTCGGTCTTGTCCCTTAGTGATAGGAGTCCTCTTAATCGAGTTGTCAGTTCTTGCCTCGTCAGGAAATGCTGCGTTTGAACAACCTCGCTTCTAGTTTATTTCTGGAAGGAGGTTGACCCTAGACCACTTTGATAACTTGAACCTCTGAAAGGCCAGAGAACCTTCAAAAGATGTCACTCTTCGCCATTGAAGATGATATCCTTGCTTTCCCAGATTAAAGAAAATCCCCAGAGAAAGCCTCTTAAGTAAGGGTTCGACAGTGCATCAGTATTTCTCCGAAAATCCGCTGATGAAAAGGTCATCGGCACCTCAAAATCGGACCCCATCATATGGCATTTCTCTGGGAATATCCCGAGAAAAGTATGATGTAAGATCCCCAAGTGGAAACAGTCTCTCAAGATACTCGCTTTCCCCCCAGTAGAATCGACAAATGGCGTCTCCAACAGAGAAGTTTGTGCACCTCTACAAGTCAGACGACTGGGTTCCCCAACAAGTCTTACATCAAAACTGTTTCATCTCAAATGGCATCTCCCCAGGGAAATTCGGCGAGAAGTTTGAAGGAAAGCGGCTACGCATAGCGTCCCTTGTCAATAAAGTTTATTGAAAAAAGAAACTGAGACCAGTTCCTTGGTAGGAAACCAGGATCGAGGGGAAGTTTAAATCAGAAACTAAGACCAGTTCCTTGGTAGGAAACCAGGATCGAGGGGAAGTTTAAATCAGAAACTAAGACCAGTTCCTTGGTAGGAAACAAGGATCGAGGGGAAGTTTACATCAGAAACTAAGACCAGTTCCTTGGTAGGAAACCAGGATCGAGGGGAAGTTTACCTTTTCTAAGCATCATTGCTCAGCAAAAGAAGATGGATGCGATCCGCCATTCATAACCACCATCAAAATTTCGGGTATTTCGATATTTAATCCTCTTGCACCCCGAATGCCCGAATACCTTCGTCATTCACACTTCGGGTCCAAGAAGATTAAATAGGGGCATCTGTCATACCCCAAATTTTGACCACTAAGATTTCCCATCATTGTGCAACTCATCATCACAATATAGATGAACCATCATGCCTCACCAAATGCCTCAAGGGTTGTTGGGCATTCACTACAATCAAGATTAGGGTTTTAAGCCCTCTCGGAGCCTTAGACAAAGGATCAATCAAGGAATGACATGATCTTCAACTTTTCTAACCTCTCAAACATCCACAATGGATCAAAAGGACTCCCACTTCAAGGATTAAGCACAAGGTTCCTCCCTTCTAGGTGGATCAAGTCTCGAGATCGCCAGTATCACCAAATTAGGGTTTTGGTCGACCAGGGCCTCTAGATGGAAAGTTTCATCTGGGCATCAGCCAAAGATCCAAAACACAACCTAATGTACTCCATGGAACCTCATGGACGCATTCATCAAGTCAATTTTGCCTCAGGGGATGCATACATCAAAAATCAGGAATTAGGGTTTCTTGACCTAATTCACCCCTAAGTTGACTTTTGGGACAAATCAAGAGCCAAGACCTCAAGACATGATTTGAGGGCCTCTAATGAACTATATTGATCCATTTGCAACAATGGATTAATCCAAGAAGCTTGAGCAACAAGTCTCATTTTCATCTGCACCATAATTAGGGTTTCGCGAGGAAAGTCAACTGTAACTTTGACTTTTGATCAGGACATGCTCCCAAACCCTAGGACATGCCCCAATATACCCTATGACACCCATGAAACATGTCCATCAAGTTTGATTTAGGTCAAGGACATGATTTCCTGAAGAATTGCACAGTTCGGAATTCATCTGATAAAAAGTCAACTGTGCACAAAAGTCAACTTTGACTTTTTGAGATTTTTCACCAAAATGGATTTTTAACCCTAAAATGATGTTAATGTATGATTTGAATCATCATTCATCAAGAAAAATCAAAGAATGTTGGATAACTTGTAAAAGGGGTAACCATAAAACTTAGAAATTTTTCTAAGTTATGGAAAAAGTACCACTAATACACTAACTTTAGAGGATCATAACTCCTAAACCACAAAGCCATTTTTTCTCATCCAAAGATGGATTTGTAGCCTTCATTACCCTCTACAAAAACTTCAACTAGACCTAAGTCCAATTAATTAAGGATTTTGAGTTATGGAGTGATCAAAATCAAGAAATCACACTTTGTTCCAACACTTAGTGAAAATTTCACTAAGTCAGATTTTGCTTCACTTTTTGCCAAATGTAGAGGGATTTTTCACTTGGAATCAAAAGAGATCAAAACCAAACTTGTTCAAACAGTTGTTGTATCATGTAAGGGCTTTCCAAAATGGCCAAGAACATTGCCAAATTCAACTTACCCCATGAGATATGACATTGTCAAGTTGCCTTGCTGAAATCTGTCAAAGGCAAGGCAGAATTTGCAATTTTGCTCGATTTTCCAAAATCAGCAAAATTCAAATGCTCCTAACCACTTGGACACATCTGAGGATTGAATCTAAAGGGGACAATCACTGAGCCAAGCCTCCAAAGTCCATGGAACAAGAAATAGCATGTTGAACCTAGAATGGCCAAAATAGGGACAAGACTCCAAATTTGGATTGGAGCATTCAATGGAAGCATCAAGGTGGCATAGACTGAGCCATTCTCATTTGAAATCAGTCAAGACTTATCCAAGACCAAGGGAACCAAAGCTCTGTGCCCTAACCTCTAGTCAATGGCTAGAGGAGACTTGGACTTTCATTTGCCAACATTGGCCAAACCTACTTACCAGCTGCCATTCACTATTCCTTGCAAAACAAACTTGCTCTACTATAAATAGAGCTCAATTGTGATCAGTTTGAGTACACCAAAGCCATCAAATAGATGCTTTCCTCAAAATCTCTTTCTCTTGGCAAAAATGCCTTTCTTAGCAAGGTAGTTATCGGGTTTTGAGTTTGAGAGCTTTTCCAATCAAACCAATCACTCACACACCTCACATACATCACATATGAGCTGATCAAACACTTAGATCACTTCTGAAACACCAATTTCACAAAATCACCAGCTGGTTGCTCAAATTTTCAACCAAGTTGCAGCTGAGATACCACAAAGTGATCCAGCCAATTTCAATCAAGTCCAACCATTCAAACACACTCCATAGGGTGTAGGGAAGCTGTTCAGATCATCACCACTCATCTGTAACACCTCCAAATCAAAATCACATTGCACTTGCTGTCACGGCTTAGAGGTAAGCATATACTTGGTCATCTCTCAATCTATGCATATTTCCTCGCACAATAATTTGGCCATATGTTCATAATCATGCATGGAATGTTTTCCCTCAATTAATTGCATTGTTTGAATCGTGTATAAAAAATCCTAGCCTTCATGCAGAAATTACGGTTCTTGAGGATTTTTCATGATTTCTTGTTATATGTTTAATTTATATGAAATTAAGTGTTATAGACGTGATCGTGAGGTTGAGACGAGCATAATGATATGTGGATTACATGATATGATTAAGTATTCAGTGAGATTGAGGAGAAAATGCAAATCAGCCAAACCCAGAACACGCGCGTGTTCTTGGTGTGTTCTTGGCGCCATTTTTGAATAATTCAAATATTTGAATTTTGTGATTTTATTTAATTGATTCAAAAATTAATTTCTCTCTGAGTTTTAATGATTTTGAGTTGATTCTTTTTTTAATAATTCACAAAAATGTTAAAATATTTTATTTTATCAAAAAATCCTAAAAATGTTATTTATTTCATATAATTGATATTTTTGCAAAGAATTAATATTTTAATTGTTTTTGACATATTAAATATTTTTTCTACATTGATTTTGCAACTTTTAATGCTTTCTAATTATTTTGTAGGTCAATACTTAATTTTTGAAGCATTAATCCAAAATCACAATTTGTTTTTCACATGTTAAACAATTTTGATCATTTTAATTGAATTTTTATTCAATTAAATACATTTTTGAAAACAAATTAGGGTTTTTGGATTAATTCAACCCTCATAAATCATTTTCAAAACTCTTTGGGCCTCTAATAGAGTGTAAGACCCAATCCTTTCTTGACCAAATCATTTTTGGGCCTCAGTGTATTGTATAAGTCCCGATACCGTCAAAAACAAATGGCGCGATCGTCGCCTTTTCAAAATAACCCTTGGGCCTCTCCTTGAGCTATAAGACCCATTCAAAACACTTTGGGCCTCTATTAGAGTGTAATACCCAATCCCCTTTTAACCAAAATCTTTTTGGGCCTCACTTATTGTATAAGTCCCTCTGCGTTAGAAGAAAAACCTCGGCGCGATCGCCATTTCAAATAAAAAAAATCATCTGGGCCTACCCTCGTGTTATAAGCCCCACTCTTTTTCTTTAAAACTTTTTGGGCCTCTTGAGAGAGTGTAAGACCCATCCATTTGTACAGAAAACACTTTGGGCCTCAGTCACTTGTATAAGTCCCTCTGTACAAATTCAACAGTGCGCTCACTGATAAAACCCTGGGCCTCTCCTTGTGCTGTAAGCCCCAAAACTTTCTTTTTCAAAGCACTTTCTCCTTTTATTTTGAATATACTATTATTTTCAATCTTTCTTTGTTGAACAACTAACCAAACAGCATGGAAGCTCTACAACCGAGTAAGTGGTTATTGCTTTCATTTACCGCTTTCATATACATATAACTGTATTGTGGGGCTGTTTCACTGTAAGTCTTCTTTCATAAACTCATATCAACTGTGTAATAATAGTATAGATATTTCGAGTTTCCCCGGCAACTACGTCTAGAACTAGGTGACGCCGTTTCGTTTATTCGTAGAAATAGACAACTAGATCCCCAATAGGATCACCAGATACAGTCTTTTCTTCGGCTGTCCTCATTAGGAATTATCAAGAAACTCTGCTCCCCAAGATGAATGTATTCTCCGTGAATGGTATCTTTGAGTTTCTTCCAAATTCTCGAACTTTCCTGACTTTGATCTATTCTCGGTGAATAGCATTGCCTTGAATTTCTCGGGGTTTGGGGACCCACGGGCTTCTTAAAAGCATCGGCCTCCTCTTGGGCATCATACAAGGACCCATAGGCTTCCTAAAAGCAACCCCGCCTCCTCTTGGGCTTAGTACAAGGACCCTACGGCTTCTTAGAAGTATTCACAGCCTCCTCTTAGGCTTCGTATAATGATCTCTTCCTTCGGGAATGATAGCCTCCTCTTGGGCTTAGTACAAGGACCCGTCGGCTTCTTAAAAGATTCCAGCCTCCTCTTGGGCTTTGTACAAATTGTCCCGACGACCTCCTAGAGGTATAGGAACAGAACCTAGTCGTCCTCATAGAACAGTCCTTTCAAAGAGTCTACGACTGTTTCTCAAAACACAGTATAAAAGATGAAACTCTAGACACGGACAGTCTAACTTCCTTGAGTCTCAAAGACATTCTCAAGTGACCCCTTCGTTAAATAGGAAGCAAACCTGCAGACTCGTACAGTCTCAATACCCTTCGGATTTCCAGCTTCCTTAAAGAACAGGAATAACCCGGATCCTTGAATCAAATCCAGGAGTACAGTGTTGCTCATATAAGAACTGATTTTCTCTTTAAAATCAGTATACCGGACCTGTCACTTAACTGAACAGTCATCATAGCCTCCTCCTAGGCTTTGTATAATGATCCTTCTCCAGTGAAGTTAGCCTCCTCTTAGGCTTTGTATAATGATCCTCCCCAGCGGAGTCAAACAATGTTTAGCCTCTCTCTCGGGCTTTGTACGAGACACATAAGAGGCTCCCTCGTTGAGTCAATCACCCCTTTCGCCTCCATCTCGGGCTTTATACGAGATACAAAAAGGTTCTTATTGAGCCAAACAAACAACAGCCTCCATCTCGGGCTTCATACGAGATACAAAAAACTCCCTTTGTTGAGTCAAATAGCCTCCATCTCGGGCTTTATACGAGATACCAAAAGATTCCCTCGTTGAGTCAAAACCTTTTCGCCTCTCTCTCGGGCTTTGTACGAGACACATATCAGCCTCCTCTTAGGCTTTGTATAAGAAAACCACTGGTTAATCCAATTAACCTTTTAGCATCAAAGTTGTGCCTCGTTCACAGTACACGAACACCAACAACTCCTTCCCCTTCATCTAATCGCTGTAAGCGGCAAGCCTCTGGATCATTTACATCCATGCCACTGTCCCTCTTTTAGCATGAGAAATTCCTAAGGAAAGATAGCATTGCTCTACACTGAGTTAAAGTCTTCTCCTTCAGGTTAAAACCCCCTATAAAGGAAATTATGGCATTGCTAGGATCCGCGTATCCCGGTTAAAGTAATTCTCCTTTATAAACAGTTGTGACATACAACTCTCTCTTTAGAGATGACAAATTCTCTCTAGAGTCAACACCTTTCAACTTCACATCTTGGGCTTTGAACAAGATACAAACCACCTTTCGCTTCACGTCTTAGGCTTTGAACAAGACACCAAAAACAAATCATTTCCTCCCATAGAATAGGAGGAACTACGAACGCTCTGATTTCCCTGTTTCGGTAAACGGGAATACGTAGGCATAAGATCGAAAGAAAAGATCTTAGCGAGCACAGTCAACAAAAAACCCAAACCCCATACTCCCATATCAAAAGCAGTAATTCAAAAACATCAGTCCTAACATCCTAATCCTTGTTCCCCGTCAGAAACCTTCTGTAAAGAAAGAAAACAGTATTGGCAAAAATACAAATAACCAGTACAAAGGCCCCCCCACATTAATAGCATTTGTAACCTAACAGACCGCTGATTAAACTCAGTATGCAAAGCAGGGTTAATTGGAGACATCTATTTCCCTTCCTTCATCAGCTCACAATAGGATAAAAAATGAATCGACCTGTAGTTTTAAGCTCAACCGCAGAGAGCGACCAACGCTTAAGAACCGCGTCCAAAATCGCTCGCTACACAGAACATGTCTCATCAGATGTCTCAACATCAGGGAGACTGGTATGGATATGAATACAACAAGGCGGTGCCTCATTACTATGGAAGAAGGAAGCCTCAGCACCATAGGAGACAGCCTAGAAGACAACATCCTCAGTTTAGGAGACAGTCTACTTATGGTAAAAGACATCAGCACCATAGAAGACAGACCAACTCTGGAAGGAGGAGACAATGTTATGGGTGGAAGCCACAACAATATAAGCATAATGGTAGAAGATATAACCAATTCAAAGATGACAGGGTTAGATGCTTCTATTGTGGAAGGTTTGGACATATGTAATACTCTTGTTTTAAATTGCATGGTTATCCACAATCTGCTCCTCAAGGAAAACCAAAGGAGGTCAGACCTATAGTTGCTAAACAATGGGTTCCTAAGGAGAAGGTGAAATATCTTTTAGCCCACACCTCAGATGGACATGTTGCCATGGATGCATGGTACTTTGACAGTGGATGTTCTATGCACATGACTGGATCAAAGGAGCAGTTGGTAGAGTTCAATCCTTGCCATGCAAATATGGTCGTGTTTGGCAATGGAGAAAAAGGAGTAGTAGAAGGAAGTGAAAGAGTGAAGAATCCTGATGGTCTTAACCTTGATAGTGTGATCCTTGTCCAAGGTTTGAAGGCTAATCTGATTAGCATAAGTCAGTTATGTGATGAAGGTTACAAAGTCAGCTATTCCAAGGATGAGTGTCTGGTGACAAACGAAAAGGATGAAGTGACCATGAAAAGAGTCAGGTCCAGAGATAATTGTTATCTGTGGATACCTATAGAAGTCAGCCCATCTATCGATGTTAAGACTGATGTTTTAGCATTAGATTGTGACATCAGGTGTGAAAGGCTGTTAGAGTTAAGTACTCTTAAGTTGAATCCCTTCAAAATTGTAAAAGGAAAGCTTATTTGGGGGGAGAAACTCATTGATTGGTCTTTAAAAACTACACAAAATCTGGCGCCTTACCTCAGACCCTCATATCCTATTATAGCAAAATCACAGTTCATCAAAACTCATATCTCCCGTCTGTTCGTCTCCTTCAACAAGAAGAATCATCTCAATCTATACTGCCTCAAAGGAACCATGTCAAAGCAGACATCCTCTCCCTCAAAAAGTTCATCGCGGAATAACGCTAGGGTTTCTACAGATGAGTACTCTAAAGACGAAGCTCTGAATATATAACCCATCTCCGTAATGCTCCTAGAGTCAGGTAAACCTAGACCGTCTAAACTTGCTTCTAAAAGGGCCACAACTACCTTTAAAAACACTGAAACAAAGAAGCTGGTTACCAGTATCCTATTTAGAGATAAATCAACACCTAGGTCATCCACGTCTCAAACTGTGGTAGAAAAGTTTGATGTTGACAAGAGTATGGGTAATCTGGCAACCAAAATACTGGACAAAGGAATACCTATGAAAGGAATTTCTATACCATTGAATCAGATGCCAGCAGAAAAGGTAGACATACAAGGAGATGAGTCTGATCTTCATAGACTTGCTATGTCTGTCATTGAAGATTCTGAAATATGAGGGGAAGAAGAGGATGTGCATGAGGAAATGAATGATAGAACTACTCCTGAAGAAGAAAAGAATGAGGACGTGATCAATGTGGTTGATTTATCTGATAATGAAGTCATTGGAAATGCTGTTCCAAGTATTGCCAAGAGACTAAAGACAAGGAAAGGAAAGACTGATGAATCCTCTCCAAAGAAGTCTGCTGAAGGAAAGAAGAAACCTGTTGTTGGTCCCACAAAACCTTGGAGCAAGGTTGTTACATCCTCCAAAAAGAGAAAGATTAGAGAAGAATCTGAGTCTGAGGATGAAGTTGAGGAAGAAGTCCATGACATCACACCAGTCAGAAAGACCATTTTAAAGAGAATCTCTGATAAGGTCCCTGAAGTGCCAGTGGACAACATATCCTTTCATTATGCTAGCAGTGCTCCCTTGTGGAAATTTGCATGCCAAAGGAGATTAGCTCTGGAAAGGGAGCTTGGAAAGGATGTCTTGGAGATGAAAGAAATTATGGACCTCATTCATGATGCTGGACTGCTGAAGACTGTGACCAGATTCTCTAAGTGCTATAGTGGTCTTGTTAAGGAATTTGTTGTCAACATCCCCATAGACATTTCTGACAATAGAAGTGTGAACTACATGAAGGTGTTTGTGAGGGGGCAGTGTATTGACTTCTCTCCTAGTACTATCAATAAATATCTGGGAAGAGATGAGCAAGAGGAGTGTGAGCTGGAGGTGACTGATAATGAAGTGTGTAGAGAAATCACTGCCACTCAAGTTAAGGTGTGGCCACTGAAAAATAAATTGACAGCTAGCAAACTCAGTATCAAGTATGCTATTTTGCACATAATTGGTGCTGCTAACTGGGTACCTACTAATCACAAAACCACCATAACTGTGGGATTGGGAAGGTTCATCTATGCTGTGGGGAAAAAGGTCAAGTTCAACTATGGAAGCTATATATTTGATCAAGTAGTGAAGCATGGTGCCACCAATGCTATCAAAATGCCTATATCATTCCCTTCCCTTATCTGTGGAATGATCTTAGATCAACATCCTGGAATCTTAACCAGTACAGAGGTAGCATGTAAGAGGGAGTCAGCTTTATCTTTGCATCCCAAACTGTTTGCTGGGAGTCATGTTCCAGACATTGTTACAACATCAAGTTCTGGGGTTAAGAAGGTCAGTACAAAATCTGAGTTGATTGAAGAATTAAAGGTAACCTGCAAGGATCTTGATATGGTTATCAGTACCAGCACTGTCAGGAAAATGAAGATTGAGAAAATGATCAAAGACTTGCAACAGGGGGAAGATAATGGGAATGGCGATACTGTGGATTCCGGGTCAGATGAAGGTGATGAAGATGCTGATGGTACCAGCTCGGATGAGGACTAACTTCCATCTGCTGTTAGATAATAGTTTAGTTTTTTTTGTTTGTTTTTGCACTTGCTATGCCGGTTATGTAATTTGAATATTGTGCTGAATATGCACCTGTTTATGTTTTTCTTTCTATGATTTGTTTTGCCTGGTTGCTAACTGTGAGGCTAACAATGAGAGCTAGGGTGTACTAACTGTAGTTAATAGGGCTCCAGATTGAAGCTTGTCTAATTGTGGCTAAAAAGGGGGAGAAGTAGCCAAAGAAAGAAAGAAAGCCAAAAGTTTCAAAGTTTCATATGTTGTCATTGGAGATTGTTGTGATATAGTACAGTAGTGCAGAAATTAAGGGGGAGTAATGAGTAATTACTGAACTGCGTGATCAGCTGGCTTTGCTGGTTCATGATTGAGGGGGAGCAACATTGTTGAAAGTTGTTGCAGTTGAAGATGGTGCTGCAGTAGAGTTTTTGTGAAGCAAAGTTCATAGTGAAGTTTTTGTGATGTTGAAGTGAATTGAAGATGCTGCTAATGTTGAAATGTGTGCAGTAGAGTTTTGTGAAGTAATTTGAAGATGATGCTGCTGCTTGATGTTTTCAAAATTTATTGAAGTTTTTTTCCGCTGCTAAAGTCTCTGAAGGTGCAGAGTGCAGAGATTGTCTTAGCCAAAATTAGCCAAAGGGGAAGATTGTTAGTGCTTGGATTGGCTGGAATTTTGGTAAAACAAAGTATGTTCTATGTTAATGTCAAGGTGCTGATGTTGCAACATTGAGTCTTAACACTGGGCTGTGTTAAGTATTTAAATTGCTGAAGTTGGATGTCTGATGTCACATGGCGATGTTGTGACATTAGATCTGCAGAATTAATAACATCAGGTTGTGATGTTGTTAGGGTTTGCGTGTTAGCTGGAATTGTGGAGAGCAAGCTGTCTCATTGGATGCGAATATCTTGGGATAGATATTTTCTGCTGCATAGGAGATCTGGTGCAGATTTGTAGGAGATTTAAAAGGTTGAAGATTTGAAAACATTTTAGGAGAAAATCTGTTTTGAAGATTCAGTTTTAAATAACAAATCAAGTCAGATATTGTAGCAAGTCCAAGCCCAATTCAGGTTGCTATTTAAAGCGCACAAAGCCAAAGGAATAGGTACAGAAATATAGAGAGAAGATCAAGAGCATAGGCTGAGTGTCTTGAGTATTTTGTACGAGTTTTGTATACAGAAATCTAGGTTGAATTGCTGATTCGTTTTCTGTCCTCTCTTAGAAGCTATGAAGCAATAGAGAGTTATTACTTGATCGAGCTGTGAAGTAAGATTAAGGTTGCTCAAAGAGGTTGTTCCTTGAGTATCGTTTTAGGGATTGAGTAGTGTTCTCATATCTAAGTGGTTTCTTAGGTAGAAAGTCACTAGTAGGAATTAAGTTTAGGAGATTGTCAACTGGGTTGTTGAGTCTGTAAATTAATTCTACAAGTAGTGAATTTCATCCCTGGCTTGGTAACCCCCAGACGTAGGTAGTTAGACCGAACTGGGTGAACAATTCGTTGTGTTGATTTGTTACTGTTATTGCTGTCCAATTGCAGAGTGTGTTGTTGTGACATCGCACCTTAACATCACACGTCTGATACCAGAATTTCAACCTATTTTGGTGCAGAAGTTATCGCAGATTTTTAACATCATTTTTATTGTGATTTGAAGCCCAAATCCAGTTGGGATGTAGGTTATAAATAGGAGTGTTTGTAACCTGATTTTGTAACGCAACCAAAGATGTAAAAGTTCTAGTATTAGGGTTGGTTCCTGTACCACTCGACCTGTGAGTTGGACAGTTTGTAAGTGTGATCCTCGAAGCTGTTAAGTAAGAGGAGTATTGTTCTTGGAGGAAGCTTTTAAGTAACTCTAAGTTGTGTCTTGGAAAGGTGTCGTTCTTGCTGAATTGCTGTATAGGTAAAGAGCCGTCTATGCAGTGGATGTGTTGTTGACTGCTAGACATCATTGCGATGATTAGGAGTGAGAAGTGTTTCTCATAGCTATAGAGGATCTAGGTAGAAGGTTCATTGGGTAGTGATTGAGTGATAAGCTGTAAACGGAGAGTTTAGCTTTGAATTGATACTACTGATAGTGGACTTCATCCCTGGCTTGGTAGCCCCCAGAGTAGGTGTGTTAAAACCGAATTGGGTTAACAATTCTGTGTGTCTTGCTTTTATGCTTTTCAGTACTGTTATTGTTTATACCTTGCTATGTTATCTGTAACAGACCAGATGTCTCGACATCCTGTAGGACATCTGGGAACTGTCATACCAAAATTTCATTAACCTGAAGGAGAAGACTTTAACTCAGTGTAGAGCAATGATATCTTTCCTTAGGAATTTCTCATGCTAAAAGAGGGACAGTGGCATGGATGTAGATGATACCGAGGCTTGCCGCTTACAGCAATTAGATGAAGGGGAAGGAGTTGTTGATGTTTGTGTATTGTAAACGAGGCACAACTTTGATGCTAAAAGGTTGATTGGATTAACCAGTGGTTTTCTGATACAAAGCCTAAGAGGAGGCTAATATGTGTCTCGTACAAAGCCCGAGAGAGAGGCTAAAAGGTTTTGACTCAACGAGGGAATCTTTTGGTATCTCGTATAATGCTCGAGATGAAGGCTATTTGACTCAACAAGAGAGTTTTTGTATCTCGTACAAAGCCCGAGATGGAGGCTAAAATTTGTTTGGCTCAATAAGAACCTTTTTGTATCTCGTATAAAGCCCGAGATGGAGGCGGAAGGGGTGATTGACTCAACGAGGGAGTCTCTTATGTGTCTCGTACAAAGCCCGAGAGAGAGGCTAAATGATGTTTGACTCCGCTGGGGAGAATCATTGTACAAAGTCCAAGAGGAGGCTATTGTAACTGTTTCAGTTGAGTGACAAGTCCAGTATACTGATTTAAAGAGAAAATTAGTTCTTATATGAGCAACACTGTACTCAAGGATTTGATTTGAGGATCCGGGTTATTCCTGTTCTTTAAGGAAGTGGGAAATCCGAAGGGCATTGAGACTGTCCGAGTCTACGGGTTTTCTTCCTATTTAACGAAGGGGTCACTTGAGAATGTCTTTAAGACTCAAGGATATTAGACTGTCCGTGTCTAGAGTTTTATATTTTGTACTATGCTTTGAGAAACAGTAGTAGACTCTTTGAAAGGACTGTTCTATGCAGATGACTAAGTTCTGTTCCTATACCTCTAGGAGGTCGTCGAGACAATTTATACGAAGCCCAAGAGGAGGCTGGAAACTTTTAAGAAGCCGACGGGTCCTTGTACGAAGCCCAAGAGGAGGCTATCATTCCCGGAGGAAGAGATCATTATACGAAGCCTAAGAGGAGGCTGTGAATACTTCTAAGAAGCCGGCGGGTCCTTGTACTAAGTCCAAGAGGAGGCGGGGATGCTTTTAGGAAGCCTGCGGGTCCTTGTACGATGCCCAAGAGAAGGCCGATGCTTTTAAGAAGCCGATGGGTCCCCAAACCCCGAGAAATTCAAGACAGGCTATTCACGAGGAATAGATCAAGCCAGGAAAGTCCGAGAATTTGGAAGAAACTAAAAGATGCCATTCACGGAGAATACATTCATCTCTGGTAGTAGAGTTTCTTGACAATTCCTAATGAGGACAGCCAAAGAGAAGACTGTATCTGGTGATCCTATTGGGGATCTAGTTGTCTATTTCTACGAATAAACGCGACGGCTTTTCCTAGTTCTAAACGTAGTTTCCGGGGAAACTCTAAATATCTATACTATTATTACATAATTGGTATGAGTTTATGAAAGAAGACTTACAGCGAAACAACCCCACAATACAGTTATATGTATATGAAAGCGGTAAATGAAAGCATATAAACACTTACTCGGTTGTAGAGCTTCCATGCTGTTTGGTTAGTTGCTCAACAAAGAAAGATTAAAAACAATAGTATATTTCAAAATCAAAGGAGAAAGTGCTTTGAAAAAGAAAGATTTGGGGCTTATAGCTCAAGGAGAGGCCCAGGGTTTTATCAGTGAGCGCACTGTTTGAATTTATACAGAGGGACTTATACAAGTGACTGTGGCCCAAGAGTTGTTTTCTGTACAAAGGGATGGGTCTTACACTCTCTCAAGAGGCCCAAAAAGTTTAAAGAAAAAGAGTGGGGCTTATAACACGAGGGTAGGCCCATATGATTTTTCCGTTTGAAATGGCGATCGCGCCGAGATTTTCTTTTAACGCAGAGGGGCTTATACAATATCTGAGGCCCAAAATGGTTTTGGTTAAAAGGGGGTTGGGTCTTACACTCTAATAGAGGCCCAAAAGTTTTGAATGGGTCTTATAGCTCGAGGAGAGGCCCAGATGGTTTATCTTTAAACTGGCGACGATCGTGCCGAATTTAAAAATGTACAGAGGGACTTATACAATAAGTGAGGCCCAAAATATTTCTGTACAAGTGGGTTGGGTCTTACACTCTAATAGAGGCCCAAATGAGTTTTAAGAAAAGAAATGGGTCTTACTACTCGAGGGTAGGCTCAGAAAGTTTGTTTTTCAATGGATGATGACCGCGTCGAACTTTTTGACGGTATCGGGACTTATACAATGCACTGAGGCCCAAAAATGATTTGGTCAAAAAAGGATTGAGTCTTACACTCTATTAGATGCCCAAAGTGTTTTGAAAATGATTTATGAGGGTTGAATTAATCCAAAAACCCTAATTTATTTTCAAAAATGTATTTAATTGAATAAAAATTCAATTAAAATGATCAAAATTGTTTAACATATGGAAAACAAATTGTGATCTTGGATTAATGCTTCAAAAATTAAGTATTGACCTACAAAATAATTAGAAGGCATTAAAAGTTGCAAAATCAAGGTGGAAAAAATATTTTAAATGTTAAAAAACAATTAAAACATTAATTCTTTGCAAAAATATCAATTATACAAAATAAATAATATTTTTGGGATTTTTTGGGAAAATAAAATATTTTAACATTTTTGTGAATTATTAAAAAAAGAATCAACTCAAAATCATTAAAACTCAGAGATAAATTAATTTTTGAATCAATTAAATAAAATCACACAATTCAAATATTCAAATATTGGAAAATGGCGCCAAGAACAAATGCAAGAACACGCGCGTTTTTCAGTTTTGCCCAGATTTGCATTTTTTCTCCAATCTCACTGAATACTTAATCATATCATGCAATCCACATATCAATCAACTCGTTTCAACCTCACGATCATGTCTATGGTATTTAATTTCATTTAAATTAAACATATAACAAGAAATCATGAAAAATCCTCAAGAACCCTAATTTCTGCATGAAGGCTAGGATTTTTTATACACGATTCAAACAATGCAATTAATTGAGGGGAAACATTCCATGCATGATTATGAACATATGGCCAAATTATTGTGCAGCAAAAATTGCATGGATCATAGAGTTAGAAGAGCTCATGCTTACCACTTGCAGCTGGTGATTGTGATTTGTGTTGGAGGTGTTACAGCTAGATTCCAATGATCTGGATAGCTTCCCAATGTGCCATGGAGTGTGTATGAATGCTTGGAATGGATTGAAATGATCTGGAACTTGAGATGGTACCCCAACTACAAATTTGTCAAGAACTTGAGCAATTGGTTGGTGATTTTGTAAAATCTGTGTTATAGATGTTATGTGAGTGTTTGGATCACTTCTATATGATGTATGTGAGGTGTGTGTGTGATTGGTTTGATTGGAAAAGCTCTTAAACTCAAAACCCGATAGTGACTTACCTTAGAAGGTAAAATTGGAGTGAAAGAAGAGATTTTGAGGAAAGCATCTGTTTGATGGCTTTGGTGTACTCAAACTGATCACAATTGAGCTCTATTTATAGTAGAGCAAGTTTGTTTTGCAAGGAATAGTGAATGGCAACTGCTGAGTAGGTTTGGCCAATGTTGGCAAATGAAAATCCAAGTCTCCTCTAGCCATTGACTAGAGGTTAGGGCACAGGCTGCTGGTCCCCTTAGTCTTGGATAAGTCTTGATCGAATTTAGTTGCTAAGAGCTCAGTTCATGCCACCTTGATGCTTACATTAAATGCTCCAATCCAAAATTGGAGACTTGTCCCTATTTTGGCAATTCTAGGTTCAACATGCTATTTCTTGTTCCAAAGACTTTGGAGGCTTGGCTCAGTGATTGTCCCCTTTAGATTCAATCCTCAGAGGTGTCCAAGTGGATAGGAGCATTTGGATTTGGCTGATTTTGGCAAATCGACCAAAAGTGTAAAAATCTGCCTTGCCTTTGCAGATTTCAGCAAGGCAACTTGCCAATGTCATATCTCATGACTCAAATTGAATTTGGTAATGTTCTTGGCCATTTTGGAAAACCCTTACATGATATAACAACTGTTTGAACATGTTGGGTTTTGATCTCTTTTGAATCCAAGTGAAAAATCCCCCTACATTTGGCAAAAAGTAGGGTAAAATCTGACTTAGTGAAATTTTCACTAAGTGTTGGAACAAAGTGACTTTTCTTGATTTTGATCACTCGATAACTCAAAATCCATGAGGAATTTGGACATAGGTCAGTATGAAGCTTTTGTAGAGGGAAATATGATTAACAAATCAAGCTTTGAATGGGGAGTAATGGCCTTGTGGTTTAGGAGTTATGATCCTCCAAAGTTGGCACATTAGTGTCACTTTTTCCATAACTTAGAAATTTTTCTAAGTTTTTATGGTTACCTCTTTTACAAGTTATCCCACTTTCTTTGATTTTTCTTGATGAATGATGATTCAAATCATACAATAACATCATTTTAGGGTTAAAAATCCATTTAGGTGAAAAATCTCAAAAAGTCAAAGTTGACTTTTGTTCACAGTTGACTTTTTATCAGATGAATTCCAAACTGTGCAATTCTTCATGAAATCATGTCCTTGACCTAAATCAAACTTGATGGACATGTTCTATGGGTGTCATAGGGTATATTGAATCATGTCTTAGGGCTTGGGAGCATGTCCTGGTCAAAAGTCAAAGTTACAGTTGACTTTCCTCGCGAAACCCTAATTGTGGTGCAGATGAAATTGAGACTTGTTGCTCAAGCTTCTTGGATTAATCCATTGTTCCAAATGGATCAATATAGTTCATTAGAGACCCTCAAACCCTCTCTTGAGGTCTTGGCTCATGACTTGCCCTAAAAGTCAACTTAGGGGTGAATTAGGTCAAGAAACCCTAATTCCTGATTTTTGATGAATGCATCCCCTGAGGCAAAATTAATTTGATGATTGGGTCCATGAGGTTCCATGGTGTATATTAGGTTGTGTTTTGGATCATTGGCTTGTGCCCAGATGAAAATTTTCCATCTGGAGGCCCTAGTCGACCAAAACCCTAATTTGGTGACACTGTCGATCTTGAGACTTGATCCACCTAGAAGGGAGCAGCCTTGTGCTTGATCCTTGAAGTGGGGGTCCTTTTGATCCATTGTGGATGTTTGAGAGGTTAGACAAGTTAAGGATCATGTCATTCCTTGATTGATCCTTTGCCTAAAAGCTCTGAGAGGGCTTGAAACCCTAAGTCTGATTGTAGTGGATGCTCACCCATCTTTGGGGAGACTGCTGAAGTATGATGTTACATCCATATTGTAATGATGAGTTTCACAATGATGGGAAATCTTAGTGGTCAAAATTTTGGGTATGACACATTGAACTCCATTTACCGACATCGAAACGTCGTGCACGACCGTCGAACGAACGATAGACTCAATCAGTAAACGTTGTGGCAATAGGGTAACATGTGGACCCTTCCTTGAACATGATTGCCCCAGTCTTCTGCATGGGGATAAGTGATTACTCGTCTGGGAGATGCCTCTTGTGATCTTGGGATGACCTGCCCCTTTGTTTCAATCTTTTTGGCTGATTGACTGCATATGCGTGAACAACAGTTTTTTTCTTCACTTGCCCCAGACCAACATGGTCCGCCAAATTGTCTCAAGAGGATTTTACAGAAGACTTGACATCCAAAATGCCTCAATGTCTTCAAACTCTTGGAGAGATTCGTCAGATCTCGACGTAACTGCCCCAGATCAACTACGTCTTAACACAAATTATTGGGAAAGCTCCTGCTCAACAAAGTTTCTTGAGGAAGCACCACTGGATGTGGCTATCCTTCAGGAGTCTCAGAATTCTCAACCCGGCAAGATTAAACTTCTAGACTGAATTCCCACATGTAAACTTCTTTTGATGTCAAACACATGTATGCAAGCAGAAAATGTTTTAATCTGAGAATGAAAATTCTAATGCAACACACATGTTAATATTGAAGTTTTACTGAAAAGATGTCGCAAAGCCTTTGTGAGCGGATCACAGATTAGGATACGACATTAATTTTTGAATGAAAGAATGCAATGCACATGCAACACCAACAAGATCTTTTAGCATCACTCATAGGAGTCAGGAACGCTATCTCATCGGAGTACGCTATTGAAATAAACCCTGTTTCAATTAGGACTTTTGAGGGTTGTATCGTGGCATGGTTCACGGTTTTGAGAAAAAAGGATTATGGCTCAAAGTTTATTGGTGCCCACCCACTCTTCGTGATGTTCTCCAGTCCTACATTCAGCTAATTTGCACAAACATTCGCCTCTCAAAAAGATTTTGTGATCTTTAAGGAACCCATGCATCTGATAGTTTGACACCTAATGAGGCTTTAGAGTGACAGTCACCCCTTTGTCTTTTGTTCGTAGTCGCACGACTTTGTTCTTGCTCGAGGATTTTCTTTTGTAATCCTTTTGTATTTCGCTTTCACATTCTTTTGCCCTTTTTTTTATCCCTAATTTTTGCCTGGACTGATTCTTTTGAATCTTTAGATTTTGAAGTCCAGCGGGATGCCCCATCTTTTGCCTAAGTTGCTTGTTTTCAAGTTTCAACTTAGCGGGCTTTTTTTATTTTATTCTTTTTTCTCTTTTTCTTGAACACGTCGTGTGACACTAGCTTGTCTTGACTTTGTTGAAAAGATTGTGATTGCCTCACTCTTTGATTGTTGATGGATAACCATCGTGGTTTCACATCTCTTGACCTCTTGACGGTGGAATAGAAGGTAATGGATCCTCAGATGCACACTTCTTTTGAAATTTGAACGCTCGGTCAAATTAACTGACGCCTACCCTGCCCCTGGGTTGACTGTGAGGGTTTTTTCGTACGAAAAGAAACTCCTACTTCAAGGCTCAAAGGGGTTATCGAGGGTCTATCTCCCTTATATCTTTAGTGTTTGGGGAGTTGAAACAATGCATGTACATCCTCAACAGGGTTCTGTTCAAAAGCACACCATTAGAGATTTTTGCGTTTTTACCTCATCATCCTCCCTCATAGAGTTTAAGCAAGAAAATTGGTATTGCAGTGCACATTAGCACTAAATGAGTGAACACAAATGACATTTTTCAAGAAAACATATTCATTGCATTAAAATCATCATACCAAATACAAATAAGTTTTAACATGCAAACAATGTCTAAACAAGCAAATGAAAACTACATATGAAAAATGCAGCAAAGAAGCTAAATGATTGTCCTTGTTGAGGAGGCTTGACTCCGTCTGGACTTATTACTTCTGACGATGTTTTTTCTTCCTTTTTTCCATTTTTTGTGCTCACTTGGGAAGCTTTAGTTAACGTACAGACCATCTGCAGTGAAAATAATGATCCCAGCATTAATCAGATCTTGCACTTTATGCCTGAACACCTTACAATCTTCAATGGCATGCCCCTGTGTCCCTGAGTGGTACTCGCACCTAGCATTCTTGTCATAACCTGGCGGAAGAGGATACGGGACAGGAGCAACTTCCCTTAACTGAATCAAAGAGTCTTGAAGTAAACGTTCGAGCAGCTGACTGTGAGGAACAGTAATGGGATCAAATTTTCTCTCAGGCATTATGGGTCTTTGATATCTCCTCTGGGAGCTAGTCTGCTGCTGATACTGATTCGGGTACGCCTCTTTTCCCAGCATTTTCCTTTTTAAACTTGGCCTAAAATCGGGAACAAGTTGCTGATATGGGGATTTTGAGACCAAAGACTGCAAGATATGCCCTTAACTTGATGCCGCTTCAAGAGGGAACACCGGGAAATTCATATTTCCTGCAGCAGTAGGAGTAGAATCACTCTGTATGCTTACGCCGCCCGACGCAAAATCTATCGCCTTTGAATCAATCAGATCTTGGACCACATTATGAAAGGCTTTACATTTTTCCACATTATGCCCCGGCGCACCAGAGTGAAAATCACAATGGGCACTTGCATCATAATTGAGTGGGAGCTTTCCACTAGGGGGATTTACTGTCTGAAGTTCAACCAATTGGAGTTGAAGTAGGTACCTCAACAGCTGAGCATAAGGCATAGGAAGCGGATCAAAAATTCTGTCAGTTTTCTTCGACGTTGGTAGGTACTTCCTAGCCTTGGAGCCGTCTGGGGAAGCAAGAGGTAACTGCTGGTGAGTAAGTTTCAGAACTCCAGGTGGTGTAGAAAATCCGTGAGGCATATCACTCTTGGGGATAGGTTCCACGGGCAAGGGTGGAACGACAACTTCTGTTATAGCCTCAGGTGTGGGATTACCATCCTTTCTGAGCACATTTCTCACAACTTCCATAACAAAACTCATCTGGGTCTTCACTTGATTGACCTCTTCTTTCAGCATTTTCTGGCCCTGAATCAAAGCTTGCATGTCCACTATAAAGTGCCCCAGCTGGGCCTTCATCTCATTCACCTCCGCTCGGAGTTGTTCCATATCTGAACCTTGACTGTGGTGAATCGAGTAGTTGGAAGAAGTCATGTTTGCCGTCCTGCAGAGAATACCCAGTCAGAATGAGAAATCCGCTCCAGAACACCTGCTATGCAAAAATGCCTATGATTATGAGGATGCAAATGCAAATGCAAACAATCATATTTAAATATTTCCAGGCCGAATCTGCTTTGATTCCAGCTTTGAAATCGGGTAAGAGATCGGACACAACATCGGAAAATAAATCCGAATCCAGAAATATTGCAGAATCAATCAAAAGATAACCCCTTTCACACAACTGAGACCTATTGAGACAAATACGGCTGAACCAAATGTTGTAATATCATAGCATAATAAGTCATACAGATAGGTTCAATACAATCAAAAGTGATTCCATCAACAATCCTGATGGTAATCACAACAGAATTACTACAAGTCAATTCCAAATAAACTGGCTTCAATCTCCTCAAGAAGGTTCACAGTGTCTGGATAATTAGGTCTTTCTAGCAAACCCTTGATCAGCCTGTTTCTCTTCTCGACATCCTGATTCAGCCTAGCAATCTGCTCTTCAACATCGTTGCCTTCGTGCTTTGCCTTCTTGATTCCCGCTTGCAGTTTGAGCTCTTCAATTTCTTTCTGGGCTTCTTTCCACTTACCAGAGAAGTGTTTCTTATCTTCCTTCATTCTTTGAAGTTCTTCTTGTAACTCCCCATTCTCAATCTTGAGCTCTTCCCACATTTCCTGATATGTGGCAAGTTCGTCTTTAGTTTTGGTCAAGAGCTTCTTGGTTTCCCTATAGGCTTTACCAGATGATTCAGCAGTCATACTGATCTTTCTACGGTGCTGAGCTATGTCATCAAGATCCTTCTCCCTTTTTTCCAAATGCTCTATCAAATCTTGGACCTTCCATTTCATCTCTAAGTTGTCATGTAAAGCGCCCTGAAGTCTACTACTTATACTAGCATTTTCCTCTCTCAAATCTTGCACTACTTTTCGCTGCTTATCAAATTCTTCAATTGGTACGGTGATTCGTTCCTCTATCACTTTGGGATATAAGGAAGGCGCCCAATCAAAAGGTAAATAGTACTCTTCAACCCTCTTCTTTACCCATTGATCATATGGAGGGAAAGTTTGATTGTTAGGCACACCCCAAATGGTTTTTCCTCTCTTCTGTTTACTGAGCCATGCTTTGGAAGCTTTCTGCGTCGTATCTAATCCGTCGTCAGCCATGTGAAAATACAGAGACTCTTCCAATTCCTTTTCAACTGGGGGACTTCTATGAGCATACCCAAACTGCCGGATAGCCAAGGAAGGGTTATAGTTAATACCTCCCTTCCTCCCTATCAACGGGACATTGGGGTATTCACCACAACTGTGCAAAATGTCTTTACCCAACACTCTGTGATTCACCCAAACAATATCCTTAGCGTCTAGACCCATCAGACGTTGGCTCCACTTCAGAGAATTCCTAGTATCCTTGAAAGCACCTGACTGGGGTAGACGATTGGCAAACCACTTATAGAAAAGAGGTGCACAACAATGAACTATCCCACCTCATTTCTTCTCGTTCCTGTTGTATAAAGCATAATGAAGATCTCTTAATAAGGTTGGCACCGGATTCTGAGTTACAAATATCTTGATAGCATCCGTGTCAACAAAATCAGGCTCATTCGGGAACAAGACAATACCATACACACAGAGAGCCAACACTTCACTGAAGACACTCCATTTCTCTTCCTTTGCTGCCTCTTGAGCCTTGCTGGCCAAGTATGATAGGTGATAGCCACGAACCTTTCCTTTGCTAGAAATATCAGCTTCTAACATTGACTTGCTCAAATAAAGAGCACCAGCTACAGCTTGGAAATCAAGATCTGCCTTCGACCCACAGAAAGGAACACCTTCTTTGATGGAAATTCCCAGGATGTTAGAATACTCCTCCAGAGTGGGAACCAAAACATAATCTGTCAACACAAAGCACCTCAAGGACCGATCATAGAACTGCATCAAGGTGTACAAGCCGTTATATTCATATTCACTGATGTTGCGAACAAAGGATAGGATCCAACCATACTTCTCTCCGAACCTTCCTAACACTTCTGGACTAGCCATCTCTTGCAATTTACAAATCTGACCCAGGATGAGCTTCGGGAACTTGTACACAATGATATTCTTCCTACCCTTCTTGGTGTACATCCCTATGACTGCCCTTTAACTGGAATCAAAATCAGATACTACCTGAAACTGAAAAAATATGAATGTTAGAGAAAAAGATGCAATGCAGGGCATGTGATCAAAGTGCCACATCTGTGCTGGACTGTAATAGTTGCATAAATTCAAAGCTCAAGTTCTCCAGAATTCCCGAGCAAGAGAGTAACCACACAGATAAACCATGCTGATAAGAAATCCAATGTACAAGGTAGGTTGAAAGTCAAGGTTACCTGCAAACCTGTAAACCCCGTCCCTCTCACATGTGGGTACTAAGATCCTCAATATCCCGGGCTCTCAGGTCAAGAAATGATGATACGTTCACCATTTCTGGTTTGGCATCATCATCAATCGAGGAGGCCTCAACTGATTTACCGTAACGAAAGGTCCTCAGCTTCTGGCACTGAGGTCGAGAAGCAATAGTACATTCATCCCTCGGGGTACAGTACTATCGCCAATCGAGGAGTGCCTCCACTGATTCACTTTCAAAAGGAAGTCCTATAGCAAGTTCCCAGCATTGGGTCCCCGGATCGAGAATGTGCAATGGGTTTGCCACAAAGGGTGGTCTGCCACTGTCACAACTCGGGAGGAGTGCCGCAATTGAGTCCTCGGGAATGGTCACCAGAGTCGACAATTCCTCCAGAGAATATCTACTGGCTTGTATCAAACATACAGTAGCAGATAGCTCCGGATAGAACCTCATCTGGTTGTAGGTCTCGTGAACACTCACACGTGGCCAAATACCACGGGAGCGACACGTCCACCCACACTAATACCTATGTGTATGCTCAAGCCTGGGTAGTGGGCTTATCTCCTAGAACACCCTGCCCACCAAACAGAAAACAACAGCACAGTCCAGCGCAATAGTGGTATGTAATGCAGTAAAGGCAGTAAAAACAGTAAAGCAGTAATACAGTAAATATCAATACAGTAAAAATAGTAAACAGCAAAACACAGCACCAGAATAAACACCCAATGAAAGAGAAACAAACAAGCGCTAGGATTGACTCGCTAAGGAAACCAGAGATTCTGGGTTCATTATCCCCAGCAGAGTCGTCAGCTGTCGCTCCCGGGATTTTCATCCAAGTACAAACGCGAAAGTGGCACTGAAATAGAGTCGCCAGCAATGTGTATTTATCCCATGAGAGGGAAAGGAAACACTGCATAAACCTGGGGGAAAGGAAAGAGCATGGTCTTGCGACCAAGAGAACTAGGTTCGGGAGTCGGTTACGCGCGAGGAAGGTATTAGCACCCCTACGCGTCCATCATACCCGATGGGATCCACGCTTGCTTGTCTCGATCAAAGGGTGTAAGGAAAGGATACTGGAAAAGGAACTGCTAGCTGGAGAACTGGAAAAGCAAAGGAGAGAGAAAGAGAAACAAATGTACAGAAAATAAAAGAAGTGCTCGAATGGGCCCTACCCCACTGCCTACGTAACTCATCGGGAGCATGAGAATCAGAGCGACGTAGTTCCCCTCAACGAGGGTCACTTTTTTTGTGTTTTTAGGGAATGGCTAACGTTCTAGCTCAGGTGTTGCAGGCTCATTGGACCAAGTGCGTTACCATCTTGCAGGAGAACGAGAAGAAGCACGTTCGTACGTTGGGAATGAGTAAGATGAGAAGAGAATTCCCGAAGGAAAGACGTTATTGTTTGTTTGGAGTTTTTTAGACATAAGTGTTTTAAGTTAGTTCATAACTTGCATTGCACCAAAGTCTTTGACATAGAAACGAATACTTCGCGTATCGTCCCCAACAGGACGTACACTAGGTATCCTAGAAGAGTGAAGGGAAACCCCTCATTCCTCACTTCCCACACTTAAGGCTCGAGGGCAATACACGTTAACTTTTTATTAAGTGTTTTTTACTTTTATTTTGAGATGAGAAGAGAGAAAACGCAAAGGAAACTCTAAAGGGGGACTAAGAGTCCTAATGTTATCATGCGTGGATGACCTATGGTTAGTGAGGCTTAGGAGGGACAACTTCCTAAAACCTAATGCTAATCCTACTCCAAGCTTAATCAAAAATTAAGTTGGACTAGGTAGCTCTAAGGGAAAAGAATCCAAGACTTAAACAAGTCTTGAGATTCATGGGATGAGAAAGAGTGAAAGAGAAGAAAAGAGAAGAAGAATAAGGAAGATGAGATACAATAAGTGGCAGCAAGCACTCATATCATAAATGTCCATCTCAAATCATCAAACATGTTTCAAAGATCAATGCAAAACAATTCAAGTAAGCATGCAAAGATAAACATGGAAGAATGCAAGCATACTTGTATGAAATGCACAATTAAGCACACATATACTTCATATCAAAATGAAATGAGAAAGGCAAGATGAAGATGAAAATAAGTCAGAACCAAGCTCATATTATCATCAACAATTCTTATGCAAAAGGAAATCACATCATGAAGCATTATGATCTAAAGAAGTTACAAAGCAAAAGGTAATGATGCTTATCATACAATTCAAACCAAATGCATTCAACTATGCTCAAGTAACATGAAAACCAAGTATAGAACTCAAGAGGCAGTAGCATATGCATCAATATCATATCAAAACCAAACTCAAGTCATACAAGTCCAAACATCAAGCAACACCTTCAAAAACATGCACCAAAGTAAACTACAAAAAGAGGACAAAGTTCCAACACTTAAGCATACTCAAACATGATTCAAACATGATCCACAAATTTCAAAATTTAGTCTCAAAGGACCTCAACCAGGGGTAAACATCATATCAAAAGCTCATTCAAAGAATCACAAAGTAACCCAATCAATTAAGAATGGCAAATCAACTTGTGTAAAGAGATGTCAAGAGATGATCATGCATAAGTCACTTAAGTACAAATAAGCAAACATGTATAATATGACATTCAGAAATTGTGAAATTTAAACTCAAATGACCTAAGTCAGAAACCAATCACATACTAAAAGATCTCACAAAAATTCACAAGTTAAGCAACTCAAACAATTAAGCAAAGATCAAGTAAGAACCATGATTCAATATGCAAAAGAGAGGGACCAAAATGCAATATGAAATGATTTTAAAAATATGAGAAAAATGTTTTGATGAATTTCAAAGTGTTGATGAAACAATGCAAAAAGAATGGGCTCAGAATGTTTTGTATGCTATGAGAAATAAATTCTACAATGCAAAGTATGCACATATGAAACAATTCAAAAAGAGAATCAATTAAACAATTAATTAAGACACCAAAAATTAAATAAAATAAGAAAATAAAATTTTCTAAAATTTTATAAAATGCTAAACATGCTTCATGATTTTTTTTGTAATTTTTGGATGCATAAAAATGATTTTAAAAAATAAAAAGAAGAAATGCAACAATTAACAAAAAATAAAATAATTGAAATAGGCATGGGGGTGCAAGCAGCAACACAAATACGTTGAAAACAATCAAAGGGCCCAAAAGGAGGGGTGTGAAAAGTAACCCACAACAAAAGGTCCATCAACTCAAGTCAAAGAGGAACACATGGATTTCAGTCAACATTCAGATTCAATCATGACCATGCAATCAATCCAACGCCACACACTTAGTCAATCAAAACAAAATGTAATCATGATTAAAGGATCAGATCAAAAGCACATGGTATAAATGATGAACACGCAAACACACGATTATTCTGGACACAAATACAATTCACGTGACAAGCACATGTCCTCTTTAATTCGTTGGCACCATCTCATCCACAAGATTCATCAAACGCATCATATTAAGTCAACAAATCAAATAGCATGCAAGATCAAAAGTTGAAATAAAAAACACATGGTAAGAAGCATGGACCACAACACACACAATCAATAAAAATAAATCAGAAACTGAAACAATGTGGCAACACAAGGACCATTGGATCAAACACATCAACGGCCAAGACTTTATCACCTACCTCCAAACCCTTGCCGGACGGGAAACTGAACTAGACGCCGGAGCTAGGGCTCCGGTCGTCTCCTCCGGTGAGCACCAACATTGATTTTTTCAGAAATGACACATGAGTATACCATTCGAACCAGAATTTCATGAGGATCAAGAATATCAAACTCATTTCAACAAACAAGCAACACATAAAGCAAATCGAACGAAAGAAAGTTTGGATCCAAAACTTAAATCATCAAATACTCTCATGATATACGTCCAAATTTCAAACAAAACACATCAGCATGCTCAGTGAACCTCATAGATCATTATGCACACTTAAAATTCAAGTTCTAAGAGCATGAAAAGTTCACCAACCTGAGATCTTGAAGAGCTTAAAATACTCCTAGAAAACCAAAGATAAGCTGCAGATCGAGCCTTAGGAACCTCTAATTGCAAAATAAATGCAATTAGAGCTTGAATCTGACCTAGATCTTGAGTTTTGAAGAAGAGGTTTCCAAATTCGAACCCTATGATATCCTTGATTATAGCTTCAGATGATGATTGATTTGTGTTCTATGAACTTCAAGGATTCAGATGATGAAAGAATTTCTCAAAAAGCTCTTAAGGTGAGAGAGAATCGAAGAGGAGAAAGTGAGAGAGAAATTTGGAATTCTGAGCAAGAATGAATGCATGACCTAGCTGTGAAAGCATGATTTAGCTTATATACTCTTGGTTATTCCCCTGATTATGATTAGCAAGTGATTAAACCCTTGATTAGTGAGATTGGAGTGGTTTTGCCAAAATGCATTTTGTGTTTAATCCCTTAATTCTCACGTGCCAAGGTCATGTAATTGGTGTGATTCACTCACATTTCCTCTGCTGATCACATTTGAATTGTACTTGGGCCTTGCACTTGCTTGGTTTGTGAGTTTTTGATCCATTTGCAAATTTGTACAATGTGAAATAAGTGAGGTACATGGCATGGAATGACTTGATTCAAAAGCCAAAAATAGTCCTCATGAGGTGTACTTGGATGTTGTAATGTGACATGAACCATTAGAAGCAATTACAAGTCCATTTTTGCCAAAATACAAAAGGTGGAAAAAGTGGTATATGGAAAACCATCAAAATGCACCTTGCATTGTTTTGACCATAACTAGAGTTCCACAAATGATATGGAAATGTTCTAGTACTTTTTCGAAATGGGAGAGAAAGATCTTCAACTTTTATGTTGGAGGAAAATTCATTTGAAGCTTCTTTGATGATGAAAAGTCAAGTTGAATGTGGTGGAAAAATTGCCAAAAATGGAAAGTTCTCATTATAGGTCATTTTCCAAATTTAGTAACTTTTGCACAAACTCTTGATTCTTGAAGAATGATGCCATCCATGCTATTCCTTGACCAAATAAAGGTATATGGGCTTGGGAAACATGATTTGAACCTTTGCAAACCCATGGTTGACTTTCCTTTTGAACTGTTGACTTTTGCTTATTTCACAAGTAACTGATCTATTAAACATCTTCCCCAAAGAACCAATGACCAAGATTCCATCCATGAACACTTAAGAACATAAGGAATACCATGAGATCAAGTCTTGCCCAAAAAATCAGAGATAAACTGATTTTAGGTCAAACCCTAATTTTGGCACCCTCTGGTTAGGAGGAAATAGCACATCCTCCAAATCCAAATTCCTCTGAATATGATGTGTATCCTCTCAAACAATGATGAGATATGCCCTTCGGAGATGATAAAAACTCAAAGAGCTTGCCCATTTGAGGGTCAGATCTCAACTCTGGACTACCTTGTTTAGGAAATTATGGACTGTCCAATCTTCTTGGTGAATTCCCTTCTTTCAATGACTTGTGAGATCAAATGGAGATGATACGTGCTGTAAGAGATCCTTGAGGCTTATTGGAAGACTCTTGGCTCTGGTTCCCTGGCTCTGGATGATCCACACCTCTGAGAAACAACTGATCACATGCCCTTTAGGCAAGATGCAATGCTAAATGCTTAATGTTTTATTTTTCTATGCTTGAATGCAATGCAATGCAATGAAAGCTCATGCTAAATGATAAGAAGAAAAGAGAGGGCAAATTTTGGGCTATTACAATTAGCACGGTCTTGTTCACTTTGCCACTTCGTCTTGAACTCGGATAACTTCCCTCGAAGCTCTTCAAGTTGCTTGTTGTAGCTTAGCTCCTCTTTGTAGGCCTGATAATGAGCATCAGTGAGTTGTCTCTTCTTTGAGGTAAGTACCTCATAGGTGCTCTTCAAAGCATCACCCACCTTCCTACGCTTGTTCTGTTCCATCTCCACCTCTTTGAGCATACGCTCGCGCTTCTGACGGAGCTTAATCTGTAAGTTATCCTTCTCGGAAGTGACTTTATCAAGGTTGAGACGAAGATCAGCATTCTCCTTCTTCAACTTCTCAACAATCATCTTGAGTTGATCGACCTCAGATGGAGGAACAATGGCAAGTTCAGGAAGCTTGGCATTCATGGAAGGCCCAGGAGAGAATGGCAACAAGATCTCTTTGACACGCTCTTTGACCCAAAGTGTGTAAGCTTCCTTGGCTACGCAATTCTTCTTACCCAAATCAGCTCTTCCTTCGAGATGAATCTGAGTCCAAGCGGCGCTAAACCTCTTCAGTAGACCCATGTCATCAACTCCTTCATGAAAGATGAACTCTTCGACTACCTCAGGATCAGGTTTGTCAACCATAGGGTATCCCAACTGTCGGAAAGCCATTCTCGGATTGTAGTTAATTCCACCTTTTGTACCCAAGAGAGGCACATTGGAGAATTTCCCACAATGAAGAATGATCGGAATGTCGTCGAAGACTCGAGAATACTAAGAAATATCATCAGCGGTGAGAGACATGATTTGTTGAGACCACTTGAGATTATCCTCCACATCCTTCTTACTAATGCAAAGCGCATCAGCAATAAGATGAAACTTCGGACAACCGCTAGTGTAAACATAAGGAACCTACTTCTTGATCTCAACCCCCAGAATATGAGCATACTCCTCAAGTGTAGGTGCTAGCTGATAATCCTAAAATGTGAAGCACCTATAGGGCGGGTCGTAGAACTGAACCAGAATATGAATAGTAGTGATGTTGACTTCAGTGTTGAGGATGGTCAACAAACTACCATACGTACCTATGAAAACCCCTCTGTGGTCTCCAACCAACAAAGATGCCAAACCTCTCAGAATACCCAGCTTAGGCTCCACAAACTTGTAACTGACGATGCCACGACAACCAGTACTCATCTCTATGATAATGTCAACAAAAGATAAGCCTTCTAAAACCTGGAAATGCACATGCAAAAATTAATTTACATGATGAAATGATATGCAACACAGCAACAAGAAGCCAACACAACCCGAATAATCACGTCTGAATAATCCGGATATCTGCATATAATCTAGGTCAGTGCAACATAATCTGATGTGTCGGTGAGGAAATCTGGCGTGTGTGAGAACAAGGGTATGAAGTGGCTTGTTTTCCTGCAAAACCCATCCCCCTCACAGGTGTGATCTAGACACAACAAGGTGGTCCCTAGAAAAGGTCACCCAAACCATAGGACTCAGAATGAAAATCCCCGCCGTAGTGAATTCTCACAGGACGGAAGTATTCTCAAGCGAATCACGATCTGGGATGTGGCTCTCGTGATAACCCAACGCGCAAAGCGTAGGCCTCACAACTATCCACGTTCTAGCCTATGTGTATACTAGGCCCGGTGTTAGGACCTTTCTCTCCAATAATATCTACCCATCCCAACAACAGCAGAATACAGCAGATATCCAGAATATGCAGCATATGAATATTCAAAGCAGTACAGAAATGCAATAAATACATATAAAGTTAAAGCAAGTAAAATAAAGCTAGTAAAGCGCTAAATATAAACACCCAAGCAAGCAAAAAAAGCAAACAAAACTTGGCGAGACCCCTCAAGGGATGGACCAGCAGTAGGTCAACCAATCCCCAGCAGAGTCGCCAGCTGAAGATGGCTGGAAATCTACCTGAGTGAATCGTACACTCAAAGATACAACAGAGTCGCCACCGAACTTTATTTAGCCCCAAAGGACATGGAAAATATCGATAAAACCCAAGGGGAAGAGAAACGGGAACGGGGGGTCGGTTATGCGAAAGGACGGTATTAGCACCTAACGCATCCGTCGTACTCGACGGGAACCATTTTGCTTGCTTCTAGGCTTGGATGGGTTATCTATCTAAAGGCTTCTTAGCTAAAAGAAAAGGAGAGAGAAAAAAGAAAGAAAAGAAGGAAAGTGCTCGCGGAGGAACGAAGTCCTCGTGCCTACGTACCCTCATAGTGCAATGAGGAAGTCAGAGCGCCGTAGTTCAGAGGAACCAGGGGACAAAGAAGGAAAAGGAAAGGAGACAGCCGGAAAAAGGGTGGAAGTGTGCTCGTCGAGATCATTGCGATCTCATGCCTACGTATCATACATTCGAAAGAATGCAGAATCAGAGCTTCCGTAGTTCGGGGAACTGAACGGTAAAGGAAAACAAGAGAGAAACAGAGAAGCGAAAGAAGTGGTGTCAAAACCTAGAGCAAGAACGGAGGGAAAAACTCTACTAGGGAAAATCTCGCAGTAAGAGCGTTTGCACAAAAGAATAGGAAAAGAGTGGTGTCAAAACCAAGGAAGAAAGAAACTCTGCTGGGAATAACAAAAGAATTAGTGTCGAAACCAAGAAAGTAAGAGCAAGAGGAATTGAAAGGACTCCGCTGGGGATTCGAACAAAGGGATGGTGTCATAACCAAGAGAAAAAGGAAATTCGGTATATTAACTGGCTGGCAGTGGTTAACCGAAGAAAGAGAATAGGACCCTGGCGTGGAAAAGAATGCGGTGTCAACAGGCGGACTGTGATAAACCAAGATAGAGAGTGTCGAACCAAGAGAAGGTGTTTGACTCTGAAGGGGCCTCGATATGTTAACTGATAAACAGTGGTTAACTGAGGAAAGAAAGGATTGCAACTCTGTGGGGGTAGAGAGGCATTGGTTTTAATAGATAAAACTGTGATTAACCAGAAAAACAGGTGTAGGACCGGATAAAGATCGTGACCCAAAGGGCGGGTGTAGGACCGAGCAAAGTCGTGACCCATGAGGGGTTCGGTAAACTGACTGAACAAACAGTAATCAACCGAAGAAAGGGTATTGGAACCGAAGAAAGGTTACTAACCCAAAGGTGCAAGTATTCGAACCAAGAGGAGGCTGCCAACTGCGAGGGATTCGGTATTTACAGACGGACTGTGATTAACCGAAGAGAAAAGCGAGTGATTAACCAGGAGAAGGTGATTAACTCAAAAATGGTTCAGTATTTTAACAGGCGGACTGTGGTTAACTGAAGAAACGGGTGATTAACCAAGAGAAGGTGATTAACCTAAGAGACGCTCAGTGATTAACAGACAGACTGTGATTAACTGAAGAAACGGGTGATTAACCAAGAAGAGGTGATTAACCTAAGAAAGGAGAAGAACCAAGAGAAGATTGCGAACTCCTGGGAAAGAATGGTCGTGACAAGAAAACTGTGTTAGACCAAAGAAAGAGAATTGAGACTTCTGCAAGGGAATCTAATACAATGATTGATTTTAAGAACAGAGTAATGAGGTAAAAAGAGATTGCTAGCGCAAGAATGATGATCTCAACCAAGAAGGGTGGTGATTGATCAAAAGGAAAGATTGAAAGAGGTAGGAGTGATCAAGGATCGAAAAGGATCGCAAAGAGAGAAGAGTGATCAAGGATCGACTCGATAGGGGAATGAGAAAGCACATCACCGCCTGGAGATAGAGATGAATAATCCAAGCACATGGTCATTCGTCCCCTACCTGAAGTAATCAGAATGAGAGTAGGAATTCTCCCTTCTCATTCCTTCCCTAACACACACAGGGTGTAATGCGAGAGTTGAACCGGACGATACAACAGCTCCAAGTTGTACAGTGCTCCTGCGTATAGAAACGGACAGCGTAACGGCATCAATTTGTACAGTGCTCCGATGCAAGGTGTAGCGCGAAACTTCAACTCCACGAGGGGATCGAGAGAAAAAGCTCTAAAGGAGGCCTAAATAGGGGAAAAGGGAAGATCGATTAATCGAAACAAAGTTTTGATCAATTAATCAAGGAGGAAACATGCTAACAACTTTCCAGAGAGGATGAAAAGTCATTAAAGCAAAAAGGAGTGAATTATTGATTATACAAGATTAAGTTTATCCATTGGGAATAAACTTAATGCAAACTGAAATGGAAGATGCAAAACAGTGCCAAATGATCACCAAAATGCCACACAAACTCATGTATCATGTGAACAAAAATAGTACAAGAAGGATTATGTTCATACAATGCTAAGAACATGAAACAATGAATAATCGAAAATGC